>OZ026504.1:9785112-10235212 GCA_964019985.1 Aurelia sp. 4 Dawson et al 2005
GTAGGTAGGTAGGTAGGTAGGTAGGGTAGGTAGGTAGGTAGGTAGGTAGGTAGGTAGGTAGGTAGGTAGGTAGGTAGGTAGGTAGGTAGGTAGGTAGGTAGGTAGGTAGGTAGGTAGGTAGGTAGGTAGGTAGGTAGGTAGGTAGGTAGGTAGGTAGGTAGGTAGGTAGGTAGGTAGGTAGGTAGGTAGGTAGGTAGGTAGGTAGGTAGGTAGGTAGGTAGGTAGGTAGGTAGGTAGTAGGTAGGTAGGTAGGTAGGTAGGTAGGTGGTAGGTAGGTAGGTAGGTAGGTAGGTAGGTAGGTAGGTAGGTAGGTAGGTAGGTAGGTAGGTAGGTAGGTAGGTAGGTAGGTAGGTAGGTAGGTAGGTAGGTAGGTAGGTAGGTAGGTAGGTAGGTAGGTAGGTAGGTAGGTAGGTAGGTAGGTAGGTAGGTAGGTAGGTAGGTAGGTAGGTAGGTAGGTAGGTAGGTAGGTAGGTAGGTAGGTAGGTAGGTAGGTAGGTAGGTAGGTAGGTAGGTAGGTAGGTAGGTAGGTAGGTAGGTAGGTAGGTAGGTAGGTAGGTAGGTAGGTAGGTAGGTAGGTAGGTAGGTAGGTAGGTAGGTAGGTAGGTAGGTAGGTAGGTAGGTAGGTAGGTAGGTAGGTAGGTAGGTAGGTAGGTAGGTAGGTAGGTAGGTAGGTAGGTAGGTAGGTAGGTAGGTAGGTAGGTAGGTAGGTAGGTAGGTAGGTAGGTAGGTAGGTAGGTAGGTAGGTAGGTAGGTAGGTAGGTAGGTAGGTAGGTAGGTAGGTAGGTAGGTAGGTAGGTAGGTAGGTAGGTAGGTAGGTAGGTAGGTAGGTAGGTAGGTAGGTAGGTAGGTAGGTAGGTAGGTAGGTAGGTAGGTAGGTAGGTAGGTAGGTAGGTAGGTAGGTAGGTAGGTAGGTAGGTAGGTAGGTAGGTAGGTAGGTAGGTAGGTAGGTAGGTAGGTAGGTAGGTAGGTAGGTAGGTAGGTAGGTAGGTAGGTAGGTAGGTAGGTAGGTAGGTAGGTAGGTAGGTAGGTAGGTAGGTAGGTAGGTAGGTAGGTAGGTAGGTAGGTAGGTAGGTAGGTAGGTAGGTAGGTAGGTAGGTAGGTAGGTAGGTAGGTAGGTAGGTAGGTAGGTAGGTAGGTAGGTAGGTAGGTAGGTAGGTAGGTAGGTAGGTAGGTAGGTAGGTAGGTAGGTAGGTAGGTAGGTAGGTAGGTAGGTAGGTAGGTAGGTAGGTAGGTAGGTAGGTAGGTAGGTAGGTAGGTAGGTAGGTAGGTAGGTAGGTAGGTAGGTAGGTAGGTAGGTAGGTAGGTAGGTAGGTAGGTAGGTAGGTAGGTAGGTAGGTAGGTAGGTAGGTAGGTAGGTAGGTAGGTAGGTAGGTAGGTAGGTAGGTAGGTAGGTAGGTAGGTAGGTAGGTAGGTAGGTAGGTAGGTAGGTAGGTAGGTAGGTAGGTAGGTAGGTAGGTAGGTAGGTAGGTAGGTAGGTAGGTAGGTAGGTAGGTAGGTAGGTAGGTAGGTAGGTAGGTAGGTAGGTAGGTAGGTAGGTAGGTAGGTAGGTAGGTAGGTAGGTAGGTAGGTAGGTAGGTAGGTAGGTAGGTAGGTAGGTAGGTAGGTAGGTAGGTAGGTAGGTAGGTAGGTAGGTAGGTAGGTAGGTAGGTAGGTAGGTAGGTAGGTAGGTAGGTAGGTAGGTAGGTAGGTAGGTAGGTAGGTAGGTAGGTAGGTAGGTAGGTAGGTAGGTAGGTAGGTAGGTAGGTAGGTAGGTAGGTAGGTAGGTAGGTAGGTAGGTAGGTAGGTAGGTAGGTAGGTAGGTAGGTAGGTAGGTAGGTAGGTAGGTAGGTAGGTAGGTAGGTAGGTAGGTAGGTAGGTAGGTAGGTAGGTAGGTAGGTAGGTAGGTAGGTAGGTAGGTAGGTAGGTAGGTAGGTAGGTAGGTAGGTAGGTAGGTAGGTAGGTAGGTAGGTAGGTAGGTAGGTAGGTAGGTAGGTAGGTAGGTAGGTAGGTAGGTAGGTAGGTAGGTAGGTAGGTAGGTAGGTAGGTAGGTAGGTAGGTAGGTAGGTAGGTAGGTAGGTAGGTAGGTAGGTAGGTAGGTAGGTAGGTAGGTAGGTAGGTAGGTAGGTAGGTAGGTAGGTAGGTAGGTAGGTAGGTAGGTAGGTAGGTAGGTAGGTAGGTAGGTAGGTAGGTAGGTAGGTAGGTAGGTAGGTAGGTAGGTAGGTAGGTAGGTAGGTAGGTAGGTAGGTAGGTAGGTAGGTAGGTAGGTAGGTAGGTAGGTAGGTAGGTAGGTAGGTAGGTAGGTAGGTAGGTAGGTAGGTAGGTAGGTAGGTAGGTAGGTAGGTAGGTAGGTAGGTAGGTAGGTAGGTAGGTAGGTAGGTAGGTAGGTAGGTAGGTAGGTAGGTAGGTAGGTAGGTAGGTAGGTAGGTAGGTAGGTAGGTAGGTAGGTAGGTAGGTAGGTAGGTAGGTAGGTAGGTAGGTAGGTAGGTAGGTAGGTAGGTAGGTAGGTAGGTAGGTAGGTAGGTAGGTAGGTAGGTAGGTAGGTAGGTAGGTAGGTAGGTAGGTAGGTAGGTAGGTAGGTAGGTAGGTAGGTAGGTAGGTAGGTAGGTAGGTAGGTAGGTAGGTAGGTAGGTAGGTAGGTAGGTAGGTAGGTAGGTAGGTAGGTAGGTAGGTAGGTAGGTAGGTAGGTAGGTAGGTAGGTAGGTAGGTAGGTAGGTAGGTAGGTAGGTAGGTAGGTAGGTAGGTAGGTAGGTAGGTAGGTAGGTAGGTAGGTAGGTAGGTAGGTAGGTAGGTAGGTAGGTAGGTAGGTAGGTAGGTAGGTAGGTAGGTAGGTAGGTAGGTAGGTAGGTAGGTAGGTAGGTAGGTAGGTAGGTAGGTAGGTAGGTAGGTAGGTAGGTAGGTAGGTAGGTAGGTAGGTAGGTAGGTAGGTAGGTAGGTAGGTAGGTAGGTAGGTAGGTAGGTAGGTAGGTAGGTAGGTAGGTAGGTAGGTAGGTAGGTAGGTAGGTAGGTAGGTAGGTAGGTAGGTAGGTAGGTAGGTAGGTAGGTAGGTAGGTAGGTAGGTAGGTAGGTAGGTAGGTAGGTAGGTAGGTAGGTAGGTAGGTAGGTAGGTAGGTAGGTAGGTAGGTAGGTAGGTAGGTAGCTAGGTAGCTAGGTAGCTAGGTAGCTAGGTAGCTAGGTAGCTAGGTAGCTAGGTAGCTAGGTAGCTAGGTAGCTAGGTAGCTAGGTAGCTAGGTAGCTAGGTAGCTAGGTAGCTAGGTAGCTAGGTAGCTAGGTAGCTAGGTAGCTAGGTAGCTAGGTAGCTAGGTAGCTAGGTAGCTAGGTAGCTAGGTAGCTAGGTAGCTAGGTAGCTAGGTAGCTAGGTAGCTAGGTAGCTAGGTAGCTAGGTAGCTAGGTAGCTAGGTAGCTAGGTAGCTAGGTAGCTAGGTAGCTAGGTAGCTAGGTAGCTAGGTAGCTAGGTAGCTAGGTAGCTAGGTAGCTAGGTAGCTAGGTAGCTAGGTAGCTAGGTAGCTAGGTAGCTAGGTAGCTAGGTAGCTAGGTAGCTAGGTAGCTAGGTAGCTAGGTAGCTAGGTAGCTAGGTAGCTAGGTAGCTAGGTAGCTAGGTAGCTAGGTAGCTAGGTAGCTAGGTAGCTAGGTAGCTAGGTAGCTAGGTAGCTAGGTAGCTAGGTAGCTAGGTAGGTAGGTAGCTAGGTAGGTAGGTAGGTAGGTAGGTAGGTAGGTAGGTAGGTAGGTAGGTAGGTAGGTAGGTAGGTAGGTAGGTAGGTAGGTAGGTAGGTAGGTAGGTAGCTAGGTAGCTAGGTAGCTAGGTAGCTAGGTAGCTAGGTAGCTAGGTAGCTAGGTAGCTAGGTAGCTAGGTAGCTAGGTAGCTAGGTAGCTAGGTAGCTAGGTAGCTAGGTAGCTAGGTAGCTAGGTAGGTAGGTAGGTAGGTAGGTAGGTAGGTAGGTAGGTAGGTAGGTAGGTAGGTAGGTAGGTAGGTAGGTAGGTAGGTAGGTAGGTAGGTAGGTAGGTAGGTAGGTAGGTAGGTAGGTAGGTAGGTAGGTAGGTAGGTAGGTAGGTAGGTAGGTAGGTAGGTAGGTAGGTAGGTAGGTAGGTAGGTAGGTAGGTAGGTAGGTAGGTAGGTAGGTAGGTAGGTAGGTAGGTAGGTAGGTAGGTAGGTAGGTAGGTAGGTAGGTAGGTAGGTAGGTAGCTAGGTAGCTAGGTAGCTAGGTAGCTAGGTAGCTAGGTAGCTAGGTAGCTAGGTAGCTAGGTAGCTAGGTAGCTAGGTAGCTAGGTAGCTAGGTAGCTAGGTAGCTAGGTAGCTAGGTAGCTAGGTAGCTAGGTAGCTAGGTAGCTAGGTAGCTAGGTAGCTAGGTAGCTAGGTAGCTAGGTAGCTAGGTAGCTAGGTAGCTAGGTAGCTAGGTAGCTAGGTAGCTAGGTAGCTAGGTAGCTAGGTAGCTAGGTAGCTAGGTAGCTAGGTAGCTAGGTAGCTAGGTAGCTAGGTAGCTAGGTAGCTAGGTAGCTAGGTAGCTAGGTAGCTAGGTAGCTAGGTAGCTAGGTAGCTAGGTAGCTAGGTAGCTAGGTAGCTAGGTAGCTAGGTAGCTAGGTAGCTAGGTAGCTAGGTAGCTAGGTAGCTAGGTAGCTAGGTAGCTAGGTAGCTAGGTAGCTAGGTAGCTAGGTAGCTAGGTAGCTAGGTAGCTAGGTAGCTAGGTAGCTAGGTAGCTAGGTAGCTAGGTAGCTAGGTAGCTAGGTAGCTAGGTAGCTAGGTAGCTAGGTAGCTAGGTAGCTAGGTAGCTAGGTAGCTAGGTAGCTAGGTAGCTAGGTAGCTAGGTAGCTAGGTAGCTAGGTAGCTAGGTAGCTAGGTAGCTAGGTAGCTAGGTAGCTAGGTAGCTAGGTAGCTAGGTAGCTAGGTAGCTAGGTAGCTAGGTAGCTAGGTAGCTAGGTAGCTAGGTAGCTAGGTAGCTAGGTAGCTAGGTAGCTAGGTAGCTAGGTAGCTAGGTAGCTAGGTAGCTAGGTAGCTAGGTAGCTAGGTAGCTAGGTAGCTAGGTAGCTAGGTAGCTAGGTAGCTAGGTAGCTAGGTAGCTAGGTAGCTAGGTAGCTAGGTAGCTAGGTAGCTAGGTAGCTAGGTAGCTAGGTAGCTAGGTAGCTAGGTAGCTAGGTAGCTAGGTAGCTAGGTAGCTAGGTAGCTAGGTAGCTAGGTAGCTAGGTAGCTAGGTAGCTAGGTAGCTAGGTAGCTAGGTAGCTAGGTAGCTAGGTAGCTAGGTAGCTAGGTAGCTAGGTAGCTAGGTAGCTAGGTAGCTAGGTAGCTAGGTAGCTAGGTAGCTAGGTAGCTAGGTAGCTAGGTAGCTAGGTAGCTAGGTAGCTAGGTAGCTAGGTAGCTAGGTAGCTAGGTAGCTAGGTAGCTAGGTAGCTAGGTAGCTAGGTAGCTAGGTAGCTAGGTAGCTAGGTAGCTAGGTAGCTAGGTAGCTAGGTAGCTAGGTAGCTAGGTAGCTAGGTAGCTAGGTAGCTAGGTAGCTAGGTAGCTAGGTAGCTAGGTAGCTAGGTAGCTAGGTAGCTAGGTAGCTAGGTAGCTAGGTAGCTAGGTAGCTAGGTAGCTAGGTAGCTAGGTAGCTAGGTAGCTAGGTAGCTAGGTAGCTAGGTAGCTAGGTAGCTAGGTAGCTAGGTAGCTAGGTAGCTAGGTAGCTAGGTAGCTAGGTAGCTAGGTAGCTAGGTAGCTAGGTAGCTAGGTAGCTAGGTAGCTAGGTAGCTAGGTAGCTAGGTAGCTAGGTAGCTAGGTAGCTAGGTAGCTAGGTAGCTAGGTAGCTAGGTAGCTAGGTAGCTAGGTAGCTAGGTAGCTAGGTAGCTAGGTAGCTAGGTAGCTAGGTAGCTAGGTAGCTAGGTAGCTAGGTAGCTAGGTAGGTAGACTTTGACCCAGGAGTACAGCCATTACAGAAAGCATGCCTCATAGGCACGGCCAAGATTGTGAGAAAAGTACTGGACATAAGAGAAAGAATAGGAGGAAGACTTTTTTATGTTTCGATACAGACAGTACGCACACTTTCTTAAGTTACGGGATGTAACCTGAAAGTGGACGATGCATTGCCATTTACATGTGATAATTACTGAAATAATACATAAAACTAGACCATCCTTCAACAAAAGCAGAACCGAAATAAAAGAGAAAATAAACTGTTTATGTGCTTAACGTTTCAATTAAAAAATCTTCGTCAAAAATCTTCGTTATTATTATCATTATTAATGATAATAATGATAATAATAATAATAATAATAGTAATAATAATAATAATAATAATGATAATAATAATAATATAGAAAATAAAACTGTTTTTAAAACTGACGTTTCGATTTAAAATCTTCTTCTGAGTAAACTTTACTGGGACAGCCGAGAATTTATACAAGTTGTTTACAGAAAAAATATACATGACAAGTCTATTTACAAACCAAAAATATGCCAAATTTACTTAATCGCTTTGTCCCTGATCCCTTGAGAATGGATTGGAAGCGTTTTAAAGTTTAATTTACTCCTTTGAGGCTGTCCTGGCAGCTCTGCATTTATCCCCAAAAGACCCTCCGAAAGATTCGCATGATGCTTAACTCTTCTTTTAGCAACAGCTAAATCCCACATGGTCTAATACTAATTCTGATTTCTTTGATACCCCTGAGGTTGCCCTGGCAACTCCCTTTCCCCCAAGTGACCCTCTGAAAGACTCGCTTGATGCTTAACTCTTCTTTTAGCAACAACTGAATCCCAGATGGCCTGATGCTAATTCCTTAAACCAGAGCAACCTCTGGAGACCTTTAGATGCATTGGCAGGATCTAAGTTGTTCCCCCGCACGCAAACACGTCCAGTTCCACGTCTGCAGAAGAAAGGCGACATTTGTCAGAGCATGCGCGAAGCTAGCAAATATCTTTGGGGATGTCCGAGGGCAATTTTGCTAAGTGGCTTGGGATCTGAGATCAGCAATGGTTTGGCAAGATTCAAATGTTGTGTTTTCGTCGTGTTTTACAAAGAACGGTAAATGGTAAGAAAGCTCAAAAGCAATGATGCGACACAGCCATTCCAACCAAAAAGGCGAATATTTTCTCTGCGATGATGTCTTATCCAACCTGAGCCTTTTCCAGAAATTGTTGTGATTTAGGCCGATCGAAGCTAAGTGAAATCGTGAACGTGAATCACTACTACGGAAAGGCTGAAAATATAAATATGTTGCTATAAGATAGTAAAGGGTACCGAGTAATAAGCTACCTTCAAGGATATCATACAGGAGGGTCTATTGGGGGTAAAATGTGTAGGCTGCTGGGGGGCAAAGAGGAGTGGCTACTGTTGATTGCTGGAAAATAGTATAAGCAGTAGGCTTTTGAGGCCTGTATGTACTGATAAATCAATATTCACACTTGTGTCAAGGAGGGAAGTTCATGTAAGTTCAAGCGACTCTGGCTAGAGGAAAGCTCTGAGCAAAGAATTGGGCAGAATTTATCATAATTTGCCAGCCTACCCATTTTACAACCCCAAAATACCCATTTTCCCCCAATAGACACTTAGTTGTTTGGATCTCTGGTCTATCTCGTTCAGCCAAGGGCATGCTTTTATTTGCATTTATTTTGGCTTAGGCCTAGGAAACAGTAGAGTATACCTTTTTTGGTAGTTTTGGTGGTTTTGGTCCAGGAATGGCCTACATTTGATAAACCTGTGCCAAAAGATAACAAATATTGGTGGTTTTGGCATAAAGAAGGCCAAAATTGTGGCAAGCTTTGTCCAGAAACACAAAATTTAGGTACTTACGGAAGAAATTAATCTAGCTGAGAGTGTGATGTCCACAAAACTTGGTCTTGCAACCAGTGCAGTACCAGTATGGAGTCTCAAAGTAGTAAGAAAATCCTTTTGGCAATGAGAAAAATGTCTACGACAGGGCATTATTGAAAAGTTTGACTGAGAATGCCCTGTCGTAGGCATTTTTCTCATTGCCAAAAGGATTTTCTCACTACTTTGAGACTCCATGAGGACAGCACATGCAATAAACATGAGTAAGAATTGGACAGAAATAATACCATGCTACTTTCAGAATATTTGTTTAATTCAGATTACATTCATATCTTAAAGTGGTACAAACTTTCATGTCATCTTTTGGTAGCTACCCTTAGTAAAATATGTGGTGGTTTGGAGCATGCTTCAAGCTTGATTTGAGTAAGAATTTTGCAACACTTGTGCTAGCTTGCAGCATATATTTTGGAGCTGGAAGGCATACTCACTCAAGCTTGATTGTGGTGTGTGTGAGAATGACTTTAGCATGTGAATCTTGTCAAGCTTTATCAAGCTCTAATCATCATGCAAACTGGCCAAAATTGTGTGAACACACTCATTTCAAGCCCATCATGCCTTATGCTCCTTTCAAGCTTGTGCAAGCTTGTTACAGGCTGAACTTTTTTTTGAGTGCAGTTTTCAGAACAGATTGCTGCAAGTACTGCAAGCTAGGCAGGGAATATGTCAAACAATTTCAAAGACCTTGGGCTGAGTAAGAAACTATACTTCACAAACATGGAACTTGCATACGGCATCAGTGTGAGGCACCCACTGCATACCCTTTGACATGTCTTCACAAAATTTAGTCTTTTGAAGGGTGATATATTTAGTGCAAGTGAAGTAACAGAACAAAATTAGCATTTACTCCAAAAACCTAATTCTGATTACATTTTCAGATCCACTGAAACTTCTTTGTTCAAAGAGAGAAGTTGCAAAACTAAGGCAGGTTTCCTTAATTAGCTACGTTAGCCTAAATGCATGGAAATTCTCAGTGGACTGAAAATTAACTGGGAATGAATGTTCAGCTTCACACTTGTTTGCTAAATATCTATGAAACTACTACAAATACCAGGTGAACCAGAAAAAGTTCCCACTTTTTAAAAAAATTCATAGCATCAAGAGTTGAATGATTCAAGTTCTATTTAAAAGCCAGAGATCAAAGTATTTCTCTGATTTTTTTATCCTTCTTATAAGCACTAGAAATCTAACTAAGTTCAGTTTTACAGTACAGAAAATTTCAAAGGCAAAATGACTGAAGAGAGCCTAAAACATAGATCAAACTGTAAAGAATTTCCTTGCAGAGAATAATGCACATTGGTGTTTCATTTCCTCATAGACATATGAACTAGGGGCACATGCCCCCCAGGATTTTGCAATAAAGAAAGAAGTGCCCTTTTCACTTTAAATAATGCCCCCTTTTTCTTAAGGAAAAGTGCGCTCGAAGTGCCGTGCCCCCCCAAGTTTGAGATGCTTCCTACGTCCCTGCATCTCCTCAAGAGCTTATAACACCTCAAGAGTTTATAACACATAGATTTGCAAACAAGATTTTCAATCCCATGATAATAAATGTGCTGTGGATATCTGTCACCCATGGAAAATCTAATTTTGTTTACTGTCCTTTGCAGGGAATCTTTTTTTTGTATTCAATATAAAATTTTACAAAATGAGCCTACTTAAGACACTACGTACGACCTACTTTACTAAACTACGAGGACGATACCACGGAGTGCAGGAATCCATGACAACTCCGCAGTCATTAACATAGAGAACATGTAACTAAACTAAAATTAAATATACGGCTACGAAAACTACACATGAACTTTGCTGATAATTACTAAGGTTCGTTTTGCATTGCAAGTCGGGCTAACTTAGAGCAGGCGGATCGTTTGCAATATGGCTAAAACTGGAGATTCGATCACGGATTTGGATAATGGATTTGTCCCCAATGAGCCTAACATCCAATGCGAAACAAACTTACAAGCAAAATAACTATGGGTAAGGGGACTTTGTGAGTATAAAGTGTAAAACAAAGGTTTAGAAGTTCCTTAGTCAAACCGACCAGATTGGTGAATGAAATTTAAAGTCAGTTCGAGAACATGTTTATTAACGTCACTGGAAAGGTTTTTATCACCATACAATAAAAGTTGTACCAGAACGTTGTTCGAGAGGGTGTTGATTTGAACAAATGGTTGCAATACTACTGACACGCCAGCGAGAAGATCTCGTCGTTGGATGTTAAATGAAGGACAATGCAGCAAAAAATGCTCCGTATCCTCAATACCGTCATTTGTAGGGCACATTGGGTTTATAGTGTCCTTAAAGTTGTGATTAAACTTGTGGAAATTTAATTTACTGAGACCGACTCTTATTTGGGAAAGATACGATAAACCTAATGGGTCATGAATCCCAAAGACAGGTTTTGCAGGGGGACGAATTATTGATAAAAGCTTTGACTTAAAGGCAGCAATGGACGGTGTAGTCCTAATCTCAGGATCAAGTTTATTCCATTCAGATATGCAGTTAGGATAGAAACTAGATTGAAATTTTTCTGTTCTTGCCCTTATTCGCACAACAACATCATGATTGCGGAGAGAGTATTGCGACTGATGAGGTGGTGGAATCGGCTCCTTTGTGTACAAGGGAGTGAGATTATTCATTATCTTGTTATCTTGTAGAACAAAATCATGCGTCTACTCCACCTTCGGGAACTGAGTGACTCCCAGCCAAGCTCTGCATATAGTTTTTCACGCGATGTTCCCCTCCATGTTCCTGTTACAGCTAGAGCAGCAGAATACTGAACAGCCTCAAGCTTTTCCATTAAATTTGGCAAAATGATGTTTTGGCTGAATTCACATATTTTAGCTGGGGTATGATAAATAACATCCCCATAGTCTAGATTGGGTCGCACATAAAGCTTGTAAAGTTCGTTAAGGGTATGTCTAGGCAAATATTTGGAGAGATATTTTAGCAAGCCAATGCCCTTTCTCGTTTTAGAGATAGCAGATTTAATATGGACTGAAAAAGAAAGCTTCGAGTCCAGGATAATACCTAGGTGTTTATGTTCCTCTACTTTCTTCACGGGTATGTTATTAAAGAGTATAACGGGATGATCTACTTCTTTTTTTTTCTTAGAAAGCAGTAATTCGACGGCTTGTTTTTGCGGATCTGGATTAAATGACATCCTCCAATCATGGGCCCACAGGCTAATCAACTCAAGATCATGGTTCATGTCCTCAGCAGCTGCATTAGATTCTTGAACAACCGTAAACAAGGATGTATCATCGGCAAAAAGCTTGACATTACATTTCAAGTCAACAGCGAGATCGTTGATATATACAAGAAAAAACAATGGTCCTAGTATAGAGCCCTGGGGCACTCCCGCCAAAATATCTCCCCAATTAGAGCACTGCCCGTTCAAAACAGTTCGTTGTTTTCGACCCTTGAAGAAAACTTTGTATGAGAGAAAGAAGTTGTCCTGAAACGCCAAATCGTTTAAGCTTATATATAAGACCATCGTGCCATACCCTGTCAAATGCTTTAGAAATGTCAAGGTACACTGAGCGAACGTCGAGAGGGGGATTACAGTCAAACGCTTTAAAGATTGTGTGCGTTATGGAAATCAATTTGTTGACTGTTGAGTCGCCGGGTCGAAAACCTGATTGATTTTGGTTCAGTAGTTCACAAGAAACAAGATGTGAATATAAGGAATCGTACATAAGTTTTTCAAGTATTTTCCCAAAAATTGGGAGAAGAGAAATCGGACGATAGTTTCCTTTCACATTTTTCTCATTTTTCTTATGAACTGGCACTACATTTGCATATTTCCATGTTTCGGGAAATAAACCACGCCTCAGACAGTTCGTGAATATTATCTTTAGTGGAGTGATCAGTGCAGCATCGCTTAATTTTATCATTCTTACAGATATTTCATCCCAACCATGAGCTTTATTAGGATTTAGCGATCTTATGATATTCAGAATATTTTCCTCGGAAATGGCAAAATCACTGATCAAAGTAGAACTTCCCGCAGTATCATGTGGTATTTCACTGCCTGTGTCGATCGTCGTACATTGGAGAATGAAATAGTCATTGCATAACTGTGCTTTTTCAGTAAAATTCGTTATGAATAACCCATTCTCTAAAAGCGAATCTTTTATTATTAGATCAGGGATTTTAAGCCTTTTCATCCAGGATGGTCCCTGAGATGCCTTTAATACAAAAAAGAAAGTGGTAAGAATTTGTCTGAGAAATGTTGGAAGAAAATTGCTTACTGTAACTGAAGTGCCAAAAAATGTTTAAAGTTGAATTTACTTAACATTTCCAGTACTCTTAATAAGGCAAGAAAATCACAAAAAGTGTTGACCTCTTGGCTGTTAAGCAAATATTGATTCATTCTAATCCACCTAGACTCTTGATGATAAGGAGTTTTCAAAAAAGAAAACATTTTCTAGCTCACACATAATGAACCACACATAATTCGGATTATTTTGGGCATTTGCCAAACCTGGAGAAAGTAGATTCTGTACCAAAGCAGTTTACAACAATTTGTTTTGCAAAAATTAAAAACCAGGTTAAACAAATTCAAAGGCAGCATGCAAAGTCAAAGAGAACACTACAGCAACTCTGGTGCAAGCACATTGCATAGTTTGTAGAAGTTGAATTTTTCACTGAAATCTGAATCCAAGATACATCATCATCATCATCATCATAGCATAATAATAATGCACTACCTAATTACAGGCATGGCTGCTAAAAAATACATGCAGGAGGCAATTTGCACATCTCCAATATATGTCAGTTTATGAAGTATGGGAGTCTTGGGCTGGATCTTGAGCTGATGCATCTACTTCAACTTCCAAACTTGGCTTCCTATAAAAGATAACAGAAAACATAACATAACACACATATAACAATTTCATCAAAGGATGGTCCCTGAGGTGCCTTTAATACCAAAGCGAAAGTGGTGGAGTATTGGGGGGCAAGAATTTGTCAAAGAAATGCTGGAAGAAATTACTTACTGTAACTGAAGTGTGTTGTCAAAGCTTCCATTTGTTGCTATACAGTAGAACGAAATCCAAAAAGAAACAATGCAATTTTTTTAACATATCATTGTGTCATAAAGTTTTAAATACAACATTCCTTCCATGCAAAAAGCACGATAAATTTTTCAACTTTTTACTGAAACTAATTCATCTATATCAGAAGACTTCTAGATTTTCTGTATCACAAAAAAAGAATAACAAAATATTGGAACATCTTTGAAGGGGGCCGATGCAACGAATTCTCAGGCTTGTCCGCACTCATACCAAAAGGACCCCCGGAAAAAACATTTGCTACAGGCACAATGCACGATAGATTTTTAAATTTTTTGTTGAAACACATTCATGTGTGTCAGAAGATGTCCAGATTTTCTTATCGTTAGGTATCACGGGGTCGATTAGAAAATATTGGACCACCTTTGGAGGGGGCCGATTGAACAAATTCTCTGGCGAGTAGGCCTTCCTACAAAAAAAACGCCCGGAGAAAACCCTCCTTGAGTGCACGATGCACGATGAATTTTTAAATTTTTTGTTGAAACTTATTCATTTGTGTCAGAAGATGTCAAGATTTTCTTATCGTGAGGTATCACGGGGCCGATTAGAAAATATTGGACCACCTTTGGAGGGGGCCGATTGAACAAATTCTGAGGTGCGTAGGCCTTCGTATAAAAAGGACGCCCGGAAAAAACCCTTCTTGAGTGCACAATGCACGATAAATTTTTAAATTTTTTGTTGAAACTTATTCATTTGTGTCAGGAGATGTCAAGATTTTCTTATCGTGAGGTATCACGGGGCCGATTAGAAAATATTGGACCACCTTTGGAGGGGGCCGATTGAACAAATTCTGAGGTGCGTAGGCCTTCGTACAAAAAGAACGCCCGGAAAAAACCCTTCTTGAGTGCACAATGCACAATAAATTTTAAATTTTTTTGTTGAAACTTATTCATTTTAGTCAGAAGATGTCAAGATTTGCTTATCGTGAGGTATCACAGGGCCGATTAGAAGATATTGGACCACCTTTGGAGGGGGCCAATTGAACAAAGTCTCAGGTGCGTAGGCCTCGCACAAAAAGGACGCCCGGAAAAAACTCTTCTTGAGTGCACAATGCACGATAAATTTTTAAATTTTTTTTTTACAATTTCATTTGTGTCAGAAGATGTCAAGATTTGCTCATCGTGAGGTATCACGGGGCCGATTAGAAAATATTGGACCACCTTTGGAGGGGGCTGATTGAACAAATTCTCAAGCGTGTAGGCCTTTGTACTAAATGGATCCCCGGAAATAAGCATTTCTTGATTGCACAATGCGCGAGGAATTTTTAAAGTTTTTGTCGAAACTATTTTATCTTAGAAGATGTCAAGATTTTCTTATCATGATGAGGTATTGTGTTATTGTTCAATAGTTCAATAGACTAGTTAGACTAGTCCCGAGGGAACTCGTTGATACGTAGATAGTTGTTTACGAGAAGTTGTTTGTCGTCTTCTGAGTTGAGTGTTTTGAAAAACAGTCGCATTGTTTTCTGTCTTGTTGGTTAGGCCAAGCTTAGAAAACATAACAATTTTGGCGCAGTCGACAGGATATTCTGCTCGAAGATGTCCGATGATGATAGCCCTGAACAGGCTGGACAAGCTTCTTGGCCAAGAAGAGGGCCGTATGTCGGAATTCCTGGGGAATTCGATGAAAGAGAAGACTTTGATAGCTACGTTGCTCGTGTGAAACTGTTTTGGAAAGTAAACAAAGTCGCCGAAGAGGAGAAAGCCGATCAATTCTTGCTTTTTTCTTTGGACGTGATGCTTTTGAGAAGTTGACAACGCTATGTTCACCAGAAGAACCAGAAGGAAAGCCGTTAGAAGAACTCCTAAATCTTTTGCGAAATTATTACCAAAACCTTCGATTATGGCCGAGCGTTATAAGTTTTATAACAGAAAGCAAATGCCAAATGAGTCAATAGCTGAATATGAAGCAGAACTGAGGAGATTAGCAAAAACATGCGAATTTACAGCCTCTACAGATCCAGCTTTGACACCACTACTACAGTCATTGAGGGATCAATTTGTTTTTGGTTTGAATAACGAGGCGTGGCAACGTCGATTATTGCAAGAAGCTGAAGTTTTGACCTTTACGAGGGCTGTCGAAATAACAAAAGCTGCCGAAGCTGCACAGAAGGACGCTCATCAGTTCAACACTTTTTCAGCGAGAGGATCTAGTGATGTTCATGCAGTGAAGCCAAGAAATAAAGAAACGAAAGCTCGAAAGGAAGAAGTTTCTAAAGGAAAACAAAACTTTTCGAGTGCAGTGAAATCAGTGAAATGCTATAATTGTGGTAAAGAGGGACATTACGCAAGAGACTGCAAGGCCCCCCGAAAAGCCCCTCGTGCCCCTCGCAAGAATTCAGCACAAAACGAAGTCAAGCACATTTCTGAAGAAATATTAGATTATGAAGCATTGTCTGTTGATTCAAAGGAAACAAATCATGTTGCAGAAGAATTGAAACCATGTCCGAAAGTTGAAGCTATTATTAACGGACACCCGGTCACTTTGGAAGTGGACACTGGCTCTGTCGTTACGCTTATCAATGAGGCTACATGGCGCAACTTACTCGATGCCCCTACATTGAGACCTGCATCATTGGAATTAAAGAGTTATTCTCATGGAAAGGTTCCATTACTGGGAGAATTCGATACAAGCGTTGAAATTAACGGACAACGGACAGAATTTTGTGCAAGAGTAGTGAAAGGAAAAGCTAGGAATCTCTTGGGAAGAGATTTATTGTGTCAAGTTCGCCTTGACTGGCAGTCAATTTTTGCTGTTTATATTCCAAAGGAAAAGAAATTAATAGCTGTTTTGGATGAATTTGATGAAGTTTTTGTGGAAGAAACAGGTTTATGTAAGGGTGTTAAAGCAAGAATCAACATCAAATGTGATGCAACCCCAACATTTCGCAAAGCACGTCCATTGCCATATGCTATGAAGAAGAAGGTTGAGAACGAGCTTGATCGTTTGGAGCAGAAGGGAATTATTACACCAGTGCAATACTCAGACTGGGCAGCTCCAGTTGTTCCAGTTTTGAAGCGTGATGGATCAGTACGATTGTGTGGTGACTTTTCAGTATCGATTAATCCTAAGATGGAAGTTAATCAGTATCCTCTGCCTCAACCAAATGAAATGTTTACAAATTTGAATGGTGGTGTGTTGTTTAGCAAGCTTGATTTCTCTGAAGCATATTTGCAAATAGAGCTGGATGAAGAATCTCAGAAATTAGTGGTTATTAATACACACAAAGGATTGTTCCAGTATTCTAGATTACCATTTGGAATCAGCTCCGCTCTTGCGATTTTTCAACAAGTTATGGATCAAATATTCCAAGGATTGAATGGAGTACAGTGTTATTTAGATGACATTATTGTCACCGGGAAAACAGAAGAGGAGCACATGCAAAATTTACAAGCTGTTCTTCAACGAATCAAGGAATATGGTTTAAGATTACGTAAGGAGAAATGCAGTTTTCTTCAGGAGTCAGTTGAATATCTTGGTCATGTTATTTCAAGTCAAGGTATACATCCACCCCCAAAGAAGATAGAAGCTATACAGAAAATTGCCGAGCCTACTAATGTCACTGAGCTGAAGAGTTTCTTAGGAATGGTTGTTTATTTTGCCAAATTTTTGCCTCAGTTATCTGATCGTGCAGCTCCTTTGCATAAATTGCTGAAGAAAGGTGTTCCATGGAACTGGAATTCGGAGAAGTCCGCTGCTTTTAATGGTTTAAAAGATGATCTTATGTCTATGTCAGTATTGATGCATTTCGATTCTAGTTTGCCTTTAGGACTTGCCTGTGATGCAAGTGGTTCTGGAATTGGTGCTGTGTTATTTCACATTTTACCGAGTGGAGAGGAACGTCCTATAGCCTATGCATCAAAGTCGTTAACCCCTGCAGAGAAGAATTACTCGCAAATAGAGAGGGAAGGTTTGAGCATAGTGTTTGGCGTGAAGAAATTTCATCAGTTTTTATGGGGACATACATTCCAGTTAGTGACGGATCATAAGCCACTTGTTACTATATTTGGATCAAAGAAAGGTATTCCAACAATAATTGCAAGTCGATTACAAAGGTGGTCAATCATATTGTCTGCATATACGTATGAGATTGTTTACAAGTCTACTGCAAAACATGGAAACGCTGATGGTTTGTCTCGATTGCCTTGTGGTTTTGACCCACAGTTTGAATCTGGACATGCTTTGGTGGATCTTGTAGAATATGAGGTATTTGGAACCTTGCCTGTCTCTGTTGAGGTGGTAAAGGACGCTTCAAAGAGGGATGCTGTACTGTCGAGTGTTATTGATGATGTTTGCAAGGGAAAGAAATTGAACAAAGATGCGAATTTTAAAGATGGTGAAGTAACTGCTTTTAGTAGACGTGAAGCTGAACTGACCGTATGTGATGGAGTTTGATTTGGGGATCTCGTGTTGTTGTACCTAAAGAACTGAGAGAAAGATTGTTGAAGGAATTGCATGCTGTTCATTCAGGTATTGTTCGTATGAAGTCGTTGGCAAGGGAACGTTTTTGGTGGCCTGGTATGGATGCAGAGATTGAGAATATTGCTCGTTGTTGTTGTGAATGTCAAGAAGGTGGGAATGATCTTCAAAAGGTGCCCCTCCATCCTTGGCAGGTTCCGGATAGGCCTTGGGAAAGGTTACATATTGATTTGGCAGGTCCATATTTTGGTTTTATGTGGTTAGTTGTTGAAGATGCTTACTCTAAGTGGCCTGAAGTGATTAAATTGAGAACTGCAACATCTGCAACTGTAGCAGCAGCTCTAATGAAGATATTTGCTGTTCAAGGATTACCTGAGCAACTAGTTTCAGATAATGGATCACAATTCACTTCAGAGGAATTCAAGGAATTTTGCAAGCTTAGGGGAATCAATAATTGCTACGTTACACCATATCACCCTCAAGCAAATGGTCAGGCTGAGAGATTCATTCAAACTTTCAAGAAGTGTATGAACAAGATGGCAAAGAATAACAAGAATATTGATTATAATGTGAATAATTTCTTGCTTACATATCGAGTTACAGCACATGCAACAACTGATGTAGCTCCAAGTCAATTGTTGATGGGAAGGAAATTGCGTACTCGTTTAGATTTGATTCATCCAAGAGTGAAAGAGAATGTCAATGATTACCAAAATCGTGCTACTATCCAAGAGAGAGTTCATCAGTCACAGAAGAAGCAGAAAGCTTATCACGATCGTACGGCGAAGATGCGAGAATTTGAAGTAGGAGATCATGTATGGGCACGTAACTACAGTAGAAGAGGACCAAAGTTTGTTCGTGCCAAGATTCATCACAAAATAAGTCCGCTGTCGTATCGAGTGTTTGTTCGTGACGGCTTAATTTGGCGACGACATTCTCAACAACTGAAATCTCGAGTTAGAGCAAGAGATCAGCCATCAGACCTTGATGAAGATGACTTACCGTTTCCTTCATTCAGTCGATCAAATGACGATGCAACCAATGTTCCAGAGATCAATGCGGAGGAGCAAAATGTACCAGTTCAACGTCGCTCAGTTCGTGCGAGAAGACAGCCGGAAAGACTGAACTATGACATTTTGGGTGGACGAAATTAAGAGGGGAGATGAGGTATTGTGTTATTGTTCAATAGTTCAATAGACTAGTTAGACTAGTCCCGAGGGAACTCGTTGATACGTAGATAGTTGTTTACGAGAAGTTGTTTGTCGTCTTCTGAGTTGAGTGTTTTGAAAAACAGTCGCATTGTTTTCTGTCTCGTTGGTTAGGCCAAGCTTAGAAAACATAACACATGAGGTATTAGAAAACAAATCCAAATGATTTTGGGCCTGCCACACGGTAACGTGGTTTGTCGAGTTGGAGTTTGCTTATTAGGCCGAGTATTATGTATTGATCAGGAAAGATTAGGAGTAAATTATATGCTATAGATCACTCACCTCTGCCTCAGTTGTCTGCCTTATTCTAGCTCACACTCCGTTGACTGAAGGGGCCCTTGATTGTCATGTTCTTGCTTCGAAAATTGCTTATTAATAGGATGCCGCTCGATTGCTCGATCCCACAACCAAATCAAACCACGAGGCGAGGGATGTTGTTGTTTATTCCACGATCCCTAAGCATCTTGGTCAGCGGTATAACGAATGTCACCTTTCTTCTTCTGCAGGTCTTTCATTTAGACCCTTGGGTGAAAAAGTTTGAAGTCGATATTGCCAAAACAACTCCTTCCTACGTAGTGAAAACACATCATCTGCTCCGTCTATAATTTTAATCCCGACCCGGAAACTGCCATTGTGTCCGTCATCAAAAAAATGATTGAAGAAACTTGCTCGTGGAACCGGTTTCCCTTTATCGAGAGTGTTTATGTTGTGTTTGCGTGCATATGTTCTGAAATAAGAATTGTAAACATTAAATCTTTGCCAAAATTTGGTCTTTGTACTTCCAACATATTTCTTGTCGCCAGACTCACACTGCAACAAGTAAACGACATGATCAGAGTTGCAGTCGTACCGCCCCGAAAAGTTTTTAAAGGATCTGGTTGAATCAAAATTATGGAAAGTATCCCCCTCCCTCATCAAAGGGCAAATCTGGCAACTTCTTCTGCCATTGCATCTGAAAGTACCCTTTTCCGTCAACTCCTCATCGATACTTGGTAGCTTAGCCCTCACAAGTTTATCCTTCAAACTTTTTGCCCTTCTGAACGTTACAAATATTTTGTCCTTAAAAACTGCCTCGTACTCCTTGTCTACCAGCAGTAGGTTCTGGTTCTTGCAAGGGAAACCGGTTCCACAAGCAAGTTTCTTCAATCATTTTTTTGAAGACGGACACAATGGCAGTTTCCGGGTCGGGATTAAAATTATAGACGGGGCAGATGATGTGTTTTCACTACGTAGGAAGGAGTTGTTTTGGCAATATCGACTTCAAACTTTTTCACCCAAGGGTCTAAATGAAAGAGCTGCAGACGTGGAACTGGACGTGTTTGCGTGCGGGGGAACAACTTAGATTCTGCCAATGCATCTAAAGGTCTCTAGAGGTTGCTCTGGTTTAAGGAATTAGCATCAGGCCATCTGGGATTTAGCTGTTGCTAAAAGAAGAGTTAAGCATCAAGCGAGTCTTTCAGAGGGTCACTTGGGGGAAAGGGAGTTGCCAGGGCAGCCTCAGGGGTATCAAAGAAATCAGAATTAGTATTAGACCATGTGGGATTTAGCTGTAGTTTTCTTAATGATAATAATAATAATAATAATAATAATAATAATAATAATAATAATAATAATAATAATAATAATAATAATAATAATAATAACAGGAACAGCAACAGGAACAGCAAGGATTTTACGAAAAGTACTTGAAATCTGATTTTGGGTGTTGCAATTTGATTTCAAGTTTACACGTCCAGTTTTAACTTTGAAAATGAACATAATAATAATAATGATAATAATAATAATAATAATAATAATAATAATAATAATAATAATAATAATAATAATAATAATAATAATAATAATAATAATAATAATAATAATAATAATGAAAATGATAATGATGATAATAACATAATAATAATAATAATAATAATGATAATAATAATAATAATAATATCAATAATAATGCGGACGGCGCCGTGCTGAGAGGACGTGCTTAGAATCTCGCACGAAAACCTAGAATAATGCTCTCATAATGCGTATTTTAGGAAAGGAGCATGTAATTATATTCTTGATATTTATATATCAATGTATAATTAGAGACCTGCAACACTTCCAAAGTCAAACAGGAGTCGCAAAAGCGAAATACAAAATGGAAGCTGGGGAACAACATCAAAGCAGCCATGCTCGACGCCAAACAAAGACAAACTGGACCGCCAAAATGAATATTGATCTACTCACCTGCAGAGAAAAGGCCAAAAGCACCCATACAAGAGCTGACTGCCCACGCAAACCAAATGGACGAAAGACTGGAGTGATGGAGCTCACAAAAATCTTTTGGGAAGAAATCGGTTACGCAGACTTAGGCAAAACAGCACAGAACTTGCGAGACCAAGCTGCACGCATTGAGAACATGATAACAACAGATCAACAGGCAATTCAAAATGAGATAATAGAACAAACAGAATGCTCAATACAAGTTAATGCTGCATTGAATGATGTAAAAATCGAACAAAGGAACATTGAAAATCCATCCTTTACACCGTATGAGGAGCTAGACAATCATTTCAAAGAAATACAAGAAAAAGCCAAACAAAAATATCTTGATGTAAAAACAATCCCTGGGGACTGGAGTAGACGTGGTTTAAGCACATATGTAAAAAAGAAGCCAACAAGTAAAGAGCTGCATGACCTGCAAGGAATTCTTATGGGATTGGAAATGCATAGCCCAATGGAAGAACCAACTAAATACCTCTGGGATGTGAACTGTGCAATGTATGCAACGATTTGTGGATGGAAGTTAGCAACGGGCGATCATAAAGATGGGAATAACAACAGCAACAACCAGGGAAAGCAGAGGGGAATTCCAGCCTGGGAAAAGCGAATGAATGACAAAATGAACAAAATTAGGGGCAAGATCTCACAAATTACAGAGGAAATACAGAGAATAAGAAACAATAAGAAACTTACGAGAAACACGAGAAGAAACAGAAGGTGGATGAAAAGAGAACTGAATGGTAGAATAACCCTAAATGGGTTACTGGAAATGAAGGAACACAAGATTAGTGTGGTAAAATCAATGAAATACAATAAGGAGAAGAAGAAAGGTCAGATCTTGAGAAACAAAACTAACAGGCTGTTTGACACAGACCAAAGAAAAGTATATAACGCGTTTAGAGAAATCCTAAAGGATGATAAATCGGATGATGTGAGTTATAAAACAAGAAGCGACAAAACTAGAAGCCAAACACCACTTACCAAGGAAGATTTTGAAGACTTCTGGCCTAAAATTTGGAGCGTAGAACCGAAGGTAAATCTGGAAGCAAAATGGATCAAAGACGTTGAGCAAGCCATTAGCCAGTCAACATCAGTCGAGGATGATGAAATCGTAAATATCACAACAGAGAAATTCACCAATATGCTTAAAACGAAAAAAACTGGTCGTCACCAGGTAAGGATAAAATAGTGAATTACTGGTTCAAAGTGTTTACAACTACACATGAAGGTATATCTGTAGCAGTAACGGAACTGATAAACAAGCAGACACCTATTCCCACATGGTTATTGGAAGGAAAATGTGGGCTATACCCAAAAAAGCTCCAACCAAAAGCACCTGACCACCGTCCCATCACCTACTTAAATAAGATGTACAAGTCAATCACTTCACTTGTAGGCGAATATATAAACAAGGGCAGATTTTGTTTTGAACCAATCAGAACGTTTGTTTACATCTGGCCTATTAACCAATCACACTACGCAATCTAACGTCACGTGACGCACTGTGATTTCACGCAAAATTGGAAGCTGTGGGGATAAATACCAAAATACCCTCTCCTCAAAACGTGTGGCGTGCAAGTGGATTTTAGACTGATCATAAATATTTTTCGATTTTCTGAGCGAATACAAGCTCTTCTAAACTTCTGTCTCTTAAATTTTTGATATTCAACTTTGATCGAGAGAAATTTGGGTTTGAAAATCACCTTAAAATTACGAAAATGACTAGCGCTCTAGGTCCAGCAGAAAGATATTTCCTTGACCGACTCTTCGGCTGATGCAAAAAGGCAAAGAATATTGGTTCGTAGACGACTCCATACATATCTGCATAAAATTTTTGGTGCTGAACAATGATCAAAGGGACAGTATCTCTCACGACACTGAGAGGGTTATCTGAAGCACTACAGTCATACGAAGAGCCAAATTCCTGAAGTAAACTCAACAAGAAACCCTTACCAATAATGTCACAAACAAAATGTTAAGTCACAAAGTACTCAAAAATTATTCAGTTTCTATGATGATCCAAAACTGGATAAGTCCAAAATTTGATAGGCTGCATGTGCACAAACGAATTTAGCAAGAATGCATTGATTATTTCCACAAGTTTGAACAGAAAAATCTTGAACGCGCCACAGTGGCGATGAAATGTCTACTCCACTCACATTCTGATCTGTAACAGCTTAAAACTGGTTATTATGTCTGAAAAATAGCATTTTTTGCACAAATAAGTCTCAGTCTCTTGTACTTAGATAATTCTTTTTTGGTTGATTGAGAGAAAGTCGGGAAATAGACAACGGCATGGATTTTGATGATGGGTTCAGGTCAAGTGAAGGGAAAGAGAATAAATGAGTTGCACATTTCAGTTGACCTGACCTCTTCATCAAAATCCATGCTGTTGTCTATTTCCCAACTTTCCTTCAAGCAACTGAAAAAGAATTATCTAAGGACAAGAAATCGACTTGTTTGTGCAGAAAAGTCCTATTTTTCAGACATAACCAGTTTTGAGCCATAACAGATGAGAATGTGAGTGGAGTGGACATTTCATCGCCGCTGTGGCGCTTGCAAGATTTTGCTGCTCAAACTTGTGGAAATAATCAAATTCATTCTTGCTACGTTCATTTGTTCACATACAGTCTATCGAATCTTGGACTTATCCAGTTTTGGATCATCATAGAAACTGAAGAATTTGTGAGTATCTTGTGACTCGACATTTTGTTTGTGCGTGTTTGTGACATTATTGGTAGCGGTTTCTTGTTGAGTTTACTTCAGGAATTTGGCTCTTCGTATGACTGTAGTGCTTCAGATAACCCTCCCAGTGTCGTAAGAGATACTGCCCCTTTTGATGATTGTTCAGCACCAAAAATTTCATACAGATATTTATGGAGTCGTCTACGAACCAATATCCTTTGCCTTTTTGCATAAGCCTGAAGAGTCGGTCAAGGAAATATCTTTCTGCTGGACCTAGAGCGCTAGTCATTGCCGTAATTTTAAGGCGGTTTTCAAACTCAAATTTCTCTCGATCAAAGTTGAATATCAAAAATTTAAGTGACAGAAGTTTAGAAGAGCTTGTATTCTCTCAGAAAATCGAAAAATATTTATAATTGGTCTAAAATCCACTTGCACGCCACACGTTTTGGCGAGAGGGTATTTCGGTATTTATCCCCACAGCTTCCAATTTTGCGTGAAATCACAGTGCGTCACGTGACGTTAGATTGCATAGTGTGATTGGTTAATCGACCAGATGTAAAAAAACGTTCTGATTCGTTCAAAACAAAATCTGCCCTTGTTGAATATATACCATTAAGGACGCCGCAGCTCGATCAAAGAGGAGGCAGAGCTGGAGTAATGGGTTGCACTGACAACTTGTTGATTGACAAAATGATCCTAGAGGATGCAAAAATGAATAAAAAGAATCTATCAATGGTTTGGACTGATGTTAGAAAAGCATTTGATTCTGTAACACACGCTTGGATTCTGAGAGTGTTATCAATGAATAAAACAAACAAGCGAATCATAAAGTTTGTAGAAAACATAATGAAAGGCTGGAAAATCTCAATAACAGTCGACACAGTAAATGGAAAGGAACAATTAGAGCCAATAAATGTCAAGAGAGGCACATTGTAAGGAGACAGCTTTGTGGTCAAGCTTTTTATACTATGTTTTGACCCAATAGCTTGGGCAATTAGAGGACAAGAGGGTTACCAACTGACGCACGACAGGACAATGAAAATAACACATCTATTGTTCGTTGACGAGTGAAAACTCTATGCAAAATCAGAGAACAAAATATCAGTCGTGACAAAGAAAGTTAAGGAAATGTACGAAGATATTGGGATGTCCTGGAGCCTGGAAAAGTGTGCTTCTTTGCATATAGTTAGAGGGAAAGTATCAAAGAGTGAAGATTTACCAATAGGAGCAAAGGATTCAATCTCAGTTATGGAATCTAGCGACAAGTATAAATTCCTTGGAAAGTATGAAAATTTTGAACAGCTAGACATGTTCACGTTCCAACAAGCAGAAAAAGAGTATCTACGAAGATTGAATATTACATGGTCATCACCCCTGTCTGTACCAAGAAAAATGAGCACCGTCTTCGCTTTGCCTTCATTAGAATACTTCATGGGGACAAGTGACTGGTTGATAGCAGATATTCAAAATCTTGATAGAAAAAGCAGAAAGGTAGTCGAGATGCATAAAAGGAAAACACATCTCAGAATCAACAGCACTACTTTATTTGCCACAGAAGTGTAGTGGAAGGGGCTTCAAGTCTGTGGAGGATACCTATAAGATCTCAAAAATTAAAGTGGCACATCACATTAACATAAGCAA
Organism: Aurelia sp. 4 Dawson et al 2005; assembly: GCA_964019985.1. Lineage (NCBI taxonomy): Eukaryota > Metazoa > Cnidaria > Scyphozoa > Semaeostomeae > Ulmaridae > Aurelia > Aurelia sp. 4 Dawson et al 2005. Next base: position 9,810,169 of record OZ026504.1, read on the forward strand.
AGATTCTAGAATGAAGCTGGTACGCTCGTTCCAACATTACAAAAGCAAACAGAACTTCAAGTCAACTTTTGTCGAAGCAACAAGGTACGCAAAAGAACATTTCAAAGCTGACTTGAGCTTTTCAGAGGAAAAGTCTGTATTTAAGTACGAACAGGAAAGAGTGGAGATAAAAGATGACAACTATAAACTAATCCAACTAAGACTAGGAAGTATCCTCCAACGACTATATGAAGAAAGAGTTAGAAACCAACCTTGGTTAGGATTCTACACGGTATCAATACTAGATAGTGATGAAATATCAAAGAACAGTAGAAACATATTTCAAAGCTGGAAAACATCCCAGATATAGTTTTATCGACAAATGAATCAATAAGGCAACAGTTACTACCTACCAAAGCATATTCAAAGTATAAGTTAAAGATGGAAACTGCAAATACAACATGCAGTCTATGTAAGCAAGCAGAAGAAACAGTCGTTCATTTGCTGTGCTCCTGTGCAGCACTAGCACAAACACTCTACAAGGCACGAAACGATAGAATGTTAAGACCTATTTATCACCTAATGCGAGCAAAGTTTGAATTTGATGGAATTAATCGTGGAGTTCCATGGTACAAGCAAGCATCACCTCTTGCAAGCATCGAAAATGATCATGCTAAGATTATGTGGGACATACCGATACATTTAGACAAAAGACCAAGCAACAATGCCATTGAGCCCGATATGCTGATAATTGACAAAGAAGGAAAAAAGATCAGTTTGATAGAGGGGACAATATGTGCACCTGGATGTATTGCCAAGAGAGAGAAAGAAAAACAGGACAAGTATTCTGAAATGAGAAAATCACTGGAACGGTTAAATCGTGGATACGAAATAGATCAAATCAATGTTGTATTCGACTTTCTAGGCTGTTACAGCAAGCAATTGGAGTGTCAAATCAAGAGACTATGTGAAGGAGAGGAGGCAAAATTAGTAATCGAACAATGTCAAAAATGGGTACTCAGCCGAAACTGCGAGATTGTTAAAACTTTTTACGAAAGAAAATAGAACTATGAAAAAAATTGAAATGACATCTTAGAAAAGAAACAAAAATTAGTAAAAGACACAATAACAACAAAAATAGTCTGCCTAGGCATTAGCCAGCAGTATAGAGGACTCAAGAAAAAGCAACAGAAACAATTTTGACAATAATAAATAATAATAATAATAATAATAATAATAGAAAATAATAATAATAATAATAATAATAATAATAATAATAATAATAACAATGTCCTGGGTACGACGTAAAACTGCATCCGGTTGTGGAGTTTCGACGTGGAAGAATGAGGTTACCCTTTGCCACAACTACCTCCAGGTCACCCTTGAGCAAGGTGTAGTACCTGTTAGCTCTCCCCGAGACCGTGAAGTACCGGGTTGGCGTCCGGCGGGGGCTAGTCTGTCTCATGGGTAGGAAGGAATCTTTAGCCTTGGTTGGCAACCCCCCTAGAGATGGTGTTCTCGATAAACACACTGTTGGTTGTGTAACCTTAAACCCACTAACCTCATCAAGAGTGTATAATGTCTAATGATAATTTATCAGACAACGGCGTGAATGAGGCTGGAACTGTAAGTGAAGGTCTCTCGCCCGGCAGGTGCCCCATGGTGACGCAGCGTGGGCCAGGTCGTCATCATACTACTGCAAGAATGAAATGGACGAAGGAGGTCAACAAGCTTGTCATAAAATGTTTCTATAAGAGTGACCCAAGTCAGAGGGGATATCGTAAAAGAATGATTAAAATCTGGAAAGAGATTGGTGTATTTGATACCACAGAGCAAAGACTGGCAGATCAAAGCAGAGCAATAAGAACTAATGGGTGGCTATCAGAAATTGAGATGGAAGAAATACAGCGAGAGATTGAAAGAGAACAACGTATTGATGAAGTTATGAGCACAGAGGAAGGAACGGATATGGAAAATAGTTTAGAAAATGAATGTGAAAATGACAACAGAGACGAAACCAGCGAAGAGGAGACTGATGAAGAGATCAGTATGACAATGATACTTGCGAGAATGATAGAAAGCGAATCAAGCGAGGAGCGGAAAAGCCTGTTACAGGAGTTAGCTGAGGAAGTAACAAAAGAAGAAGCACCACTGAACCTTAGAAATGTAGACAGAGGAAGGTTAAAAGAGGCAATGAGAAAGATCAATGACTTACTGACAGATATTCCAACAGCCAACTTGACGGAAACCAATAAATTGTTGTTGGCAGCAGCACGTTTAGCTGGGAAGAAAGTGGATGCAAAGAAACGGGAAACAACATCAATGGCAGAACTTTGGTGGAAACGAAGATTAAATGGACAGATTGCAAAGCTAAGAAAAGATTTAAGTCGGCTAGACAAATGGAAGAGTAATCAACTAAAGAGCATGGCAGTAAAAGAACAGCTGGAAACCAGATATAAAGTTGAAAAGAAAGGAATCGGTGTTGTGATTGAGGAATTAAAACAACGAGTTGTTGCAAAAGCTGCAAAAGTGAAAAGGTATGAGGGAAGAGTAGAACAATATAGACAAAATCGGATGTACCAGTCGAACCAAAGGAGACTGTTTGAACGACTTGAAAACAAGGAAAGGTCAAATGAAGTAAGCCCTGATACACAAGAAAACAAAAAGTTTTGGAGCGATATCTGGGACAATCCAGCTTCTCACAATGAGCAAGCAAAGTGGCTGAAAGATATAGAAACGGATTTAATCAATGTGAAAAGACAGGATGAAATAGTCATCAACCTGTCGATGGTCAGAAAGCAATTAAAGAAGATGCCAAATTGGAAGTCTCCAGGACCGGATGGATTGCAAGGATACTGGGTAAAGAATTTTACATCCTGTCATGAGAGGCTAGCTTTGCAGCTACGGAATTGTATGAGCAGTGCACAAATACCAGACTGGTTGACAACAGGAAAAACAACTTTGGTAATGAAAGACAAAGACAAGGGCGGTCAAGTAACTAACTTCAGACCAATAACATGCCTTCCTCTGGTTTGGAAGTTGTTGACAGGAATAATCGCAGAGGAGTTGTATGGCCACTTGGAAAAAGAAGGTTTGTTTCCTGATGAACAGAAAGGAGGAAGAAGAAAATCAAGGGGGACTAAAGACCAGCTATTGATAGACAAGATGATAACAAGGAACTGTAAACGAAGGCTAACAGGATTAGGTATGGCATGGGTCGACTATAAGAAAGCGTACGATATGGTACCTCATTCTTGGATAAGAAAGTGCATGCTAATGTTTGGGGTAGCGGGAAATGCAACTAGACTTTTAGACAAGAGTATGGATAAGTGGTGTACAGAATTAACATCATGTGGCAGACCACTGGGAATGGTAAACATAAGGAGAGGAATATTCCAGGGTGACAGTTTGTCACCACTCCTTTTTGTGATGGCTTTAATTCCCTTTACGTTAGTTTTAAGGAAGGTGAAGGCAGGATATGATCTGGCAGGGCGTAGGGGAGTTGTGAATCATCTGTTGTTTATGGATGATCTGAAACTCTATGGAAAGAGTGAGAAACAAGTAGATACGCTTCTCAACACTGTGCGTGTTTTCAGTCAGGATATAGGGATGCAGTTTGGCATCAACAAATGTGCAGTTCTTGTCTTGAAAAGGGGGAAAGTGGTACGACGTGAAGGTATAGAGATGCCCAACAACCAAGTCATTAAAAGTTTGGGGGAAGGAGAGGGGTACAAGTATCTTGGGATGTTAGAGGCAGATGGAGTGAAGCATATAGAGATGAAGGAAAATGTTACAAAGGAGTACTATAGAAGGGTGAGAAAGATACTGAAATCGAAGTTGAATGGGGGTAACTTTATTAATGCAATAAACACACGGGCTGTTGCAATAATAAGATACGGAGCTGGTATAATCAAATGGACAAACAAAGAGGCATTGAGAAATATCGACCGAAAAACAAGAAAGCTGGTGAATATGCATCGAGCGCTCCATCCTCAAGCAGATGTGGACAGATTGTACATCAAAAGAGCAGAGGGCGGAAGGGGTATGATAAGTGTTGAAGACTGTGTTGAAATCGAAACAAATAGTTTGCACCAATACATAATCGAAAGTAAAGAGAAGTTGCTCAAGGGTGTGAAAGACGAAGGGATCCTTGGTGAAGGCATGTCTAAGGAGGATGTTGCAGCGAAACGAAAAAATCAATATAAAGAAAAGCCACTGCTTGGGCAATATGTGAGAAGTACAGAAGAGATAAGAGATGACAAGAGCTGGAATTGGTTGAAAAGAGGAACATTAAAGAAAGAGACCGAAGGAACACTGATGGTAGCTCAAGACCAAGCCTTGAGCACAAATGCAATAAAGAGTAGAATTGACAAATAAGGTATATCACCCATGTGCAGGCTTTGTGGAGAAAGAGAAGAGACCATCAGCCATATTGTTGCAGAGTGCACAAAACTCGCACAGAAGCAATATCGCCACTGGCGCCATGACAGGGTCGCATTGGTTATCATCATCATCATCAACCCATAGTCTCACGACCGTAGGGGCATATAGATGCTTTCCGAACAATCAGCCTCCACTGTTCTCTGTCTCTTGCTTTCTTCATAATTTCACTAATCTCCAGCATTGTCCACTCTTTTATGTTATCTATCCACTGTTTCTCTGGTCTGCCTCTTCCTCTTTTTCCTTCTACCATCCCTTCCATGATCATTTTGGCCAAACTGTTGTCCTGCCTAACAAGGTGCCCAAACCATTGGAGCTTCCTTTTCCTTACAGTTCCCAATAACCTTTCTGATGTACCAGTTTTTGCATCTATTTGATTTTTAATACTCTCATTTGCGACGTGTGTAGTATATGGAATCTGTAACATGTGTCTGTAGCACTTGAATTCAAAACTCTCTATCCTTTTCTCCATTTCTTTACTCAGCGTCCAGGACTGGCAGCCATATAATGCAATTGATGTTATTACCGCTTTCAACAGTCGCACTTTGGTCTTTACCGTGATCTTTTTATTTCTCCATATCTTGTTATACTTTATCATAGATGCTAATGCCATTGCCAATCTGGTCTTAATTTCTTTTTCACATCTAGCATTATCGGATATGTAAGCTCCTAAATATTTGAAATCATTTACTTTCTCTATGGTATGGTTTCCGACTTGGATGTCAATGTTGTCTGCGTCTTGCATGTTGTTTTTCTTCCCAATCTGCATAATCTTACACTTTTCGCCATTAATCTCCATTCCCATTTTTGCTGATGCCTTATCTAACCTCTCCGTTTGTTCAGATAGCTTTTCCATTGAATCGGTAATCATTGGTTATACACTGGACATTATGCAAAAGATTTGGATTCCCCCATAGCGATCAGTGGTATGAACATGTACCAGAAAGAGTATTAGAAAATGAAAATGTAAAGCTACTGTGGGACTTTTCTATTCAGACGGATCACCACCTTGAACACAATAAACCTGATATATTGATACACGAGAAAACAAGCAGGGGATGCTATATCATAGATGTCGCATGCCCACTTGATACAAGGGTAAAGACGAAAGAGCTTGAGAAGGTTGAACGTTATCAGGACTTAAAAAGAGAAATTGGTAGGATCTGGGAATGCAGAAATGTATGCGTTGTTCCAATCGTTATAGGGGCGTTGGGTACATTGAGCAAGAACTTTAGCTCATGGGCAGCAAAGATAGAAGTAGAAGAGAAGATTGACATGATGCAGAAAGCTTGTGTGTTAGGAACGGCAAAGATCATCAGGAACGTTCTAGATATCTAAGGTCAAGGGTATTGACTTGATACCTAGCTGAACAAGAAACCACCAATGACGTAAAAATGATGTATGGTGTGGAAAAAAAACAATAACAATAATAATAAGAATAATAATAATAATAATAATAATAATAATAATAATAATAATAATAATAATAACAATAATAATATTGTCCTGGGTATGACTTGAAACTGCATCCGGTTGTGGAGTTTCGACGTGGGCGAATGAGGTTACCCTTTGCTGCAACTACCTCCAGGTCACCCTTGAGCAAGGTGTAGTACCTGTCAGCTCTCCCCGAGGCCTTGAAATACCGGGTTGGCGTCTGGCGGGGGCTAGTCTGTCTCATGGGTAGGGGGACCCTTCAGCCTTGGTTGGCAACCCCCCTAGTGATGGTGTCACGATGAAAATACTGGTGGTTGTGGCACCTTATCACCACAGTCCTCATTATCATTATGAGTGTAATGTCTACAATAGATTTATCAAACAACGGCGTAAATGGGACTGGATCCAGAAATGATGAAGGTTCCTCGCCCGGCAGGTGTCTCATGGAAGAGCAGCGTGGGCCCGGTCGTAATCCTGTGACTGCCAGAATGAAATGGAATAAGGCGATTAATATTGTTGTCATGGAGTTTTATTATCTCAGTAACCCAATGGATGAAAATAATAAACCAGTAAAAGGATATAGGCAAAGGATGCATCGGATATGGAATGAAAGGGAAATTTTTAAATGTAGTGAACAACGTTTGTGTGATCAGGCAAGAGCAATCAGAAAGAATGAATGGCTGACGTTGGTTGAACTTGAGGAGATTAAGAGGAGAGTGCTACAAGAGGAAGAACAGGAGGTTGATTTAACTGAAGAGAGAAATGTTAATGATGCAGACAATGTAGAGGAAGTAGAACCGGAAGAGGTTGAGATTGAGATAGCAGGGGGAGAAGTGGACATGAATGAAGAACAAACAGAGATTGTAGATAGCATCGTCAACATGATGAAAGAAGACAACGTGGAAGCTCCTAAGGGGTTTAAGAAAATCGAAAGAAGTAAATTAGATCAAGAAATAAAAAAGGTGAACCAGGCGATTGACTTCATCCAAACTTCAACGATTTCGGACACAAATAGATTGATTGCTGCAGTGGCTACATATGTGGGACAGAAAGTGGGACTTAAGGTCAAAGAGAACAGACCAGAGAGAAACAAGGAACCATTCTGGAAAAGAAGAATAAGAAAGAAAATAAATGAAATAAGAAAACATATCAACATCTTGGAGAGATACAAAAGAAACGAAATAAGAAAAAAGGAGAGATATAACAACCTGGAACATAAGTATCACATCAAGAAAAAAGGATTAAATACTGTAATAGAGGAACTCAAGCAAAGGCTGCTATGATCAGGAGGTATGAACAACGAATAGAACAATATAAGCAAAATAGAATGTTTCGCTACGACCAGAAAAAGGTTTACCAAGATCTTAATGGAGAAAATCGAAAACAAGAAGTGAAACCCGATGCCCAGCAAAGTACAGCATTTTGGAAAGATATTTGGGGCAATGAAAAACATCATAATAAAAATGCAGAATGGTTAAATGACCTGAAAGTAGAACAACAAGGTAAACAGCAGGAAAATATAGAAATCACAGAAAATTTGATAAGACAACAGTGCAAAAAGATACCAAACTGGAAGTCCCCAGGCCCTGACGGCGTTCAGGGTTATTGGATAAAGAAACGGACATCATTACATGGTAGAATTGCGTGTCAAATGGATGATATGATTAATAACAGAATACCTGTACCAAGCTGGATGACTCAAGGAAGAACTGTTTTGTGCCAGAAAGATCATTCAAAGGGTAACGCAGTTGACAATTACAGACCTATATCTTGTTTGCCATTGATGTGGAAACTGTTGACTGGTGTAATAGCTGAGAGTATGTATGAGTACTTAGAAAGAAACAACATACTGCCGGAAGAACAGAAAGGATGTAGAAGGAAAAGCAGAGGAACGAAAGATCAACTCCTCATAGACAAAGTGATCTTGCAGGACTGCAAAAAAGGACATAAAAATTTAGCCATGGCATGGGTAGACTATCGCAAGGCATATGACCTAGTTCCACACTCGTGGATTTTGGAATGTTTAGAGCTGAGCCAAATTTCTGAGAACATCAAGAAATTTATAGAAAATACCATGAAGAATTGGGCAACAGAACTAACATCATGTGGGGAGAATCTGGGAAAAGTTGATATCAGAAGGGGAATCTTTCAAGGTGATAGCCTTTCACCATTGCTATTTGTAATTTGCATGATACCATTAACTAAAGTTCTGCGAAAGATAAGGGCGGGTTATGTTATCAAGGAGGGAAATTTGAAGGTGAACCATCTACTGTTTATGGATGATTTGAAACTCTTTGGGAAAAATGAAAGGGAGATTGACAGTTTGGTTAAGACAGTGCAAGTGATCAGTAAAGATATAGGAATGGGATTCGGGATAAAGAAGTGTGGTGTAGTGATTATGAAAAGAGGAAAATTAAACAAAACGGATGGTATAGTACTACCAAATGGTGAGACGATTAAGGAAGTAGAGAAGGATGGCTACAAGTACCTTAGGATATTGGAACTGGACAACATCAAGGAAAAAGAAATGAAAGACAAATTTAAATATGAATATCTGAGAAGGACAAGATTGATAGTGAAGTCGAAATTGAGTGGAAACAATATAGTAAAGGCAATCAATGTGTGGGCGATTTCTCTCTTAAGATATGGAGCTGGGTTGCTGAAATGGACAAGGGAAGAGCTTGAATGGATGGATAGAAAAACTAGGAAATTGATGACAATGTATAAAACGCTTCACCCAAAGAGTGACGTTGCACGGTTGTATGTACCAAGGCGCAAAGGAGGAAGGGGACTAATTAGTTGCGAATGGTGTATAAAGGGTGAAGAGAACAGCTTGGGTTGGTACGTGAAGCAAAGTAATGAACCAATGCTGAAAGTGGCAAGTATGAAAACGACCATCAAAACAGAGGAGACAGTAAGACCGGAAGAATTCAAAAGAATGCAGATCAACGCAAGTGAACAAGCGTGGAAAGAAAAAAGAATGCACCACATTGTGAGCGAATGTAAGATGCTAGCCCAGCGAGAATACAAGAGAAGGCATGATAACATTGCAAGGAATATACACTGGGAGTTATGTGGCGAGCTTGACATTGACAGGGCAAATAAGTGGTACGAACATCAACCGGAGGGTGATTCAAGAGAGGGAAATACCAAGATATTGTGGGGTTTCAACATCCAGTGCGATCACGAAATTGAAGCAAGAAGACCGGACATTGTGGTGGTAAATGAAGATGCAAAGGAATGCCAGATCATTGATGTAGCAGTGCCGTGGGATTCTCGAGTAAGAACGAAAGAGCAAGAAAAAATTGAAAAGCATGGGGACTTGAAAAGAGAAGTAGCAACTATGTGGGGCATGAAGAAAGTGACTGTCATTCCTGTTGTTATTGGCGCATTGGGAGCAGTATCGAAAAGAATTTGATAAATGGATAGAGAAGATTGGGATTGATTTGAGAACTGGACATGTCCAAAAAAACAGCATTATTAGGCACAGCGAGAGTATTGAGGAAGGTGTTAGAAACCTGAAGAAGCTGGAGATTGACTTTGAAACCTTAAGTTGCTTGTTGCAACTTGCTTTCAAAGCATAAACCGGAACACATCTAACCCGAGAATGTACAATTGAATAATAATAATGATAATATGAAAACCAAACCACCTTTCAACAAAAACAGAAAATGAAATGTAGAAAATAAAACTGTTTTTAAAACTGACGTTTCGATTTGAAATTTTCTTCTGAGTCAATAATGATAATAATAATGATAATGATGATAATAATCTCAGTCTTGGTCTTGGTTGACAACCCCCCTAGTGATGGTGTCACGATAAAAACACTGCTTTTTGGCGAGGCAAAACCATTATCTCATATTCAATTGAAAATGATGAATCCTAGCACAAATTTAGAAAACGACGTCAATGGGAATGGATCAAATGATTATGAAGCTGCCACGTCCGGCAGGGGTGGAGGTGCTACACAGGCCCATCCTGGTCGTTATAATTTTACTGCAGAAATTTACGAAGAAGGCAGAAAGCGGAATAGATGGTTAAGAGAAGAAAACAAAGCTCTGATGGAGTGCTACATAGCTAGTGAGCCACAAAAGCAAGGTTACAGAAAGCATTTGTTGGCGATTTGGAGAAGCAGACACTTTTTCTAAGTGTCGGAACAAAGATTATTAGATCAAGTTAGACAAATTAAATTGAAAGGCTGGATAACAGAGATAGATTTTGAAGAAATGAAGAGAAAGTATCAGGAAAGAAAATCCGAAGTAACAGATAACAGAGATGAACAACATTACGATATGATACCACATAGCTGGATCAGGAAAACGTTAGAAATGTTTGGTATAGCAGACAATGTGAGAAACCTGATGAGAGAAAGTACGCAGAAGTGGAACACAGAATTAACAGCTGGCGGTAGGAGATTAGGGAATGTCAGAATTAGGTGTGGAGTCTTCCAAGGAGATAGCTTGTCACCTCTTCTATTCGTGATTCCTATGATACTACTAAGCCTGATACTGTGGGAAGTCAAAATAGCCTACGATCTTGGCAAAGGAAATGGAAAATTAAATCACTTATTGTTTATGGATGATTCAAAACTGTTTGCCAAGAATGAAAATAAATTAGAAAGTCATATTCATACTGTAAGAATATTTTCAGATGACATTAGAATGGAATTTGGGCTGTCAAAGTGTGCATTGCTAATTATGAAAAGGGGAGATTTGAAAGAAGTGAAGGAATAGATATGCCAAATGGAGAAATACTGAAATCAATTGACGAAGAAGGAGGCTATAAATACCTTGGTATTTTGGAATCAAACATGGAGAGATGAAAGGAAATGTGAGTAAGAAATATGTAAGGAGAATCAGGAAGATTTTAGCATCAAAGTTAAACAGAAATATTATCACAGCAATTAACTCCTGGGCTGTTTCAGTCATAAGATATGGAGCTGGGATAGTTAACTGGACAAAGGCGGAACTGCAGCAAATGGACCGAAAAACGAGAAAGTTGTGAACCATGTATGAAGCCCACCATCCCCAAGCTGATATTGATCGATTGTACCTGAGAAGGGCAGATGGAGGCAGAGGGTTAATAAGTATACACCCCCCAGTAACGACCCCGCTGAAACGCTGCCCCGCCAAGGTAAAAGGAAGACCCGCCAGGAAAGTGCATTTCCACGCCAAGTTGGAGTTCTCAGCACTCTTATTTCATATTCATATTTCATTTTATTAGGGAGGGAGACCCTTCAACCAACTGGTTGATTTACAAGGGGCCCTCCATATAAAAAAACCTACAAAAATTAAACAAGTTAAAAACCGCTAAAAACTACTTACAATGAATACATCTAATAAAAAAAAAATCCTATCTATAAAAATGAAAGAAAAGTACCTAAAAAAGCAAAACCGCCAGTCCATCATAAGCTATCTTTAAAAATATATATAGAGGATGCCTGTTTGGTCTCAGCTGGGAGGCTATGCCAAAGTTTAGCTCCGCGAAAAGAAAAACACTTCTGCCCATTTGCAGATGTTTTCTTTGGCAGCCTCAACTCCGTTGCCGTATTTCGAAGGCTACGAGAGTTACTAGTAGAGTTTCTAGTGAAAAGATTGTGCATGTACTGTGGAGCAAGCCCATTGAGAGACTTGTAGACCACTGATCTGGACTCTTCATTGACAAGCTCACGAATCCCCGCCTTGTTTCCGTTGCTTCCCCGTCAAAATTCATGTTTCGCCGTCAAAAATGATACAAGTTCCATCACAGATGATAGCCAAAAGGTTTTATTTCCCCGTCACAATATTTTCAATCCCCGCTGAAAATGCATAGTTTCATAATTTCCCCGCTGTACTTTTAATGTCCGGCGGGGTCGTTACTGGGGGGTGTAAGTATAGAAGATTGTGTACGGATGGAACAAGAAAGTTTACTAAAATACATTAAGCAGAGCAAGGAGAAGCTGATACTTGCTGTTGGAAAGGAGGAAGTGTTGAAAACTGGTACAGGGGAGAAAAACAAGGAAGGAAAACAGAAGGAACATGCCGAATTGAGAAGAAATGAACCATTGCACGGACAGTTTGAGAAGGCAACAATGGAAGTTTGCGGAAGGAGGTCATGGGATTGGTTGAAAAAGGGCCATCTGAAAAAGGAGACTGAAAGTACAATAGTAGCTGCACAGGATCAAGCCATACGGACGAACAACATCTGTAAACACATTCATATAGAAGATGTATCATCACTGTGTCGAATGTGTGGCAAATTTGATGAAACAATAGCACACATAGTAGCAGAGTGCCCAAGCTTAGCACAGAACGAATATAAAAAATGGAGACATGACCAAGTAGCCAGGATGATTCACTGGAAGTTATGTGAAAAATGGGGCTTTGAGAGGGGTGAGATGTGGTATACCCACAATGCAGAGAAGGTATTGGGGTCGGATTCCTGTAAGATTCTGTGGGACTTCTCCATTCAAACTGACAAGAAACTGAAGCACAATAAGCCAGATATAACGGTGATAGATAAAGTAAACAAAACGTGTCTCATCATTGATCCATCGTGTCCCTTTGACTCTCGTATAGTTGTGAAAGAGGAAGAGAAATTATCGAACTATGAAGAACTCAAATACGAACTTCCAAGAATTTGGAGCATGAAGAAGGTAACCATCGTACCCATTGTGATTGGAGCTCTCGGAACAGTGACAGAAAAGATAGATTCCTGGTTAGAACAGATCGGCATAGACTGTCCAGTTGCACTGTTGCACTATCCACCCCCCCCCCCAGGTGAGATAGGGTTAAGCCACGAATGTGGAATCAAATGGTATGCTTTCCTGTAGTCTAACCATGGCATCGCAATGTTTTTCCTTCGTTGTTTAACTTCTTTTGCACTTTCTTGTCTATAAAGAGCAAATCATTTGTTCCTTTGCTCCCTCTTTTACATCCTTTCTGCTTTTCCGTTCACATTTGCTGTCTTTTCATGAAAGAATACATTTCCTCTGTTAGTATTCCTGTCAATACTTTCGAAATGACTGGCAAGCAGGTAACTGGCCGATAATTTCTGGGGGCATTACCCTTCAGGGGATCCTTTGCTATTAGGACTATCCTCCCCTTCGTCATCCATTGTGGTACATTTGCTTTACTTAAGCACTCATTAAGCTGGTCAGCGATTCTATCGTGTAGATTACTAAATTTCTTCAACCAAAACCCCTGCACAAGATCAGGACCACGTGCTTTCCAGTTTGCCATTTTATTCACAATCATCTGTATTTTCTCCTTCGTAATGACTACGTCGCCTTGTTTTTCTGTCCTAACTTCCTATCTCAGATTCTTAAGCCATTCTGCATCATTATTATGCTTTGCTTCTTCGCTCCATATGTCACTCCAGAACTTTATAGACCCTTCTTTATCAGGTTCTGTGTCTACTCTCTCTCTCTCTCTACTATTAAGGTCGTCGTAGAATGTGGTCTGATTTTCTCGAAACAATCTGTTCTGCCTGAATTAATCTTTTCTTGCCTGGTATCTCGTTATCTTAGCCGCTTTTGCCGTAATTCGCTGTTTCATCTCTTCACTTACTGCAATGAGCCCTTTTTCTTTTATCCAGTGCTCCTCTGTAGCTCTTCTTCGAATTTTGCTTTTTTCTTAGTTCCCCTTCTTAGCTCTTCAGCTCTACTTAAATCTTTTCTCAGGTGCTTTACTTGGCCCTCAAGCTGCTTCTTCCACCTCGGCTTACCTTCGTATTTCTTTTTGTTGATCTTAACGCCCAGCCTCTCTGTTGTGACTACAGCTGCAGCATAGATTAAGTCATTTGTAACCGATATATTCTCACTCCTTACTTTTGCTAGCAGCTGATTCATCTTATCCACTTTTTTTTTCAAGGCATTCTTATTCACTTCCTTTAGGGCTGGCAACTTCGTCCTCTGGTTTTGTTGCATCACTTCAAACAGCCTTTCAGCAATAGCAAGTTCCTCGTCAGAAAAATCATTCTCATCCAAATCTTGACACACTGAAAAAGATAAGATTTGGGACGAATCGGAAAACGCCTCTGCACTATCTTAGATTGGGATACTAGGTTCCAGATCCCTAAAAGTGTAATTTCGATAATTTCATTGCAGAATGTGGCATGGGTACGAAGTCTGGTTATCAGGGGCAAATTGACACGCTGAAAAGACTGGATGTGGGTATGAATTGCAAAATTCCGCCTGTGCTATTTTTTCGACTGAGATACCAGGTTCAAGACATCTAAAAGAGTTATTCGAAAGTTATAAAGAGTTATCAAAAGAGCATATGGGAAGTTTTACAATTTAGATCTGCATCTTATCTTTCTCTGTGTATCAGTTTGCCCTGAAAGCCAAGTTTCATGGCAGTACCACAATCTCCAACAAGGTTACTAAAACAACTTTTTAAGAGGTCTGGAACCTAGTAGTCTAGTGCAAAAATAGTTTAAGGGGCTCTTAACAATTCAGATCCATATGTTATCTTTTCCAGCGTATCAACTTGCCCCGGACATCTGAATTTAATATCCATGCCACGAATCTAGAACAAATATATCAAATTGTCCTTTTAAAGCCCTTGGACCAAGTACCCCCAACCCAGTCTTGACATAGTACAGAGACTATTTTGCAATTTAGGTCCACATCTTTCCTTCAGTGCATCAAGTTTTCCCTGGAGACAACATTTCATGTCAGTACCATTATCAGCCATGGAGTTAATTAAGTAACCCTTCTAGAGGCCTGGGACCGAGTACCCCATTCTAAAAATAGCACAGGGGTGGTCATAAAATTTGATCCAAATCCTATATCTTTCACCATATCAACTTACCTATAAGAACCAAATTTCATGTCAAGTACCACAATTTTCAACGAAGAAGTGTATCAAATAACCCCTTTGGAGGCCGGGACCTAGCACCCCAGTCTAGAAATAGCACATTGGCTCTTTCCAATCCATACGCATATCTTGCCTTTTTCAGCGTATCAATTTGGCCCCGACATCAAATTTTATGTCAGTGCCACAATCTGTAACGAAGCTATTAAAATCACCCTGTTCGAGGATTGAAACCTAGTACCTCAGTCTAAAAATAGAACAGGGGGCATTTTACAATTCATATCCACATCTAGTCTTTTTAGCGTATCAAATTGCCCCTGACTACCAACTTTCATGTCAGTACGACAATCTGCAACAAATTTATTAAAAGAGCCCTTTAGGGGGCATGCAGCCTAGTACCCTTGTTTAAAAATAGCGCAAGGGGCATTTTCAATCTGATTTCACAGCCTCTCCTTTCAGCGGGTCGACTTTACCAAGAAAACAAAGTTTCAAGTTTGTGCCACTATTGGTGACAAAGTTATAGGAATAAGCGATTTAAGGACCCCAACATTCCCCCACTGTCTAAAAATAGCCTCAGGGGGCATATTCGGGTTTGGTTCACACCCTATCTTTTTCAGTATGTCAAAGTCAGTATGTCTTGCCCTCTCCACCAATTTTCATCCTCATAGCCGAGTTTAAACGATTTCTATGATTGAATTCCGTACCATACAGTGTTCTTTTCATTGCTTTCTTCACGTAATGACGTCAAACAACAACACTCGCTCCAGTCTTTTTGTCGGGCAAGATGGCGGCGGTCAAGAAGCAAAATTTGGAAGTAAAAGCGGCGAAATAGAGGCATAAAATCTTAGATAAATGTTATTTTTTGCTTTGATAATATCGTTTTAGCCTCAAAGCAAGCTAAATTGAAAATTTTGATTCTTGACTGAACTTCCCCTTTAAAGTGCCATAAACCAAAAAATTTTTATTTTTGATTATGATAGAAGCTATTGAGCTGAGTTGAAATCCGAAAACGAAATTGAATTCCGATGCGTGGATCCGGAGTTTTGACCCACCAACGTCGCGATTTTGGTCAATTTTATGTGGACATTGCAGGGCTTTTTTGGCCAATTTGGGGTCTGGGTCGAGAGCGCATTTGACGTCCAGTCAGGAACACATTGGCGTGGCCTAAATAAGCCCGCTGCAACTTGCAGCCTGCAAGCTGACTTAGGCATCTATTAGCGACATTTTCAAGTTATATATGGCTCGAAGAAACATTTTTAGCAATGCATGGTCGATTCCTGACTTTAGGGAACACTTAGCTTCACTCTAACTGTCAAAGAGCCTGGATGGAAGTGGCGAAATGTCTCTTTTGGTTCGGGTGGCCGAGCAAGATAAACATGGCAAAACTATCTTTCAAATGTCACTGTCTGAATAAGTGGGTAATCTGATTTGCTATTCTTATTGTTTCTGTCATAAAACCTTAACTGGCTGTTCCGGGTGAAAAAAGGATAGGCTTGGAGACACAAAATGAATTGTTTACATGTCTTTATCTGTTCACAGATGCGTATACACAACAACGTCCAGTTCCAATAAAAGACCTTATATGGAAATTCTAGTAAATAGCATGGTAATGCTATTCTTAATTTCTTACCGCTGACTCTACTGTCATGGCAATCGATACTGTCATGACAATCTAAATGTGGTTCAATAAGAGACCACATTTTGGCACTGATTGTCAAATTGCAGCATTGAGAATTTTACATCATTCACACTGTTACAGTTAAACCTGCTTTATCTACACCAAGTTACATTTCACCAATCAACTGCATTCGATTTGTTGAATTGACCCAATTAGAAGGCCTCGTTTGATAACCTTGCTTAGTTTAAACTACCTTAACATGCTATGCATGAGCATTTGTGGATTTGTTTGCTCTTTATTAAGACTGAAAAATCACTCCCATGCATGTAGCCATATGAAGTTTTGCATTTTCAATTGTAATTAGATTGTGTTTGATTTTTTCTTGTAGTTCATTATTGTTTCTATCAACAATGGCACAGAAAACACAACTTTAACAGAGCAGAGATGGAAATAGATTGTTTAAAAATGAAAGTCCATAACATATCATGTCATGCAGATGCAATCCAAGAATTAAACTCTGAAGATTGAGACCTTGATGCTTTCATGGCAAAGGAATATATGTGATGAATTTAGCTGCATATTTTCTGAAGATCTTTGGCACAAAGAAACTCTTTTCTCCATGCAAAGCCCTCCTAATTTGGTGCAATCTTTGATGCAGTCTTCAGTGCAGAGAAATGTGCAGATTTTGACTTGTAGCCTTGTTGATGTATTGTTTATGTATTTAGCGTTCATTGACAGACACTGTTTGTCGTAATTAATGGCTCAGCCCACATCCTCTTGGCAAACTGCTAGACTTATCATCAAATTTTTCATTGTTAACAGCACAACACCACCACCGCTCTTTATGGGTTTATTATATGTGTTGGGTTTGAGCAAAAATTTACATCAGTTTCTTCAGCCAGTTCAATAGTGCACTGGTTGAATATCATTTGTTACAATGTGTGGTCTGCAGGGTTGAAATGGTTAGGCTGGGTGAAAATGGGGACTGTTGATTGCAGAAAAATGGCAATGTTCAATTGACATTCAGTACCTCAAGGAGGGTAGTTTTAACTGGCATAGCTAGATGAAATCTGCACTGAAGATTTTTATGTTTATGTTTATGTTTATGTCCATATTTTGCCCTACCCAAGTAGATCCTATTCTTTAAAACTTGATATGGATGTCACATTTGTCAGTTTCTGTAACTAAATTGACATTTTTAGTGGATTTTAGCAGAACCCCCCCCCCTGGTGGCTCAGTTCTACAAAATGTGATGAAAATTGTCTTTCAAGGACCCCTTAATAACTACTGCAAAAATGATTTTTTTCTGGAAAGGAGAATGTCTCAAAGATAATGTAACTACTTCAAAGCAACAGCCACATTACATGTCAAAGTTGTGTTACTATGCATGGTTTACATGACTATTTTAATGTTTGTTACAAACCCCTGTACTGCAGTGGCAGACACCATGTGGCAAGTATTGAAGCCTACACAATGGCAATTTGTGTTGAGCAATGGGTGCACACATTTTTTGCTAACAAAGGGTATTGTATTGAACAATGGGTGCACACATTTTTTGCTAACAAAGTAGTTTCTACCATCTGGAAGGTATGGCAGCCAGGGGAAAGGGTACTCAGGTATATTCAGGATAGGGGTCCTCAGGCTAGGGTACAGAGCATCAGCCCTAGGTAATTTCTGGCATTGAAAAAGACTAACAAAATTTTTTCTGATCCAACATACCAGAGTCATGAAGCAAGCTTAAATCTAAGGAAAAGTGCCATATTATTAACTGATTAGATTTCTCATAATCTATTAGGATGTTTAAGTATTTTTATTTTATTAAAGCTACGTGATTTTAGGTTTTGTCTTTAGACAGTGTTTATCCCTATTGTCCTACTTTTCCCCAAACTTTAGACCCAAAAAAGTAATGCAGCATTTCAGGAACCAAAAAAGTAACTTTATAACATATGACTAACCCAAAAAAAGCTTGCCAAAATCTTAAAGCCAAAAAAAGTAACCTGAGCACTCTTATCCTAGAAATAACCGAGTATCCCCAGGGTATGGCATTGCTGCACTATAATTGATGAGGATGATTTATGAATATGTTTACCTAAATTTTTCATAGAAATTGATAAAAAACTGATAGGACCTGTCATAATTTAACAAAGGTCACACTTCCCAAGTTTAGCTCTACAAACTAAGTGTTTGTCACTATTTTGGAGGAAGATTACTGAAACAGAAAGGCAAAAATTCTCCAAGTTGTTCAATTCACAGAACTATGATATGATTATCTTCATTGACATAAACTGTTTTATGCACTTGATTTCTCATCCAATATCCTAATTCATTTGAATGCAAAGAATATGAAAATCAAATGACTTTGTCTCTCTTTTCATATGTTTATTCCTTCCACACAGTGTGCAGCATGTGTACATTGACCACCTGGGAACCTAAATAAGAAACAGCATTCAATTTCTGAATCGATGACAGTCCAGATCTTCAAGATCTACCGGCTCATTAAATAATAGCCTTAAACTTGCAGCTTTATGAACAATCTTTCAGCTCAGGCAGTTTTGCTCAACCTGATCATATTACATACTCGTGAGCTTGTTCTAAAGATGTAAAGCCCAATTTCCAGTAAGCGGAATATTCCGAGCGGGCGGAATTTTTGACAATAAAAATTTGCTCAGCCGTAACTATCTATTGAATTTCAGAGCGAAATTTTCTCCCGTGAACAATGATATTCCCGCCCGCTTGGAGAATTCCACTGACTGGAAATCAGCCTTTACGTTTAGATGTTGTCATGCTGATTTTTCTTTGCATAACTGTTATGCTTTTCTACGATGTCAGTATACGATATTCCACAATCGCAGCAGCGGTACATGGACGCAATTTATTTGGCGTTTTCCAAGTGCCTTGGCCTAATGATTCTATTATAAAATGGTCTGTATTCTTCTCTGAACCTTACTTCGCTCAAAAAATACGAATGCCTTTGAATACCGTAGGAAGTAAGCTTCTCAAACGAACTAGCAATATTTTGAAAGATATCTTACCTCAACTCAAGTACACCGCCAATAGACGTATCATTGTGCTTGCAAAAAGATCCCAGAACAACAATCGATCACAAATGAGGACGAACCACAGATTTAGATCCGTTATGAAACTATCTCGAAATTCTGCTTGCCTTGGAAGTTTCTCTACATTTCTTATGAGTCTATGCCAGCTCTGTAAACGTCCGTATGTTTTGCAAACAATTTCCTGTTGACAACGACAGCAAGTACCATCGTTTTTAGGTTCTTTCTTTCTCGATAAAATCAGCCAAGAAAATTCAAGCATCGATCGCATCGTGGATTCACAAAGTAAGTACTGCCGTCCTCATTAGTAAAGGATGTTGAAAGCCTTTGCGTGTGTTCCTGGGTAGACGTCACTAGTACCCAGTCCTTAGGTGCCTTGAAGAGTCCACAATCCAAACCACACAAAACGCGTCGTAAAAGTGGTTTAGAAAAAGATTTTGAAAAAAATTTTTTGCAGAACACCATAACTTGATGAGTTTTATCGGAAAATGAAATAAAAAATTTTGCGTTTATGGGCACTTTAAGTTATAAAATCTTTATACTTTATTCATTTTTTGCAGACATTCATACTCGGATAAACAGAAAAAAAGTACTGAAGCAGACGAGAGAAGAGAAGTTGTGTTGCTGTCTAAATGGAAGCCTGCACCTAATCTTACTCCAACTTTATGACATAGCACAGTAATGACAGAGCAGATTGTTAACCGTAATTCATTAGTTACAGTTAAGAGTATGTTATGAGCATCGTAATTCATTTTGCACCTTATTTAATCAGACATACATTTTCTGGATTAAAAAATGAAAAAAATGACAGCGGAGATACTGTATATTTTAGAAATTGATATCAGCTGACTTTGTTATATTTTTATGCCTTGGATTGCTACTCCTTGATGATGTTCTGTAATAGCTAGAACTTTGTTTACCATTAATGCAACAGCAACATGCCAGAAAAGGTCCCTTATGGTATTCTACAGAATGTTTCAGAAAAACGCAACCTACTTTCATTCTAGTTTCTTCAGGAAATGATAGAATTTGAATCAATATGAGGCATACCTTCTGAAATTACAATCAATCTTCTTTCAAATGATATCCAAGTTTGGTGAATCAAATTAAATTTTTATTGCTTAAGTGACGCTCTTGTAAGTATGGCCTATTTTAGATGCTGGAAAGTGATAAACCATTTGCATAGACGAGGATCCACCATTTGTGATAGCATATCTTATCATTGTCTACAAATGCATCTCATGAGGATGAAATTGTCTTTTTCCGTCCTTAATTCATCACCTCGAGTGCTGCTAGGGCTGAAATACCTATAAAAAAACTTTTTTCCTAAATTTTACAAGAGAAAGGGAGTCGGTTTTGCCTTTGCAGGATGCTGCATGTTAAACATAGCATTCTTACTAAATATATATTATATGATAAGTAATTCCCTTGAGGTATCCAACCTCCACATGATTAGAAAAATGACAGATTGTGCTTTCAGATGGTATACATTACATATATTCAAATTTTCGCAATTTTTAAGATTTCAAATCAAGTTTGGGTTGCGTTTTTCTGAAACACCCTTCATATAAGAAGTATAGAATTTTGGGTATTATATTGCATTGTTTTGCTTTGTTTTGTTTGCTTTTTATTCTGCTCTATTCTTTTCTTCTCCATCCTATAATTCAATTCTATTCTATTCCATTCTACTTTGTTCTATCCAATATAAATGGCAAAAATGTTTTGGACATTGAGCCAATTTTACTTTATTTTGGCTGTGCAAAAATCCTTCTTGAGCTGTAAAGCTTATGCAACGCTTTTTATTTTGAATTGCTGCGGCTGTGATCGATAACTAATTTATAGGAGTTTTGTTTTCATTATTTGACTTATCCGAATAAAGTGCAGAGAAGATCAGAGAAAAATGGAACACTTTACCCTAAATCGGCCGCGCTTAAATTGTAGCTATTTTATTCCTCCTGTTGAGAACCGGTAATGGCATAAGATCAGTTGCATATCGTGGTGCCATTCTCTGAGATGAACTTTATTGTGGTTATAAGAAGGTGTGAATCACTGTGAAATCAATTTAGTGAAGCTGTGAGAATTTACAGATCAATTTGCGAGTGTTGCAATTTCTCTGGCACACACCGGGAAATGGTTACATGACTTATTGCCAAACATCATTTAGATTTTTATGCATACCATCGCACTCACCATTGTGAAAAAAATAAAATGGACTTTTCTTTTTAAAAGATTCATTAGAAATAAGATCTAGAATTCTTAAACATTTATAATTGTTTGTGCAGTAACCTACCATGAGTCAACCTAATTCCCAAGCCCGACATTGTCTTCCTAAGTTCCTAGGCCATCGATGCTGGCCCTACCTATTCTCAACAGCAGAATGAGGGTAGAATGACAGCAAAAGTCTCGTTGGCTTTCACTCAGATATTTGTCAAAGTTCCTCCTGTCTACAGCTACTTAACATGAGTGCTTACTATGCTTGTTACAGGGTACTATACTGCATTTTTCATTCAATTTTTCATTTAATCATGTTTATCCACATATCCCTATCAGCTAATACTTGAAGATAAAGTTTGAAAAAGACTTTCAAACAATTTTCTTCGATAGCCAGAAAAATAATAACAGTAAAAAGAAAAAATAAGGTACTACATTATATCTACGAAGAATAATTTAAAGTGCAATCAACAGGTAAGTGCTACTCTTCCTAGGGATCGTGATTTGGTTTAAATGCTAGTGTAACAAGTGGTCCTTCAATTTCTTCTTAAGTGCGAGAAATGTGGGACTATTCCCCGGGGGGATGTACTTGACTAGGGAAGTGACAGGTGTGTCTGGCAAATCTCTCCATACCCTGTATTCTGTCGCATAAAGAATACCCTAAAAAAGTAGACCCTGTCGGATAAAACTTTGCCAAAAGTATACATTATCCATTGTTTCAAGAGAACTCTAAACAGTGTCCTTCCACATGATATCCTGTCGCATAATGTTTATCAATTTTAGTTCCCTTTCGCATAATTTTTATCAAAAAAGACGCCCTGTCGCATAATTTTACCGTAAAATTTTTACCTTGTTGAGCGACACATCCCGTCTAGTCACGCATGGGAGTACTCCCACCCCCTTGGGGGGGGGGGCTATTCCTTATACCTAAAAGTATATCATTCCACAGCTTAGCGCCAGAGTAAAGAAAGCTCCCTCTGAAAATTCCAGGCTTCGTTTTGGGATATCAATATCTTGGCAGTTCTCGTGGCGTACGCATATATTGAGCTGTCGTGGTGAATTTTCCTTGAATTTTTCTATTCGGACATAAATTATTTATTATCTTGGCTGTCATAACAGCCTTGTTATAAAGACAATTTGCCAATTGCACGCCCATCCGTCCTTTACATTGGAACTTTCAATCAATGTGGAACCGCTGTCTTGGAGACGCTGCAAGTGATTTAATTTGATATCAGACAAGCTGCCTAAAGTTCATTACCGTATTGCAGGTGACTTTCAACAGGGCTCTGTAGACTTGCTCTAACCTACAATCCTGGACAAAAGTTATGAGACGACAGAGCATTTTGACGTTTTCACAGGTTCAGAGTGCCCCCTCCTCCCGTATCAATGTTTTTTAGGTCAGAACGCGTCGATTGTGACCAACATGTATTCATGAATCGTCTTTGAACAACATTGATTCGGGGGGAGGGGGTTTGCAGTACTTAAATCCCTTTTATTCTTGGAAATACTGTTCAACATCTTGAAATGCTGCTAGTCTCATAACCTTTTGTCCAGGATTGTAGGTCCATAGACGTAGGAACCGGGGGGCACTGGGGGAACGTGCCCCCAAGATTTTGCAACAAACAAAGAAGTGCCCTTTTTATTTTTAGAAAGTGCCTCCTATTTCTTAAGAAAAAAGTGCCCTCGAAGTGTCGTGCCACTCCAAGTTTGAGATGCTTCCTACGTCCCTGCCTAGGTCTACTGTTAGACTGGCTCTCAAAAAATGGAATGATAGCAAATCCTGAAAAATTCCAGATTATGTTCCTTGGTCTAAAAGATGAAAGGCTCCTGCGCCTTAACATGGAAGGAAAAAAATTACCTACCACAGACACGGTGAAACTCCTAGGTATACAGATTGATAACAAGCTTATAAACACATACACGGACAAAGGTTAATCAGAAAGCTAGCGCTTTTGCAAGGTTAAATTTTGCAAGGTTCCTTGATTTATCGCCAGATCAAGCAACAAAAATCTGTAACACTATATTCCTATCGAATTTCAATTGCTGCCCCTTGGTATGGCTTTTTTGTAGTGATGCTGCAAACGATGAAATAAACAGAGCACATAAACTTTTTTCTGCGGATACTCTACCAGGACTATGAATCCTCTTTCCGGCGAGATAAGGCTCAAATCCTTACTGGTTCTCAGAACACGCGGAAATCATCCAACCTCACGAAAATCAGCCAATGACATCGCCGCTTCAAACCCCCAGAGACAGAGTCGGTCGTTTGTGGTGAAGTTTCTAGTACCGTCACAAAAACTGAAATGGATACTCAAATATTGCAGCTATTTGAAAGGTTTTTTGATAAATCGGTTGCAGAGATATTCGTCCAGAGTTGTTTACATGTTTAGGCAAATATCTTATTTGGAGCCGGAGCTACGAGTGTCTACCTGCCGAGAAAAATTGACCTTTCTTCCAAAATTCATATAAATTGCTAGAAAGGAGATATATCGATATTTGACAGAGTATGTATATTAACCTCGGCAATAGCCCAGATGCATTTGCTTTCCTAACATCTCAAAATATTTTACAAATTCAAGTGATTTCCAACAGGCAAAGCAAATGGGCCTACGCTCATCCTTGGTAGAAACCAATTATTGGGCCTGGAATCGGCCAATTAAACAACCCTGAGCAAGATAATCCATTCACCGTTGACTCAAGCACCCATTTGAGCTCATTTATCCATTAAATTGGGGTTAACTTCGATAGAAAGCAAACAGTTTTGCTCAAATTCGAAGAAGCTTCCACGTTCAATGTTATGTCGACAAACGCAACAACTCTCCACTGTTGACAAACATACGAGGCAGTACGATGTCATGGTTGAAGAATAGCATTATGTTATGGCCCTCCTGAGAATGCTTTAAAATGTCAAAATCTTTTACATTACAAAGCACTTTTTCAAAAACAATGGTATTTCATGTTTCAAACAATGTAAAACTACATTTTAAATATTCATTAGGGCAATGACATAATACTACCCTTAAGTCGTAACGCCCGGCTGCCTCGTGTGTTTGACAACAGTGGAGAGTTGTTGCGTTTGTCGACATAACTTGGAACGTGGAAGATTCTTCAAATTTGCACACATCTGTTTGCTTTCTGTCAAAGTTAACCCCAATTTACTGGATAAATGAGCTCAAATGGGTGCTGGAGTCAACGGTGAGTGGATTATCTTGCTCGGGGTGGTGTAATTGGCCGATTCCAGGCCCAAGAATTTGTTTCTACCAAGGATGAGCGTAGGCCCATTTGCCTTGCCTGTTGGAAATCACTGA
This sequence comes from Aurelia sp. 4 Dawson et al 2005, assembly GCA_964019985.1. Lineage (NCBI taxonomy): Eukaryota > Metazoa > Cnidaria > Scyphozoa > Semaeostomeae > Ulmaridae > Aurelia > Aurelia sp. 4 Dawson et al 2005. The sequence continues at coordinate 9,835,007 of OZ026504.1, forward strand.
AATTTGTCAAATATTTTGAGATCTTAGGAAAACAAATACATCTTGGTTATTGCCCACGTTTATATACATTTTCTGTGAAACTTTCATTGATATATCTCTTTCTTAGCAATTTATATGGATTTTGGAAGAAAGGTCAATTTTTCTTGGCCGGTAAACGCTCGTAGCTCCGGCTCCAAATAAGATATTTGCCTAAACATGTAAACAACTCTGGACGAAGATCTCTGCAACCGATATATCAAAAAATATTCAAAATAACTGCAATATTTGAGCATCCATTTCAGTTTTTGTGAGGGTACTAGAAACTTCACCAAAAACGACCGATTTCGTCTCGGGGGGTTTGAAGCGGCGATCTCATTGGCTGATTTCCGTGAGGTTGGATGATTTCCGCGTGTTCTGAGAACCAGTAAGGATTTGAGCCTTATCTTCTTTCCGGCTACTATTGAGCCGAGATAACAGCCAAACTATCCATCAAAATCTTTAGAAATTGATGACTGAAATCTAAAAGTCAACCAAAGAACTAAAACCCTCATATTTATGGGAATTTCGCTAGAGGATAGAAGTAACATATGACCTAAGAACTAAGGACCTGTGTAAACTTCCAAAGATCAAGAAATTTTATGGCGTGGAGTCACTTTCTTTCAGAGGAAGTCTCCTCTGGAACACAATTAGTGACAAAATCAAGCAAAGTCCATCCCTTGCGGCATTTAAGAATCAAATGAAATCATGGACTGGAGACAAGTGCACCTGCAGACTATGTTTATAAAGTTTTTGTGTATAGATATATACAGCACATTTATTATATTATTAAATTAGTTAACTTTACAGCTGGAATGAACTAGTATCATGTAATAGGTTAAAAAACCAACTTTTAATAATGTTAATGATGATATGATGATGATGAACTAGGTTAAAAAACCAACTTTAGATAATGTTAATGATGATGATGATGAACTGCTTGAAAATCAATGTTGGTTTCCGCTCTACGTTTCCTTGGTTTCCGCTGGTATAATAATTCCTACTCCATGCCTTGTTGTCTTATTGACTACTCCGGAGGTGTAATGTTTGTATTTGAATTTTCCACATGATGTTGTTACGGTTTCTACTTTACTTCCTCCTCCAATCCTGGTTTCAATTGTCGATGTGGGGGCCATTTTTAAATTCAGCATGTCGTTTGCAAGGTGCTTTCGTTTTTCGTTTGAATTTCTACCTTGGATGGCGCAGGTTCTTATATTCACGTAGCTCTTTCGTTTCTTTGCTTGTTCATTTTGTTTGACTTGCATTTTGCTAACTGAAAGGCTTTTTTCTTCGATAGAAGAACTGGTGGCTGCCTACACACGCCATCCGATGAAGTTCAAAGAAATTCAAGGAAAATTACTTAAATCAAAACATGTCCTGTAGCCACTAATCTCAAATCTTTGCTACAGGGGAGTTCCAAAGCGCACCATTAAAGCCCGAAGCCCAAGAACCACAGCAATGAATAAACAAGCTTTAGGCATATAATGATACGGTTTGCTACAATACATTAAGCAATAATTAACTTCAAAGCAGCAAAGTATGTGCATAAACGAAGCTTGAAAATGAAACTGTTAAGAAACTTACAAGAAATGCGTGCACTACGAATAACGAAGAAACGGAAACGAAATGCGGAATAACTGCTGCAACAAGGGTACTGATACTCACAAACTTTATATCCTCGTAGCTAAAAGCTCAGCATATCGAAAGCATTTTCCAAAAATCGCCTCGCCAAAGGTTCGCTGCCAAAGATTCTTCCCTACTTTGGTCTTCTTCTTGTTTTGCCCTTTTTTCTCTCTGTTTCTTGAAGCCCAGAAAGCCATGATTGCTTCGCTTTTATAGCCACAAGTATGAAAAACAACTATTCCCAATACAGAAACAACACGGCGTGTCATTTTACTGCTAAGTAAAATAACAAACTAAATGCGACATAAACAACTTAAATATGAAAAACAACTATTCCCAAGACAGAGACGGCACGACGCATCGCTTTTCTACTGAATGAAAGTAACAAGGCTAAATGCAACGTAGGGGCAATGTAAACAACTTGAAACGAGAAAAACAACTTGGGAAAATAGGTCCCGTGTCCCTTGAGTACGTATTTAAACGTCACAGCAATGTACTGTGAAACAAAACTGTTCCGTGCCTCTGGAGTAATAAATTTGTGCGTTACATGTCCGATAAGGTTATTTTACAAGTCAGTCCACTTTGAAATCGACAAATGAAAGTTGATCTCTAGTCCTAATAAGTTAAAACGATGACAAAGGGGTTGATTGTTTGGTCTATCAGAAGTGTAGACAGGAAGCGGGCCTGTTGCGATTTTATGCCAATGGTCATAGAATCAGATTAGCTTGACATTTGCGACGAACTGAGATGGCAAACCCTAGCAGAATCGACGTTACATTAAAACAAATTTTCGAATATAAACTTTAGAAGGCCAATTGTTACAACTATCGCTCTGACATGTCAGGATGGCACTTCGCAGCATCTCAAGATTCTGTCCACCAGCACAAACGCCCATTGATCGTCTGTTGCCTCCGACTCACCAAATTCATCTGGCACTGTTTCATCGCTACCATCACCGTATTCTCCAACTCCTTTGTTTGGGAGTTTTGAAGGCGGATTAAAACGCCAAGGAGTTCACTTTCATCATCATCGCTTCCATCTTGTACAGCAAGAACCAAAGAACGGGAGGGGGGCGTCTGCCATAGTAGAGGTACCTGGGGATGTGCCTCCTGCAAGGGTATACTTTTTCGGAGACTTCTAATAACTTTTAGATACCCTTTCTAGTCTAGCCAAGGTTGTACTTTTTGGCAATCTTAGTCGATTTTAGGAAAGGGTATGCTTTTTGACAATTTTGGTGAAAGAAATTTCAGAATGCGGCAATTCCTGTAAAAATACCTAATTTCTTTGATATGATAATGATAAATAATAAGATGATAAATAAAATATTATTATTTATACACGAAAACAAATCCCTTCAGCTTAATTACATAGCAAAAGAATCTACATTAAAACAAGCCTAAGATGCTGTTCTTCCAGGGCGTCGTGTTTTTAATTAGATTAGTGTTTTCAGTCAGCTCTTCAGGTACTCCTTTAGTTCTTTTTTAAAGCGACTAATAGTCGGGAGTTCTCTAACAGCAACTGGAATTTCTTTCCTGACTTTTATAGCAGAATATCGATCACTCTTTTTTGCATGCTCTGTGTTTAATCTAGGAATCTGAAGATCCTTGCAAATCCTTGTTGCATAGTTTGACTGCGAGGATCTTTGCTGAAATTTGTCGCAGAGGCTTTCAGGGCTTAATTTGTTCCTTATCTTATATGTCATGACCGATCTATGAAATCGAATTATATTGTCAACGCTCAGCCAGTCACATGACCAGTTATCCTTATATCTGGCGTTTTCCACTATTGATCGGGCCCTATCCTGTAAGCGTTGGAGGGTATCAAGCTTTGTTTTTGGAAGACTGACCCCAAATTTCATTGGCATAACGTAGATGGCTCTCGACGATAGCGTAGTAAACACTACATAGCTTGCTTTGGGGAATCATATTTTTCAATTTCTTTAACGATGCAAGTCCACCACATATTTACCCTTAACAGTATTGAAATGCTCATCCCACTTTAGGTTCTCGTATACAGTTACACCTAGTGATTTCGTCCTTGTGACACGTTTGATAACTGAGTCATTTAACATGAGTGCATTCGAAATATTCACCGTGTTTACTTTACGAGAATGGCCTATAATCATGTATTCTGTCTTTGCGGGGTTAGGACTTAGTTTATTTATTCTCATCCACTCCGCAAGGTTGAGCAATTCCTGTTGCGCCTCGATTTCGATATCGTCCGATGTGATCGTCACGTTGGTATCATCGGCATAGATACTAGCTTGCGAAAATTTCCAACAGCTCTCAAAGTCGTCAAGTATATGATAAATAGGAGAGGTCCTAAGCAGGAACCTTGTGGTATACCACATGTTAGCTCCGTTGCCATTGATTGTCCGTCTGCGGCACAAAATTGCGTCCTCTGATATAGATAGGACTGAAACCAGCTCCCAGCGGTGTCCCTCATACAGTATCTGCGCAATTTTTTCCGCTAGTATTTTGTGATCGACCGTATCAAATGCTTTCTTAAGGTCAAGAAATATGGTTAGGTTCAATTTCTTGTTATCAATGTTTTCATGCCAGTGATGGGTACTGCATATCAATGACGTTATCGTGGAGCATAGTTTACGAAAAGCTGACTGGTTCTTGGTAATTACATTATTTTCAAGAAGAAAGTCAAATATCTGATCGTGTACTATCCGCTCCAGCATTCTTGAAAAAATCGAAATAATCGAAATGGGTCTATAATTATTTACATCTTTTTTGGCACCTGATTTAAATATAAGGGTTACTCTTGCAAGTTTCCAAATATCTGGGAATACTCCTTTTTCTAACGATGAGTTAAAAATTATCTACAAAGGCTTTGAAACAAGATCACCAGCGTCTTTGACAATTGTTGTTGGTACTTTTTCTTGACCAGCTGCCTTTCTATTTTTTAGCTGTTTAATTGCATCTAATATAAAACTGCTGTCTACAGTTTTAAATGTCATTACTTTTTGTTCTGGCTTGATGGGGGCTTGATGTTCTGGAGACAGTCATCACCTGGCCTGGAAACAATTTTCTTGGCCAAGTTTGAACCCACCAAAACGAAGTGTCGGTTTAAAGCCTCCAGAACATCTCGCTCTTGAGTGAGACATTTACCATCTACTTCTACACTCGAAAGCTTCACTGCATTCTCATTTTTGTCCAGCACTTCGTTTTGGCTTTCCACATCTTCCTCGTGTCTTTCCTCGCCATGAATGTCACAGTTAATGAAATTGCAGTTTTTTTAGTGGTTGAATTTTTTTTAATTGATAAAAAAACATCTTTTTTGACATTATATTTTGACGTTATATTTCCCTATATTTTCGTCAATTAGTCCATGATAATAGTCCCTGATTGCATTACGCATTTCTCTGGTTAATTTATTGCGTAATTGTTTGTATGCAGACCACTTTTCAGGAGACTTTTCGGCTTCCTGCTTCAGTATGTCCCTTTCCCTCATTAGATTTCTTAAGAGAGACAGTGAGCCAAGGAGCAAACTGGCTACGAACCCTTTTCTTTCTTACTGGAGCATGAAGATTAAAGATCGATTCGAAAATCTCCTGAAATGTGGCTGCCATACTTATAGGATCGTTATCGAATGGACGAAGGATGGTTTCCCAATCTACCTGTTCAAGGTCTTTACGGAAAAGCATTTTATCATATTTTTTCATGTTTTTCTAGACTCGATGACTTTTGGTTTGTTTCCTTTACGTCACCAAGCATTTATTTTCCGAATACTGTATACCAGATAGTGGTCCACCATCTGGAAATTCTTGTCACCACCATCAGTTCTTATCACATCTGCTACTAAGATATGTTTTGGATTGGTGGAAGAGAAATTGTCCATGAGCGTCTTACTTACTTTTTGGTCGCCTGATTCTGTTGTTGTCATGGCAATCCTAGTAAAACTCTTATACTGCATTCACATTGGCACAATTAAAGTAGCTTTAGTTAAACCAGTTTAAATTGCAACCAATCAAATGACTGCATTTGTTGGCTTGGCCAATCAGAAGACCCTATTCGAAAACCTTGTTTAATTCAAGCTGGTTTAACTTGCAGTGTGAATGGGGCATTAATCAATTGTTCAAGCTGGTACTCAGAGTAGATCAACTTGAGCTTCTTAGTATTTGCATTTTTTACATTTTTGAAGTCACAGTTGGTGTCTCCAATCAAAATTGTTTCCTTCTCTTCTTTATCTAGATTTTGTCGGATTTCCCTAAGATTTTCAAGCGAAGTGTCATCGACACCGGCAGTCGGTGGGTGATACCAGCAGACAATGACAGAAGGCCTTGCATGATCACTAGGTGATACCTCAAGAGCTATCAGTTCAAGCTTATCGCTTGATAGTTTGATAGTAGGTTCAGGGAGACTCTCTTTCATTTTCATAGCTACCCCTCCCCCATTACAATCTCTATCCTTGCGGTAAATTCTGTATCCTTCAATAGAAACCACAGAGTCGGGAATAGTTTTGTCAAGGCGCGTTTCACTAAGGCCTATGATGTCGATATCGTTATCTCGAAGGATCATTTCCAGTTCAGATTTATGTTTTCGAAGGGAAACTATATTTAAGAAGGTGATTTTTAGACCATTTCTCTTCCTTGCATGGCTGGTACTATTGTTGTTATTAGTTTTGACCGAGCTGATTTCCCCCTAACAGTACTTAGAAAATTAACTTACATTTGCGTATTTACGGACTCCCCCGTCATTCAAGTGGAGGCCATCTTTCCATAGGTTACTACACAAAATATTATTATTATCGATGATATCTTTTATACTCAGTTCATCTTCAAGAAGTTCATTGACTTTTTTTCCTTTTGCATTGAGGCTTTGGTCGTCGCTCCTTTTCAGTATCGAGGAGAAGGTAATACACGCAGTTGGATTATTTTTCTGGACTTTGTCAAGCGTGGTAGCAATCTTTCAGTGAGATCTTTAGGTGTTGCATCTTGAAGGTTGTTAGTACCAGCGTGCACTATAATCACATCAAATTCATCATTCACACCAACCTTCTTATTTGCTTCTTCGATCCTCACTCCTGGTTTAAACTGGATTTCCACGTCCCTATGATCGTTCGAAAGTTTCTCTTCCATGACATTTCTAAGATTTGAATCACCAACTATCAACACCTTGACTTTCTTGCCATCAGTCGACTTTCTGTTTGTATCATTTTTATTTTCCCGAGATGTTTGAGACTTGTGGCTCTGCTGTTTGCTTTCCATTGTACCCTTCTTTTTGTTGGTTTTTTGATGAGTTACTTGATCTAGTTGTCTTTGTTCTTCTGCTAAGTTCATTGGTTCATGTTGATTTTGAGGAAATTGCTGTTGTTGTTTTCTCTTTACAAGTCTTTGCATTTTACTTGGCCTTTGCTATTTCTTTTTCGTTTGCTGCTCGTCATCTGTTGATTAAATAACAACTTGGGAGGAAAAATGGTGTTCTTTGTTTTCTTTGTGATGTCGATCTGCCTCTGCGATTAGATCAGAGCGTATTTCTAAGGTCTTGTGCGATGAATTGGTCTCCTTGGGATGAGGATGCCCTTGGGAATTTTAGCAGGTTGTCAACCAAGTTTTGCAGCTCTTGATTTTTAGTTTTAAAAGGAGAAGATCTCATTTAAAAGGCTATCTGTTTTGTTTCTTTCGGAGCAGAGCATACGATTTAGCTGATTAATGGAATCTGCCATCTTCCCCAAATTCTCCAACGAATTACCGCTGAAGCCTGTGGACTCTTCAACACTCGCTGACTTCTGTTTTCGTAGCTTGGTGCCTCCAATTCCTTCAGCTTATCTCAGCTTTTCTTCAGATCATATACACCATGAGATGCAACAGATCTTTTGCTTAGTATTGAAAATGGAGCCTATTGTTGAGAAATCTTGTATGTTTTATGAATTGCTGTAAGCGTAAAAAGTAATGCAAGATTTCTGCCCAATTTTGAGGACTACAAAGAAAGATCTGTTGCATTTCATTGTGTATTTCATATGTGGCAGATGTCTTGGCTAATTACAACAGTTGGCGCATTTCACATTGCATTTCACAACTATCAGATGGTGGCTTAATGCAGGCCCTAATGGTGAATGTCATGGAGAATTACACATTTGATTTCATGGCGCATTTCAAAGCTCATTTAGTGGTGTATTCTGTGGCATATTTTATGGCTAATTTCACCATCTGGCTAATTTCAACGGGTGCATAATATTCCACTTCTCTGGAAGATTCCAAGCGTATTTCACATGGCTGATTACTTGGCTATTTGCAGCAATTGTCGTATTTTACGTTGTATTTTACAGAGGATTTCATAGAAGATTTCAAATGTTTTGCATCTGTGTACCAGATTGTAAAATGGATGCTATGGAAATCCCAGGTAGAGAATCTTCAGTGAAATCCCAGGATATTCGTTATTATTATCCTCTTGTGTTGCACATTCTGCTACCATTTTTGATACATAGAATGATTCTTTGCCATCGCTTGTGTGTTTGAAGTAAATAACAGCATTGGACAGTAATTTTTAAATGGCTTCGAGTGATGCATTTGTATTTAGGCCATGTTTTGATTCCACATGCTTCAAGATTCTGTTTCTGTCCGGAAGCTTTTTCCCATCTCTGATTGCTGTAATTGCTTCCGTTATTACTTTTTCATACTGCAGGTCGGTCATGTCGGATAGATAACCCGATAAATCTTTTCTTCGACAGAAAATCTTTTTTTTGCAATGGCGTCGGAGCGGGCGGCCACGTTTCTCGCAGCTCCGTGAAAACGTTCTTTTGGTAGGGAAATGCTGGAATGAAAATGTCGTTCTGGTGTGGTTTCTTGCTCTTGGGTGCTGATGTGGGTTGGTGTGAGCTCATCATAGAGCCCTTGCCTTCGCCTCATTGGTTTCCATTGCAATATTTGTTACGGAAGGGAACTTCTGTTTCACTTTTTGGATGGTTTTCTGTCTCACAAAGCGAGATAAAGTGTCTCCTAGAACTTTTTTTCTCCTGTTTCTGTTGGGATTCGCTGCTTTTCCCCTCTTTTTTACCAATTTGGTAGAAGTTGTGAAAAACTACCGTGGCTTTTCGCTCCTCCCTTCTAATGGGTCATTCACCTTAAATCAAAGTAGGGTAAAGCGAATAGAAGCAGTAATAGTATTTTTATTGACAATGTCTTTTTCAGCATTGTTCTGACACTATTTCTTTGAATTTGGATGAAAGTTATCTTTTTCCCATCAATATTGAACAAAATCTTTTTCAGTAAATAACTATGCTACTTTTTTTTAAAAAAGTGAAAAGACCGCACTTCCCGCAATTTCCCAGCAAACAAGTGCCTAACGTATTACCGTTGTCCTCTTAGAACAATGTGTTTGTTACCGTTGTATTGTTCTTCAACTAATTACTTATTTCTTCTTAGTATTTTTGTTTTCGTATCAACTTGTTTTTCACTTTATCCCGATCGCTGCTCAACAACAGGTATTGATGGTCCTCTGTTTATCAATAGGATGATAAATTTCATTGTTATCCAAACAAAGCATGGCCAAAGAGATCTCTCCTGCAGCAAATGCCCGTGTAGGAATTAATGAATGGCGTGCAGGAATTGTGCGTTATAAATGCTGTTTCAAATCACATGCTCAATTGCGCGTGCCTGTTTTTGAAATCTTATCCTCTATTTGTTATTCTTTTGCCTATTTGTTATTCTTTTGCCTGTTCATCTTCATCTCACTTCTGACAGTACCTTGTTCCGTCCTCTGTACCTCATTGTTTTCCTTTTTGGCAGCACATGGTATTGATATCCCCTGGGCCTATGTTTCATCGACGGCCAAGTCCGAATTACAGGATCCCGTCCGGAATTTTGTCAACTTAACGTCGTATGTCCTTGCCACAGGCTTTTTTCTGTGTTCCTTTCTGTTTGATCTACTCAAAACTAATACATACCTCCTCGTGAAGTGTTCAGCTTATCAAAGAAAAACCTTGGTGTTTTTACATCATTCATTGTACGCCTTACTAATAAGTAAGTTCGTTGGATACCTGGCTGTAAATTTACATATGAGAGCTCTTCTATTTCTTGCTGGAGACATAGAATCTAATCCAGGACCACAAACTGAAAACTGCCTGAAGTTGTTTCATTGGAATTTAAATAGTATATGTGCTAGAGAAAGCATCAAAATCCCCTTGATGGAGGTATACAACTCCGTTCATCATTTTGATGTCATGGCGCTATCTGAGACTATGTTGGACCAATCAGTAAAAAATGAGGACATTTTCATTCAAGGTTTTAGTAGGGAAATTTACCGTAGTGATCATCCAAGTAATACTAAAACCGGGGGAGTGTGTGTATATTTCCGTGAAGGACTCCCAGTTAAGCGAAGAAAAGATCTTGAAATTTTACAGGAGACGTTTGTTGCTGAAATAAACATTTTGCGTAAAAATATTCTGTTTGTAGCAATTTATCGCAGTCCAAGTCAAAACAATGAACAATTCAAAAGTTTCATGGATAAGCTGCAAATAATGTGCGATCATTTCCAAAGAGAAAGGCCGTATTCGATTATAATGACTGGTGACTTCAACTGTCGATCCTCACAGTGGTGGGGGAGAAGATATTGAGAATCCGGAGGGAGCAACTTTGGATGAGCTACTTGAAATAAATAATTTATATCAGCTTATTGATGAGCCAACTAACATGAGGGGAGAATGTATGTCTTGTATAGATCTTGTCATCACTGACCGACCAAACATATTTGTAGAATCGGGAGTCCATCCTTCCCTTGATGATCACTGTCAACGCCAAATAGTCTACGGTAAGCTGAACATTTCTATACCCCATCCACTCCCATATAAAAGGACGATAAGGGATTATTCAAAGGCCGGGTGATATGGGATTACCCTGATGATTAGGGATCTTATAAATGACATTGATTGGCAATCAAGATTTGTGGGCCTTGGTTCGAATGAAATGACGGAGTTGTTCACTGGCACCATTTTTGCAATTCTATCTGCAAACATTCCAAACAAAGTCATACAGTGCAATGACAAGGATTCACCATGGATTACTCCTGAATTAAAAACTGCAATAAAACGGAGCACAGAGTCTGCAAAAAATACAAAGATCGTGGCCGGTGGTTAGAGGACTGGAATTTAGTGAAAGAAGTCCGAAATGGAACTTCTAGATTGATCACCAAGGCCAAAGAAAACTACTTCTCGACCATGGGTCGTAAGTTGTCTGATCCTGACCAATGTATAAAGGCTTACTGGGCGATTTTAAACAGATTGATAAACAGGAAAAAAACCTTGAATATCCCTCCGTTACTTGAAAATGGAATCTTTGTGACAAATTTACAAACAAAAGCAGACATTTTCAATGAGTATTTTGTTCAACAGTGCTCGACTATCGTGAACAGCAGCGCCCTTCCAAACTTTCAACCGACGTGCAACGCTCTTCTGCAAAGTCTTGACATAGACAGGGGAAAAGTAACTAAATTAATTCGTGCACTTGACACCGCAAAGGCTCATGGGTGTGATGACATATCAATTTCAATGATTAAGATCTGCGATACTTCCATCGTCAAACCACTGTGCTTGATTTTTGAAAAATGCCTTGAAACAGGAATCTACCCCTCCATGTGGAAGAAAGCAAACATTATTCCTGTTCATAAAAAGGAAAGTCGACAGAGCAAGCAGAATTATCGTCCAATCTCTCTATTGCCAATTTTTGGAAAGATTTTTGAAAAGATCATTTTTGACGTACTTTATTGTCATCTTTGTGACCAAGGGCTAATAACACAACATCAATCTGGGTTTCGACCTGGTGATTCAACAATCAACCAACTTTTATCCATCACTGAAAAAATCTACAGTGCTTTTGAAGAAATTCCCTCCAAAGAAACACGAGCAGTCTTTCTGGACTTGTCTAAGGCATTTGATAGAGTTTGGCATGAGGGCTACCGTCTCTGTAGGGGTTCCACAAGGCTCTGTTTTAGGTCCATTGTTTATCCTAGTTCATATAAATGACACTGTTGATTATGTTCGCTGTGATATTAAGCTTTTTGCTGACGACACTTCAATCTTCTCCGTTGTTCGGAATGATAGAAGCAGTGAGGAACTAAATAGGGATCTTTAGCGATTGCGCTTGTGGTCGTGGCAATGGAAAATGCACTGCGGAAAATTCAATGCGGACAAAACAGAAGAAGTTATTTTCTCCACCAAAAGGAGTAAACCCTTGCATGATCCCTTAACACTAGGAACTGACGAAATTGAAAGAAGAACGGAGCACAAGCACATCGGAATGGTCCTTGATTCAAAGTTAAGTTTTCAAAGTCATATCAGGGAGGCTATCCTCAAAGCAAGGAGAGGGATTGGAATAATAAGGTACATCTCTAAATATGTCTCTAGAAATGTGCTTGATCAAGTTTACAAGCTCTACGTAAGACCCCATCTCGACTATGGTGATATTATCTACCATAGGTATGATCCTGACATGAGATCAAGTGTCACAAAACGACTTGCGGGGTGAGTGGCCGAGTGGCTTATGCAGTATTCGTCAGGTCACTGAAGTTAAGCTTGGTCGAGTGAGGTCAGATTTCGGATGGGTGACCACTGAGGCCTGACCTCGCAACTCACCTCGCCGCACTAGGGGTCCCGTGCCTGGATGCGGCATGCACAGTGGGCCTAAATTAGCTTTCAGTAGTTAGCAATCCAGACAAGCCCACTCAAAACAAATTGAAAACAAACAAACAAACTTGAACAAACCCAGTATCATGCTGCATTAGCCGTAACGGGGGCATGGAGAGACACAAATAGGCAGAAACTGTATGCCGAACTAGGTTGGGAAGATCTTTATCATAGGAGGTGGTACAGACGTTTGTGTCATTTTTACAACCTATGGAAAACAGGGTTACCTGGGTATCTCTTTGCAGAAATACCGCCTGAACGAGAACAATCTTACGACTTAAGACATCTCCGCGCATACGATCAGAATATCAGCAGAACTACTCGTTTCTCGCATACCTACTTCCAAAATGTTCTTTATGAATGGAATCTGCTAGATCATGACATTAAAAATTCACAATCCATATCCGAGTGTAAACAGAAGCTACTGGCAATTATAAGACCACCTAAAAACACTGTTTATGATGTCTTTGATATAGAAGGTATCAAAAAGCTAACAATTCAACAAAAAGCTAACAAGCGTTGGAATTTCAGTGCTCTGAATGAGCACAGATTTCGACACAACTTTGATTGTAGTAGCCCAACTTGTATGTGCAGGGTAGGCATTGAGGATGATAAACACTTTCTTCTGCACTGCCACCAGTTTGACCTGATGCGTAGAGATCTCTTTCGCCAGCTTACTATTCCTGGTTTAGACATAAACAAATTGGATTCAGATGCACTATGCAGCAGGCCCTAGAATAACAAATTTTTACAAGTGCACATTTTTGAAAGTTAGATGTGATCTGCACTTAAAGTTGAAAATTTGGCGTAGCCCTACTTTATTTAAAAAACACGTTTAAATGTTTTGCTGCAATCTTCTTCGGGGCTTTCTTCTTGCATTCCTGCGCCTTCAAGTACTCCCTTGAACCAATCTTGCTTCCAAGCCTTTTCATTGGCATGATTGAAACGCCTTCGTTTTTTTCAAGCCATAACTTTGCAGGTGAGCGGAAATCGAAGCTTGCAAGCTCAGGCATATTTATTGCAATAAATATGCATTTGCAAAGTGTTGCTCGTAAAATGCTGCTTCTCCCATCAGTCTGATCTTGTTGTATGTCGAGAGCAGCCTTTCTACATCGGCCGATTGTGGTTTTGCTGCAATAACTCTAGCAAAAGCCACATGAAATGACTTCGTGCTCTTGTCTCCTATCATGTCCTTTAGCAAAAGCCTTGGGTCAGAATTGTTAAGTTCTGTCATCTGTCCAACTTTGAGGCACGACTGCGCAAAATCAGCCAAACTTTGGTCAGGAACAATTGCTGCATGGAGGTGCTCAAGTCCTCTTCTTTTGCTGATGGCAGGTTTTTAATGGCAGCAAGGTCTGCAAAATCTTTATCATCAAATCTTTGTCTTAGGAATGTATTGATGCTCAGAAGTACTTCATTTCGAATGGCCTTATAGCTTCTTCTTTCTGATACATTGAAATTATGTATGTTGCTTCTTCTTCTTTTCTCAAGTAGGGTATATCCATGAAGGATCTTCTTCCCATCTTCCTCACTAACATTTGCAACCAGGTGCTCTTCAAAGCCACCAATAAGAGTCTTGCCATCATTTAGTTGCTGCAGTCTTGAGATGAATCTCTCTAATGCTTCTCCAATGTCAAAAACCATCACTTTATCGCTTTGTAGTTTCTTCTGAAATCGGCTGAACAAAGAGGTCACGTCGACCATAAAGCATATCAAGCGCAGAAAGTCAAAATCTCGTAGCGTCTCAAAAAATCCTTGTTCTTGAGGCTCAGTGCTCTTGTTGAAGTAAGTCATCAGTGCGCACCAGCTTGAAATTAAGTTGTGAAAAAGTTGTGCTGTGTACTGGGTCTATCTGACTTCGAAAAAGCATGGTAGTCTCATGGCCTGCAGATCGTTTTCTTGGGCCACCTTTCTAAACTCTCTCCATCTTGTACTATGTTGGTGGAAAAAGTGGATCCAGCACTCGCTTTTCTAATTGCCTTCTGCACCTCAGGAACACTTTTTGTCACAGATACCCAGGCAAGATTTGATCTATGACAAGCACACCAGAGTTCTAGAAGTGGAAGGTCAGTGGAACTTTCTTTTCTCATTTCACCTCACTTGGACCACAAGCCATTATTTACACCAGTGTTTTTGTTTTCACCGTCAGAAGCAAGTGATGACACCTTTCCAAAAACTGTATCCCAATCTAAGGTTTGGTTGACAGCTGATTGGATCGCCATTAAACTGCCACGTGCTCCTCTTTCTGGCGGTTCGGAAAACCCAAGAAAAATCAACTTATCATTTCCATTCTTTTCAACGATGTGTGCCATTACATGCTCGTTGTCCAGTTGCATTCTTTCGATGGATCCATCAAACCTTAAACTTACTACAAGGGCTTCATCTATTTCTGCACGCATGATGAGTTTATATGAGTCCACAATTGATGTTAGCAGTTCATTGTAGTAAACAGGATTGATGTATCTTAAATCAATTTCGTTAGGTGAGAATGATCGAAAAGAGTCCATCTGGAACTTTTCGCTGACTTTATAGGCAGCATGACTTCATGGCCAGGAATAGGCACTCGATGTACCCCTTTTTGCGTCGTTGTAGATCGTGTGCATTAACTTTCCAACATAACTTAACTCGTTCTTGTTACCAATTGTCAATGCATTGTCCAGTGGAGCCGTAACAGCTAATTCTAATGATGAAAGGACACGAAGCCTGTCGGCCTTTAAGGCTAATTTCCAGTCATCGGAATTTTCCGAGCGGGCGGAATTTCAGACAATACAAGGTTGCCCAGCCGTAACTATCTATTCAATTTCAGAGCGACATTTTCTCCCACAAACAATAAAATTTCCGCCCGCTCGTAAAATCCTACTGACTGGAAATCAGCCTTTAAACACTCCACGTGCACTTTTGACTGCAAGTGGTTATCCAGAATTCTTGCTCGGGAGACCACTCCAAGCTCTTGGCATATATCTGGCACCTTTCCTTTTGGCGCATAAATCTTGGCTGTTTCCATCTTACGATAGCATACACTACAGCGTACCAACTTTCTATTTGCGCCTTTGACGGACGGCAGCTTTTGGAATACATTTACTTGCTTTTGCTTGCTAGTTTTCATTGGTTCAGCATTGGTCAACTTGTCTTGCTGCTCCGTGGATGTTCCTGCCTCACTCACTGGTCCTCCTTCTGGATTCTCACGTGCATTTTTCTCCTCGCCATTGCCCTTTTCAGTTGTCTCTTCCTCTTGTATATTTGCTGGTACGTCAGAAGCATCCAACCTAATTTTTCTTATCAAAACACGATCCATCTGAAGCAAAGCAAATGATAATCTGATGTGAATTGTGAATATCAAGGGGCTTTCAAAGATTCTAAAAAACATGGACTACTTCTTAATCTCAGTCAAATATGTGGTAATTGCCAAACAGATCATCATTATATGGAAAGCATCCGTTAATATGTAGCACCTCTTTAGAGCTGAAATAGTATTATAAAACATATGATCAGACTGGGGATGGAGTCATGCATGAACTGGAGTGGTATTTACTTTGGCTTTTTTCAAATCCACACTTTCCCAATTACAGAACCACAGTTTTGATTTACAAAACCGCAAAATGAGTCAGAGCCACACTTATTTTAGGCCTTGCTTTGCAGTTTGCTTCTATTTGAAAGCAAAGATCTGAACATAGTTGAAAATAGAATCATCATAGAAGCAACAATTTCATTCATCAATGCAACAAAGCGCTTTGATTGAATATTCAGAAAGTAAACAGCAGCGACCCCTCCCCTTACCATTGTTAGTTTTATCAGGTAGCTTGGTACCAAATAATCAGTTAAACCTTAAGATGTATAAAACTAGTTGGATTCCACGTTTAAAAATTTTAGGGTTTTTGTATTATTTGGTACAAAGCTACCTGGATTCTACTTTTTTTTGCTTGCTGAAGTATTAGAATTGTAAGTGTCATCCAAAGTGGGGACAAGATTACCTTGTGTCTATCCCCGCTTTGGATGGCACAGTAGAATGTAACGAATTTGTGTTTTAATCTTTTTGATGTTGATAGAGAAAAAAATCTTCGACGGAACTGTAAGCTCAAACTTCGACGGCACGCTTCTCGCACAACATTCACCGTCAAAAAAAGGTTTTTAAAAAAGACTTTAATTTTTGTCTAGAGAATGCGTAAAATTGGCTAATTTTGTCTAGAAAACGCCAGCTCAAGGCACTTTTGATGGACAGATTAGTCTAGCCAAGGGTATCATTTTCGCAAAAATTGGTATAGCCAACGGTAGTACTTTGAAACTGTGGGCGGCACACCCCTACCCGAAATTTAGTAGAGAGCCCCCCTTGCTTGAATTCGAAGCAAATAAGGGACTAATAGCTAATTGCTGGCAAGATGCGTTCTGTGTGAAATGAGTGGCCACAACCATGAACGATCCAGGGCACATTGAATCACAGCGGCCAGGTCGAAAACTCGGACGTCACGGACATCTCGGACTTCTCGGATCAAAATTGTCCCATTTTCCCAAGTCCGAGTTTTCCTGTTAGCCCTATGTTCAAAAATGAAAACTCGGACTTCTCGGACCAAATTGTCCGACTTTTTCTTTGTCTGAACTATCGAATTTCTCCTATGCTCTAGAAGAAAACTCGGACATGTCGGAATGTGAAAACACGGACTTTTTCAACAAGGTCCCAATTTCCTTTCTGTCCAAATTTTCAAATTTCCTAGCTTTTTCCGAAATTAAAATTCTGTTTCGTTTATTTAATTTCCGATAGACATATTACTTATTACAGGATGATATAGACTTGGGGCAAGTCTACCATGCTCTAGAAGAAAATTCGGACAAGTCGGACATAATTATTTCAAGAAAGAGGAGGTAGTTAAAGATCGTTACTGAACCTTTAAGAACCTCGTAAAAGACTCTGAGTACTCGAAATCTGATAATTTTATGAAACTCTCAGCACTGGCCCAAATTCTTAGATCTTTGAAATACGGATATCACATCTCATGTATCTTCTTGGTTTAATAATGCAAAGACAGCTTCAAGAATCAGCATGAATCTGAATCAGCATGAACTTTATCATCCATGAATCTGAAAAATGGTTTTGCTGTATTGCAGTGTTAAACAGCTTTTCCTTATCCTCTTTGTCTATTGTAAATAGTCATAAAACATTGTACTTCACTTTCAACTTCGTTACATATAGAGCATGGTCGATCATTTACGTTCTTTTTATGAAAGTTAAAAGAATTAAGAAACTCTCTTCAGTAAGAACTGGGTCCATACAAAGTTGCAAAGTCTAGAGTTGCCAAAAAGGGTTTAACTAGAGGTCTTGAAAGTTGTTGTGTCCGGTCATTTGCGATAGCCCCTTTGATATTTCCACGTTTAATTTCTTTCAGATATCTATTTATCTCCGAGAACAGAATGGTCATATTTACTAATGCCCAATACTATGTCTAGTTTAAAACTTTGAAGCCAAGTCGACATAAGTTCTGCGTGTGTTGACATCCCCAGAAGTTGTTTTGGTCACTAACGAATGCTCCTACCCTAGTTTAGTTTAGATAGCCCCTACACAGGAAATAAGTGATAAGAGCTGTGATCAAGGTGATCAACTGAAACTGTATCCTTATTCAAAAATGGTATAGCTAGAATTCGTAATGGAAGTGAAACTTATTGTTTTCCACTTGGCTTTTTATTTGATGTTTTGTTTGAATTGATGTTGTGTTTTGTCTTGCAAGCCTGAGAGGGGCGTTTAACTTCCAGCTGTCGGGGATGGGCTTTGAACCTCAAAAATCTCTATAGGTCTCAAGAGGTGAATATTTAACCAGAAATGGGTAGCGTTTTGAATTGCAAAAAAGTTTTCAAGATTTTTAGTTTCGTAGTCGGATTTTCGTCGCCTTACTCCTGAACATTGGTCTGTGGAAACTGTTCCTTTCATCAAAGTACTTACAACATGAAATAAAACTTGATTTCTTATAAGTTCAACAGGAATTTTTCCCTAAAATCCATTGAAATGGGTATGAAAGTCCCTGGGGTCGCACTTGGCCAGATTTTGGTCGGAGACGTGCCATCGAGGCTTCAAAAACATACCCGTACCTGATACCAATTTTTCGAAAAAGTATATCCGACCTTAAATTTCACACCAAGATCTGGAAAGACGGTACCGTTCGGATGTATATAAAATGAAGACCGAAGATCGAAGACCGAAGACCGAAGACCGAAGATAGAAAACGAAGACGAAGACGCATACATCAATAATTCAATACAGAGTAGATTTTCAACATCCAGTGCAAATAGACCATTCTGTGGCAAGTTGTTTGATGAAAAACGTAAATCTACAAATTAAGTGCTAAACTTTTGGTCTTCTCTTTGCAGAATGACCAACTCATTCTGCAAAACGAAGACAGACTCCAAAATGCCACGAAAGTGCTTAAACTCAACCAAGATGGTAAACAGTTGTTGTGTTTCTTGAAATAGGCATTAGGCAACAATTATTGGATTGCACAGACCGTGCAATGATCATTTGGAACATGTCTTCGTATTGCAGAATGACCCCCTCAATATGCAAAACGAAAACAGACTCCAAAATGCTACAAAAGTGCCTAAACTCAACACAGATCGTACAAAGTCGTTGTGTTTCTTTAAATAGGCAAAATAGGCACCAAGAAACAATTATTACACTGCAAAAGCCGTCCCATGGCCGTTGGGAACATGTCTTTGTTTTGCCGAATGACCCATTTAATCTGCAAAACGAAGACAGCCTCCGAAATGCTGCAAAAATGTTTAAACTCAACCCAGACGGTAAACAGTCGTTATGTTTCTTCAAATAGGCACCAGGAAACAATTATTGCACTGCACGGACCGTGCAGTATGGTCATGTAGAACACGTCTTCGTTTTGCAGAATGACCCACTCAATATGCAAAACGAAGACAGACTTCAAAATGCTACGAAGGTGTTTAATGTCAACCAAGACTGTAGAACAAATTATTACGATGTTGTCTTGAGTTAGATTTCTGTCAACACTTGTATCAAAATCTGACTTACCAGAACTTACTTACTTACTTACTTACTTACTTACTTTCTCAATATTCAACTTGGGCACATATGCAACCCGTTCTTTCTTTTTAGATTAAAGGTTTCATGAAATCGTGGAATTGGAAAAATACAAAAATTTCATGTAATTCGACATTTGTTATCCACTTTAGACATTGATTTTTTTCGTTTTGTTTCTATAAAAACATGAAATTCTCACTTTGAAATCTTAACTGTTGCATAAGTGCCATACTAGTAGGGTTCTGCTGTAAAACTGAATTTTGATGCCGGGGTCGGCGGATATTGTCAAAAAATATTTTCCCCGACTCATTTCTTGATTTACTGTATCTACCCTATCATTCTAAAAGTAAGAATTCTCACTCAGAAATTTTTGAAGAAGTCCAAGAAGCTTTATATACTTCTAGTCGACCCTGAAACTTGATTTGGATCGATTTCGAGCACTTTTTTCAATGCATCATATTTTCTTCAAATAGATAGCAATTGAGCTGATTTTTCAGTTACAGATACTTCCAGGTCACAACAACAGATGGTGTAAATTTTTTTAGGTTTCATTGGCTGTGAGCGAAGAAATTTAAATTTTTGTAAGGGAAGGCAAAATTTTCCGGTGTTGCGTTTGTGCCTTTTTTACAATATTCAAAGGAAAATGGCGATATTCACAGTTTGTAATTTTTACGCAGCTACAGGTAATATCAGCACAGATGTTTCATGGAATGATGAGAAATAGAGCTGCGATAAGATTTCTTGCTCTTTGACAAGAATATGTCATTTTTTCTACAAAAGAAAGCACAATTATTGTCCGAGGTGGCACATTTGCAACTTCAGCATCGCGATATTGAAAGCTTTTGGATTTATTGTATCTGAAACTGTTCATAAACTAGTTCTGGCATGGTTGGTTTCACCATTGTAACCTTTCATTAGATTATGAATATTGAGTCCATGTGGTTAATCATTCGGGTATTAAAGGACTTTCACTCTAATTATGGCACAAATGTAACAAGTCAAAGATTTTTGATGAGCATTCTTAGACTAGGAGAAGAGGAAGGGTTACGTCACCCGACAAAAACATTAATGAAAGAAGGTGATTTTCGCCAAGTTTTGAGCCCTGATTCCATAAAACTGATATTATGCTGGGAAATCTGGGATCTTCGGGTTCATTATTAGGGCGGAAGGTCTAATGTTTTGGGCAGAAGGTCCCTATTTATGTGAAAAGAGAAGGGCGTCATTACAAAGGGCGTTTTGGTCACTTTCAAGATACTGATTCGATATCATATTGGAAAATTTAGGGTCGTTCTAAAGGTATTTTCAGTGATGAAGAAATCACTGCTTGGGGGGAGGGGTGGGGGATTAGAGTATTCTTGTCAAAGAAAGCAGACAGCGACAACAGTGCATGTATTTCGAAATTTTAGTGCGTGGTCACAAAAGTACACATTATACAAAAGTTGTAGGGCTGTCCTGGTTCTTTATCAGGAGAGGAGGTCTTTAAGGACTTTATAATGCAAGCTGACCATTTTAATCTACAGAGGGAAATTAGTAGCTGGTAGCAAGTTTTGTGAAAGCTTGAATGCTGAACTGGACAGCTACTGCTGTGTGTTGGAAATTTGCATGACAGAAGCGATGAATGCTGGAATAGAAAATAATTCTTTTCAATAAATCGTAAATCTAAGGTCAAAATTAGATGAATTCTAATATCTTTTGATGTAGTATTCAAAAAACATATTCTTGCAGGAATGTTTTATTCAGTAATCAGGCTACGTAGATGGTAGCTAAAGTGTTCGTTAAAACGTGCATCGGCTTTCAAAATTATGTCTTTTGCCATCCTCTTCAAACGATTAGCGTCTAGCTACTTTTGCAGTCCCAGCGCTCCGCAGCCTGCATGCAGACTAAGCGCTCGTCGCTAGCAGCAACTTCAACTTCATCGCGTGCCAAATTCCGTTAAACAAATAGATTGACAACATGATGATGGTTAGCGTAACCATTTTGCTTAGACAGACCATTAAAACTAGTTACATTCACATACCATGGCGAACAAAAAAAAGAAATGTCCTGCGTACAAGATTGAGCATTAAATCGGTTTAGGCAAGATGATCAAATAATGCAAACTCACAAAGTATACGGGCTGATGCACGTTTAATAGATCAAGAGGACGGCTTTTGGCACAGTTAACCCCAATTTTCATTTGCGAATACTTGAGCATATGGGCTTTGGTGATTGCCTTATATTTTGGATTGAAATCATTCCAAGAGATATTTCCAGCCAGATAAAAGTAAACAGTTTTCTACCACTAGAGGAGTGCGACAAGGGGATTGATTCACTTTAGCGCCTTATCTCGTAATTATAGCTGCAGTTTTATAAGGCAGAAGATAAAGTGGAAATTGATACTGAGAAATAGAAAATTCTTATCCAGGCGATAAAGCTTTAATGTGGCAGCACATGAGACACAGAGAATAATTTGAAATAGTTTTTAGCTTTGCAGTCTTAACCAATAAAGGAGTAGCTTCGGGGAAAATGAAATTTGGTAATTATACAACAAAAATTGTTTATGGTCTTTCAAAATGAGAAACGGTGTAAATTACTCTATGTACGATAAGAGCGGGCTACAGAACTTCAGCATCGAGCATTCCTTATTCACCCATAATAAGTTGCAATTCCGCGACTGGTAAACTTTGCAAATGATTTGCAATAATCAAATGATACAGTTCTGTGTATAACCAGTTTCTTGACATTTCTGAATGATATCTGAAACTTTTTTCTTTGGCATACATGGAAATAGCAGCAATGCTCGGTTAATATCAAATTCAAAGATAAGATATGAGAGATAACTCAAGAGCACTTCCTCCATTTTGACACTGTGTGAATGAAAAAAAAATCAGGTTCTCCTATTCAGATTCTTGTTTCGATTTGGTAGCAGGATCTGATCGTGGAGCAATCTTCACCGTAGCTGGCCCTGTTTAGTGGCGATTTACTGGGGAATTGCGATTTACGGCCACACGTTGATTGTCACCTGAATTTGTAAAAATTTATTTACTTTGTGTCATTTTTGTTCTCTTGGTCTTGTCATCTTTTTAAACTTGGATTAGGTGGAAATACTTAAATATTTAGAATTTTAGTTAGATAGTTTTTAACCAAATATCAAGTCAAGACCTTGCTGAAAAGAAAAATTAGATTCCTAAGAATTCAAGATAAAATGAGAATCCTACCAACCTTCCTTCTGAAAAATGATTCAATATCAGCGTTTGGACTAAAATTTGAGATTATTTCATGTTTGAGTACAAGGAATTGCAAAAAGACGCATGCTGTAAACCACACGGAATCGTGATGTAAAACTCATGTCCAACTGCTTTACATATTTGATTTTTAACTAAAAGATTAAACAGTTACATGATATGATAGTCTTTGTTAAGTATAATGTTAGCAAATACCAGTAAATAAGCACTAATTAGCAAAACTAGGAAAAACTAGTAAATGAAAACAAAACGCCATGAAATCTTTAATGAAAAATACCAGAGTTTTTAAACAAATTTCCCTTAAGAATAAATACCACACCATACAAATCAAAGAGTTCACTGTTCGTATAAAAATAGCAACGTGCCAATAATACATACTTTTTTATTTGTTACCAAGCTTTTTGAAATAAATTAATATAAAAACGAATGATACAAATAATACAGAAAGCACACATGTTTGGGCACGCTCTTTATTGTCTTTAAGCTCAGTTTGTGACTGTAGCAAGGAAATGAGGATCATTAAGATTTACTCCTGCATTGTTCCTTTCGTCAAGCTAATGGCCCTTTCGTTTTCGTTTTCAGGGGCTGGAAGCAATTTTATGTCCCGTTTCATTCATTTTTTCGAAGTTTTTCGAGGGCAGTTTCCACACAAAACCTTCGCAAATTTTTAGTGAGATGAATTTCACACCAAAATTAGTTCTATAATCTAACCATAATGAGCGTCATCAAACGGAGACTTTGCTATCTTCTGAATTGATACAAAGAAACGTTTATATCTTCATATGCATCGGAAAGCAAAAACGCGAGAATATGTTTTTCTCTCCCAAGTTTGGAACTTCCAGGCACCTCCTGTCTCAATTTGTGCATTGATGATTAAAGGGTGTAGAAGAATTCTCGAAGGAAACTTCCATATTTGATCAGCAATACAACAAGAGGGGTAGTTACTTCCTACCCCCTGCCCCACTACCAGCACGCAACTGTTTTTGTCATCTCAACAACATCACTGAATTGATTGTTTCAGTTATGGACTCTAAATCATTCTGTAATCTATTACTCTTTGCATAAAAACTTAATGATATTGTAAAAGCCTTTCATAGTAGAAGCTTGGCAACACTGCCTCTTTTCCCCGTTATGACCGCACGCTTGAATTTGTATTTGTTGTAATTTTTTTCAAGTTGTTTTTGGACTTGATAGAGAAAATTCATGCATAATCTTGGCATCTGCTTATGAATTGTGAAAGAAAGTGGTTGTGTAAAACTTAGTCACGAGGTCGTAACGCATAACAAATAATTCAGTATAAGTAAAAATGACAAGATTTTTAGAAAAACTAATTGTGACCAGTAACTCTTATATCTTTGCACATTGATAAGTATTGCAAAATTGGGCCTTCACTGACTGCAACTGATAGAGTACCATCGCCCTGAATCGGCACTCTAGCACGCTCTCCGAGATTTACTCTTGTTACAAACTTTTAAAAATGGAACGGTCTGGGACTAGTAAAAGAAAATAAAGTGGGCGAATGGTTTGTTGACGCCATATTCTTGCTTTCTGACTGTTATTGCGTGTTTCCTTGGCTTTGATTACATGCTACGAAGAAATTTTCAAAGTACCTGAAAAGTGACGTTAAGCGTCCGTTCATTTCTCCATTTATTTTTCCAAGACACATTGTTATTTTGAGTCATTCTCATTGATAAAATACGGGCAAAGGTCAAGTTTGTTCTGCCCCTTTGAATGAAATATTTGAAAATTCCTTCAAGTTGTCAATTTCCGTTTTTGTCAAGGAGTTTTCTATTCCAAAGAAAGTGGATTGGCTAAACATCGTCCTGAAACGTCAAAGTGTGTAAAAATGGTCTTTGGCGTTGTGAATAGTGAGCTCCCTCTGTCTGCTGGACAACTTTATGGATAAAAACAGGTAGTAATAATATTTTCGTTCTTGGAACAAATTTATGACTTGGTGAACTTTCGTGGAATTGGAAGAGGAGCATTTCTTGAATAACGTAATGACGGTAGTATGTATGAGAGGTTAAAGGAAATAGCTGTTTGGCAGTATAATACAATTTCTTTCGCAATAGCTGATTGCGGTAAAATGAGGGGTGCCTGCTCAGGGCGATGGTACTCCAAGTCTTCTATCAGCACTATTCCACTTAGAAAGTGAAAAGACCAATGTTGCATAGATGAACAAGCAATAACCCAGCGAAAGCAGGTGTCACGACGTAACTTTTACACTAAGAGATAGGAACATAGAAATGTTCACGTCATCTACGCGTCATTGCCCAACATACACGTATCTCATTTAAGTATTGCATCATCCTATCAAAAATAGCGGCCTTAATTGTCTTGAAAGCCATTGAATTAAATTTGTATAATAAAAGCATCAGCATTCAAGCTCCGTTAATGAGAGTTTTGGCGGGGGAGTTTTATTCATCTACTTCTTCTTTAAAAGTCATACGAAAAGTTAATTCGCTTGTTTTTTGATAAAGTAAAAAAACCTTGGGACAATATTGTACCTGATTTTGGCAACATAGCTGGAAAGATAGACAATGACAAAACAAAAGAAAGAACAGATTTTTTAGAGAGGTACCCAAATTTACATCTTCAAATCTGGATTCTGCGAACTTTATAGATCTAGCAAACGTTTTCCTCTTCCGATTAGTTTAAGTGAAAGAAGAATCCTTGATTGACATTCAAGTTCATCGTTCAAGGTGAATGAAATCAAATCAATCAAAGATGTCACATTAAAAAAAGACAAGCTGTAGTCACCTGCTAGATATTAAATCACTTCCAATTTCAATTCAGGTAAGTGATTTGTTAAATATATACAAAAGTCACATATCTATTTGTTCATCACTTGCCTAAATTTTCTGGTGTCTTTATCTTGGTTTCATTCCCCACAGAAAATTTCTGTCAAAGCTAAAGCTTGCAGAATCCATATTTGAAAATATAAGATTTGATTGTCTTTACATTAAGAAATCTATCCTTTCTTCATTTTGCCATACCTTACTCCTCCAGCTATGCTGCCAAACTCCTGTTCAATGTTGCTTTAAGGTTTTTGTTACTCTTATCAAAGAAACCAATGAAAAAACTTTCGTTTCGCTTTTTAACAAACAATGGACGAATTAACAATTATTTCATGGCAAAAACACAGCAGAAAAACTCTTTTCTTTATTCATATAAAAATTTTACAACATATCTTACTTTCTACAATACTTCCCTGATTACTTTACAACATTACCGGGACGATACCATGGAGAGGGAAAGACAGTGACTACCTCATGGCCAATGTATAAAAACACGCAACATAATGTACCTACACAGAACAAAATACGAACGATTAAAAACTAATGGATATTGTACTGGATTCTGTCCTATGTTAGGTGTCAGGTTGCGATCATATTAAATGTCACGGTCGCAATTCGTGTGATGTTTTTAGAAACTCTTAAATATTGATTATTTTCTTGAGCAATTTTGTTGAATGAATTCAAAGACATTTTAGGCTGCTATTTTAGGTAAGGTGTTCCAATGCTTATTTGAGGTAAGTGTTCATAAAATGACAGACTTTTTTGGGGACATAACAACGCAAGTTAATTCTTACAATTCTTTACTTTAAATTTTTCGTATTTCACTCGTCTCTGAATTTTTTTCAAATGAAAATCGAGCAAGTATCGTTCTACCGTTCCCAGTTTCTTTTAAAAAATTCTCGACATTAGACTTGGATAGTCCTAATGACCTTATAACAATTTTTGCTGCTGCCTTCTTCCAAAAAAAGCCCTCTTCACGTGTAACGATTCTTGACGATCTGTCAGTCGTTGCTGCATTTGTTGTTTCTGATTGCCCTTCACTGTCCTTTTCAGCCTCACTTTGAAACATCCTACTGATTCTCTCGTTCAATATTTCGGTCGGCAACTTCGCTAAGACAGCTTTAGAACATTCTCCATCCTCTTTCTGAACATACTTTGCACTTTGTCCTGAAGCTGCTTATTGCTGATCTTAGAAAGTTGCAGATGACTGCTTTTTTTCTGCCTGACATCTTCAGTGAATACTTCCTTCCTCTCGATGTTATCTGAAAGAAATCAGATGTTTTGAATGATTTACAAGTGACCCATGAAAGAAACCCTTACGTCCTAAATTAAGAAAGGACAGACAATCAGTTCATTTGTCAGTTACTCTTTACATAAAATTGCAGCACATTAATCACGTCAAGCATGGATACGCAATTGTAGCTTTTTGTCAGGAGAATTACCCATTGCCGATAATAACGGACGAGTTAACAGCTAAAACAGAAAATAAAACCACACATCATGTAAAGCATACTTATTCTTAAATCAGCTCCAAAAAACAAGTTGAAGAAAAATGATGCGGAACAGTTCATACAACAGAGTCCAAATTTCAAGGATGAGAGAAGTTTCAATATGACAGATAGTATCCTTATTATGTTGAAAATAGAAGCCTAAGGCATCTTCCCTCACTTGTAGAAAAGCACATACATCAATCCACGAAAGCATGTAATCTTCTGTCTACATACACTTGCAAGAAATCAAACCCCACCTTTTACGGCAAGTTCTGATGAAAGTATCTGAGGGGTGGAAATTATATCAATTACGAATATACTGTCACTTCATAAATGAATTAGTGATTAAAGAAAATATCATGATCTCCTTCATTATACAAGAATAACATAAAACCCGCCATTTTATTGGATGATTACATAAATTAAAAGATGTCCTTTGTTATGATCGAGCAGCATAAAACTTGCTATTTGATTAGATAATTAGAGAAAATAAAAAGATCACCATCATTATATAAGAACAGCATTGAACTCGCTACTTGATCAGGTGATTACAAGAAATATTAAGATCTCCTTTATTATATAAGAACAGCATAAAACTTGCTATTTGAGCAGATGATTAGAGGAAATATCAAGAACTCCTTCATCATATAAAAACAGCATAAAAGTCGCTATCTTATCAGATGATTAGAGGAAATATTAAGATCTCCTTTATTATATGAGAAAAGAATAAAACTCACTATTTGATCAGATGGTTAGAGGAAATATTAAGATCTCCTTTATTCTATGAGAACAGCATAAAACTTGCTACATGATCAGGTGATTAGAGGAAATATCAAGATATGCATCATTATATAAGAACAGCATTAAACTCGCTACTAGATCATAAGATTACAAGAAATGTTAAGATCTCCTTATTCTATGACAACAGCATAAAACTTGCTATATGATCAGATGATTAGAGAAAATATCAAGATCTCCTTTATTATATAAGAACAGCATAAAACCTCCTACTTGATCAGCTGGTTAGAGGAAATATTAAGATCTCCTTTATTATATAAGAACAGCATAAAACTTCCTATATAATCAGATGATTAGAGGAAATATCAAGATCTCCTTTATTGTATGAGAACAGCCTAAAGCTTGCTATATGATCAGATGATTAGAGGAAATATCAAGATCTGCATCATTATATAAGAACAGCATTAAACTCGCTACTTGATCAGATGATAACAAGACATAATAAGATCTCCTTGATCATATAAGAACAGCATGAAACTTGCTATATGATCAGATGATTAGAGGAAATATTAAGATCTCCTTCATTCTATAAGAACAGCAGAAAACTCGCTACTTGATAGGATGATTAGAGGAAATATCAAGATCTGCATCATTATATAAGAACAGCATTAAACTCGCTACTTGATCAGATGATAACAAGACATATTAAGACCTCCTTTATCATATAAGAACAGCATAAAACTTGCTATATGATCAGATGATTAGAGGAAATATTAAGATCTCCTTCATTTTATAAGAACAGCAGAAAACTCGCTACTTGGTCAGATGATTAGAGGAAATATTACGATCTCCTTTATTGTGTGTGTCAGAAAAGTATAAAACTCACTATTTGATCAGATGATTAGAGGAAATATTAAAATCTCCTTTCTTTTATGAGAACAGCCAAAAGAACTCACTATTTGATCAGATGATTAGAAGAAATATTAAGATCTCCTTCATTCTATAAAAACAGCATAAATATCTCTACTTGATAAGATAATTAGAAGAAATATTAGGATCTCCATCATACTATAAGAACAGCATAAAACTCACTATTTGATGAGATGATAAGAGAAAATATCAAGATTTCCTTCATGATATAAGAAGTGCATGAAACTCACCTCTCGAGGAGATGACTAGAGAACATATAAGGATTTCCTTCATTATATAAGAAAGGTATAAAACTTGCTATTTGATCAGGTGTTTACAGAATATATCAAGATCTTATTCCTTATACAAGAACAGGATCAAACTCGCTATTTGATTAGATAATTCCAGAAAATATCAAATTCTCTTTCATGATATAAGAACAGTAAAAAACTCATGATTTAGAAAATATCAAATTCTCTTTCATGATATAAGAACAGTAAAAAACTCATAAGATGATTAGATAACTAAAACATATCCTTCATCATACAACAACAGCATCAAACTCGCCACAAAATAAGATGATTAGAGGAAATATCAACATCTCCTTCATTCTATGAGAACAGCATAAAACTTGCTACTTGATCAGATGATTAGAGGAAATATTAAGATCTCCTTTATTATATAAGAACAGCATAAAACTCGCTACTTGATCAGATGATTAGAGGAAATATTAAGATCTTCTTCATTCTATAAGAAGAGTATAAATCTAGCTACTTGAGCAGATGATTAGAGAAAATATTAAGATCTCCTTCATTATATAACAAAGGTAAAAAGCTCGCTACTTGAGCAGATGATAAGAGCAAATATTAAGATCTCCTTTATTCTATAAAAACAGCATAAAACTCCCTACTTGATCAGATGATTACAAGAAATATTAAGACCTCCTTTATTATATAAGAACAGCATAAAACTCGCTACTTGATCAGATGATTAGAGGAAATATTAAGATCTCCTTCGTTCTATAAGAATACACTTAAAACTCGCTACTTGATCAGAAGATTAGAAGAAATATTAAGATCTCCTTCATTCTATAAGAACAGCATCAAAGTCGCTACTTGATCAGATGATTAGAGGAAATATTAAGATCTCCATTATTCTATAAAAACAGCATAAAACTCCCTACTTGATCAGATGATTACAAGAAATATTAAGATCTCCTTTAATATATAATAACAGTATATAACTCGCTATTTGATCACATGATTAGAAGAAATATTAAGATCTCCTTTATTCTAAGAGAGCAGCATAAAACTTGCTAAATGATCAGATGATTAGAGGAAATATCAATATCTCCTTCATTCTATAAGAACAGCATAAAATCCTTACTGATCCGATGATTACAAGAAATATTAAGATCTCCTTTATTACATAATGTTTACATCTGATAATGTTTAATATCAGATGTTTACAGAATATATCAAGATCTTATTCCTTATACAAGAACAGGATCAAAGTCGCTATTTGATTAGATAATTCCAGAAAATAAGAACAGTAAAAAACTCATGATTTAGTAAGATAATGAGATAAATAAAACATATCCTTCACTATACAACAACAGCATCAAACTCGCCACAAAATAAGATGATTAGAGGAAATATCAACATCTCCTTCATTCTATGAGAACTGCATAAAACTCGCTACTTGATGAGATGATTAGAAGAAATACTAAGATCTCCTTTATTATATAAGAACAGAATATATCTTGAACTATGATCAAATGATTAGAGGAAATTATCAAGATCTCCATCATTCTATAGGAACAGCATCAAAATCGTTACTTGAGCAGATGATTAGAAGAAAAATTAAGATCTCCTTTATTATATAAGAACAGCAAAAATACTCACAATTTGATCAGGTGATTAGAGGAAATATTAAGATCTCCTTCATTGCATAAGAACAGCATAAAACTTGTTACTTCAGCAGATGATTAAAAGAAATATTAAGTACTTCTTTATTATATGAGAACAGCAAAGCACTCACTATTTGATCAGATGATTAGAAGAAATATTCAGGTCTCCTTTATTCTATCAGAAAAGCATAAAGCTCGCTACTTGATCAGATGATTTGAGGAAACATTAAGATCTCCTTCTTTCTATAAGAACAGCATAAAGCCCGCTACTTGAGCAAATGATTATATGAAATATCAAGATTTCCATCATTCTAAAAAAACAGCAAAAACTCACAATTTGATCAGGTGATTAGAGGAAATATTAAGATGTCCTTCATTGTATAAGAACAGCATAAAATTCGCTAGTTAAGGAAATGATTTGTTAGCCTGTTGTTTACGAATTTACGTGTAGTAGCTGCCAAGCTACATATTACGGCAAAACATCACGCCACTTCATTGTTCGCTGTAGGGAACATTTAGGAATAAATAAGAATGGAATAAGTATAAAGGGTGCTTCTTCATCCATTAGGGACGATATTAATGAAACTGGTTATGCTGCGTCTTTTGATGCTTTTTGTATTTTGGACAAAGCCAACAACAATTTTGACTTGCTGATACACAAGAGTCTTCTAATCTTGAGGGGCTGCCTGACACTCAATCAACAGAACTCCTCTATACCGTCGTATCTTCTTTAATCTCACTGGACTTTCTCATTTGGTTTAATTTCTATGGACTTTCCTTATTTAGACATCGTATGATCGTCAACTTATTTATACATTTTTCTGAATAATTATGCCTATAAAAAACCTCGCGCGCGTAACTTTTATTTAGCTGAAGATGAGACAAGCTCGTCTCGTAACGTTCACAACCATGGCTTTGTCGAATAATCACAACATTATAATCACCACTGGATTCGTGATGATATTTTAACGGCCGATACTGATTTTTCTTCTTTGCAATGACCCTCAAGATTTTCGTCGTGGTCCTAGTTCTCAAATGATTAGAAGAAATATGAAGATCTCCTGTATTATATGAGAACAGCATAACGCTACTTGATCAGATGATTAGAGGAAATAATAAGATCTCTTTCATTCTATAAGAACAGCATCAAGCTCGCTACTTGAACAGATGATTAGAAGAAATATTAAGATCTCCTTCGTTATATGAGAACAGCATAAAACTCGCTACTTGATCAGATGATTAGTGGAAATATTAAGATCTCCTTTATTATATAAGAACAGAATAAAACTCGCTACTTTATCAGATGATTAGAGGAAATATTGAGATCTCCATCATTCTATAAGAATAGCATCAAGCTCGCTACTTGAGCATATGATTAGAGGAAACAGTAAGATCTCCTTTATTATATAAAAACAGCACAAAACTCCCTACTTGATCAGATGATTAGAATAAATATTAAGATCTCCTTTAATATATAAGATCAGCATAAAACTCGCTATTTGATCAGATGATTAGAAGGAATATTAAGATCTCGTTCATTATACAAGAAAGGTAAAAAGCTCGCTACTTGATCAGATGATTAGAGGAAATATCAAGATCTCCTTCATAATAGGAGAACAGAATTAAACTCGCTATTTGATCAGATGATTAGAAGAAATATTAAGATCTCATTCATTCTATAAGAACGAAATCAAGCTCGCTGCTTGAGCAAATGATTACAGGAAATATTAAGATCTCCTTCATCATATGAGAACAGCATAAAACTTGCTACTTGATTAGATGATTAGAGGAAATATCAAGATCTCCTTCATTCTATAAGAACAGCATCAAAATCGCTACTTGAGCAGATGATTAGAAGAAATATTAAGATCTCCTTTATTATCTAAGAACAGCATAAAACTCGCTACTTGATGAGATGATTAGTGGAAATATTAAGATCTCCTTTATTATATAAGAACAGAATAAAACTCGCTACTTTATCAGATGATTAGAGGAAATATTGAGATCTCCATCATTCTATAAGAATAGCATCAAGCTCGCTACTTGAGCATATGATTAGAGGAAACAGTAAGATCTCCTTTATTATATAAAAACAGCACAAAACTCCCTACTTGATCAGATGATTAGAATAAATATTAAGATCTCCTTTAATATATAAGATCAGCATAAAACTCGCTATTTGATCAGATGATAAGAAGGAATATTAAGATCTCGTTCATTATACAAGAAAGGTAAAAAGCTCGCTACTTGATCAGATGATTAGAGGAAATATCAAGATCACCTTCATAATAGGAGAACAGAATTAAACTCGCTATTTGATCAGATGATTAGAAGAAATATTAAGATCTCATTCATTCTATAAGAACGAAATCAAGCTCGCTGCTTGAGCAAATGATTACAGGAAATATTAAGATCTCCTTCATCATATGAGAACAGCATAAAACTTGCTACTTGATTAGATGATTAGAGGAAATATCAAGATCTCCTTCATTCTATAAGAACAGCATCAAAATCGCTACTTGAGCAGATGATTAGAAGAAATATTAAGATCTCCTTTATTATCTAAGAACAGCATAAAACTCGCTACTTGATGAGATGATTACAAGAAATATTAAGATCTCCTTCATTATACGAGAACAGCATAAAACTCGCTACTTGATCAGATGATTAGAATAAATATTAAGATCTCCTTTAATATATAAGATCAGCATAAAACTCGCTATTTGATCAGATGATTAAGGGAAATATTAAGATCTCCTTCATTCTATAAGAACAGCGGAAAACTCACTATTTGATGAGATGATTAGAGGAAATATCAAGATCTCCTTCAATATACAACAACAGCATCAAACTCGGCACTAAATAAGATGATTAGAGAAAATCTAAAGATCTCTTTCATTCTATAAGAATAGCATAAAACTCGCTACTTGATCAGATGATTAGAAGAAATATCAAGATTTCCTTCATTCCAGAAGACCAGCATAAAACTCGCTATTTGGTCAGATGATCAGAGAATATTTAAAAATCTCCTTCATTATATAAGAACAGCATCAAACTCGCTATTTGATTCGATGATTAGAGAAAATTTAAAAATCTCCTTATTATATAAGAACAGCATAATACTCGCTATATGATTAGATGATTAAAGATAATACGAAGATCTCCTTTGAACAGTATAAAACTCGCTATTTCGTCAGATGGTTGGAGAAAATATAAAGATCTCCCTCATCATATAAGAACAGCACCAAACTCGCTACTTGATTAGACTTTTGGAGAAAGTCTAAAGATCTCCCTCATTACATAACAGCATAAACCTCGCTATTTGGTTAGATGATCAGAGGAACTCCGCCATAAGATCTCCTTCATTATTGAACTCGCTATATGATCATATGATTAGAGGAAATATCAAGATCTCCTTCATTGCGTCAGAATGTCAAAAGGCTGGCTATTCGATTCGTAGGTTAGAGGTTCAACAAAGATCTCCTTAATTATGAAAGATTAGAATAAAACTCGTTATTTCATGAGATGATTACCGGAAATATCAAGATCTCCTTCATTATATAAGACCAGCATAACACTCGCTACTTGAACAGAAGATTAGAAAAAATATTAAGATCTCCTTTATTATAAGAGAAGAGCAAAAAACCCGCTATTTGATCAGATGATTAGAGGAAATATTAAGATCTTCTTCATTCCATAAGAACAGCATCAAGCTCGCTACTTCAGCAGATGATTAGAGGAAATATTAAGATCTCCTTTATCATATAAAAACAGCAAAAAACTCGCTACTTTATCAGATGATTAGAGGAAACGTTAAGATCTCCTTCATTCTATAAGAACAGCATCAAGCTCCCTACTTCAGCAGATGATTAGAGGAAATATTAAGATCTCCTTTATTATATGACAAAAGCACAAAACTCAATATTTAATCAGGTGATTAGAGGAAATATTAAGATATCCTTCATTCTATAAGAACATCATCAAGCTCCCTACTTCAGCAGATGATTAGAGGACATATTAAGATCTCCTTTATTATATGAGAATAGCATAAAACTCGCTACTTGATCAGATGATTAGAAGAAGTATTAAGATCTCCTTCATTCTATAAGAACAGCATCAGGCTCGCTACTTGAGCAGATGATTAGAGGAAACAGTAAGATCTCCTTTATAATATAAAAACAGCATAAAACTCCCTACTTGATCAGTTGATTAGAATAAATATTAAGATCTCCTTTAATATTTAAGAACAGCATAAAACTCGCTATTTGATCAGCTGATTAGAGTAAATATTAAGATCTCCTTTATTATATCAGAATAGCATAAAACTCGTTACTTGGTCAGATGATAAGAAGAAATATTAAGATCTCCTTTCTTATATGAGAACAGAATAAAACTCACTATTTGATCAGATGATTAAGGGAAATATTAAGATCTCCTTCATCCTATAAGAACAGCGGAAAACTCACTATTTGATGAGATGATTAGAGGAAATATCAAGATCTCCTTCATTATACAACAACAGCATCAAACTCAGCACTAAATAAGATGATTAGAGAAAATCTAAAGATCTCCTTCATTCTATAAGAATAGCATAAAACTCGCTACTTGATTAGATGATTAGAAGAAATATCACGATTTCCTTCATTCCAGAAGATCAGCATAAAACTCACTATTTGGTCAGATGATCAGAGAAAATATAAAGATCTCCTTCAGGTATAAAACTCGATATTTGATTCGATGGTAAGGCAAAATATAAAAATCTCCTTTCTCATATAAGAACAGCATCAAAGTCACTATTTGATTCGATGATTAGAGAAAATAGGAAAATCTCCTTCATTATATAAGAACAGCATAATACTCGCTATATGATTAGATGATTAAAGACAATACAAAGATCTCCTTTGAACAGTATAAAACTCGCTATTTCGTCAGATGGTTGGAGAAAATATAAAGATCTCCCTCATCATATAAGAACAGCATCAAACTCGCTATTTGATTTGGAGAAAGTCTAAAGATCTCCCTCATTTTATAACAGCATAAACCTCGCTTTTTGGTTAGATGATCAGAGGAACTCCGCCATAAGATCTCCTTCATTATCGAACTCGCTATATGATCATACGATTAGAGGAAATATCAAGATCTCCTTCATTGCATCAGAATGTCAAAAAGCTGGCTATTCGATTCGATGGTTAGAGGAACTATAAAGATCTCCTTAATTATGAAAGACTAGCATAAAACTCGCTATTTGATCAGATGATTACCGGAAATATCAAGATCTCCATCATTATACAAGACCAGCATAACACTCGCTATTTGATTAGATTTTTAGAGAAAATGTAAAGATCTTCTTCATTATATAACAACAGTATAAAACTCGCTATTTTATTAGATGATTAGAAACAATATGAAGATCTCCTTTGAACAGTATAAAACTCGCTGGTTTATCAGGTAGTTAGAGAAAATATCAAGAATTCCCTCATTATATAGGAACAGCATAACACTTGCTATTTGATTATAAGTTTAGAGAAAATATAGAGATCTCCTTCGTTTTATAGCAATAGTATAAAACTCGCTATTTGATCATATGATAAGACGAAATATCAAGATCTCATGCAGCATACAAGAACCATATAAAGTCTTATTAGTTTAAATGATCGGAGAAAGTTTGCAGATCTGAGATCTCCCTCATTGTAAAAAACGGATACAACTTCCTATTTGATCAGACCATTAGAGAAAATATCATGATCCCCCTTATTATATGAGAATAGTATAAGTTTCCCTATTCTTTTAAATGATTGCAGAAACTTTCACGATTTCCTTGATTATAAAAAATAGTATATGTATAACTTCTTATTTCATCAGATGGTAAGAGAAAATTAATGAAATATAAAACTCGCTATTTGTTCATATGGACAGAGAAAGTATGGAGAGATCCTGTTTGTAATATTAAGACTAGGTAAAAATTGGCTATTTTTATTAACCAATGGCCTCTACAGTACATGGAGTATAATAGTCATATATAGTATTTAGACAAAGTTTTACATACCAACTCCATCTTCACAATCGCTACCAAACAATTCTATTGATACTGCAAGGAAAGGGGAAAATAGTTATGATGTATGAACATTGAAATGGGTATAAAGTCTGTGAATGAGTTAAAGCCTTTATTGTATTTTCATAGGCATATGAAATAACCCAATGTCTTTGGCACCTTCATTGCTCTCAGAAGGATTTCATTCCTGATAGTAAAATTTTGAAAATGACATTTTGCATAGAAGATGTATATAAACCACACAAAAATGATTAGGGTATCTACAATTTGTGTTTAAAAAAGAATGAAGAATTCTTGGAAAATTCCTAAGAACTTTGTCATTGAGGTGGGGGATTTGTACTGCATCATTCATGCAGGAAAAAAGTTTTTGAAGGAGCAATTTTATCTTTGGCTGTGTCTTTACTATTTCTGATTAATGGCATTACAAATCCATGATCAGTCAATGGTCATTCTTACCATTTTCTCCATTTTCATCTGTTTTTGCTGAAAATACTACAAAGAAAAATACATAAAACTCAAGGATGCCCGTCTTGGTATGTGTGCTCCATCAGAATAAAAAATTGTAACATATGCAGGCCTTTTGTGAGGAAGTTGCCACCAGGGCGTCTTATTGCCCATGTAGATAAGATGATGAGCGCAATAACCTGGGGTCTTTGACAGGCTATAACTTAGCTTATAGCCACTCTATTGCCTTCAACTACACAACTTCAATGCAGCTAAGGGTCTAATCCAAAACTTCAGATGCACAAGGTATGCAACCACCCACCAGCCTACCACACATCAGTAGATTTCATATTACCAGGAATGACCCACTCACATTTCTGTAAGAATTAAGGGTCACACTGGTGGCTAGTTTTGTCAATTTTTGAAAATCTTTGCCATCAAAGTTTCCTATCTGTATCTTGTAGTTCAATGTGCTCTATGTTTGAATGGCAAAATGACAGGGAAGGGACTCTAATAAAGTTTATCATCCTAAATCAGGAGTAATATAATTTACATTGAACTAATTTCAAAACATTCATGAATGACAAAAATTGGCAATAAATTTTGAGTCAACCTTAGAAAATAAAGCTGTAAACCAAGCAAATGTAGAATCTGATTATCATTCAGAGGTAGAATTCAGGAGATATCATAAAACAAAACAGAATCCAGGAGAGAATATGCCCAAAAAGCAATATTATAGCAGATTAAATGCATTGCCTAGTGGCAACTGATTTCAATGAGAGGAAATTGGTATACAACTAATTGAATAAATCAAGGATGAGCATCCTCTGTTTGCAAGTGAACTGGAAGACCAATGCAGTTATATATCTAATGTTAAGTGATAAGGATAAACTAAAAACTGTACACTGATACAATATTCATGAGTTGTATTTATAAAACTTTCAAAGAAGTCAATCAATTCGTAAGAGAAATATAGAATATCAAACATTTACTAAATTCATTTACAGCCCAAAATTGTTTGCCTCTATGATTTGTGTTGCCTTTATACTTTTAGTATTCCTGCTCACTAATCTGCATCCATATTGTTGCATCAAGTTCCTCAGTACTTTTGTCATTGTTTTGTGGAATATACTATTGATGTACAGATGATATCTGAAATCAAGCAACTTCTTAAAAGCAATGATTTGAACCAAATTTTAAGTCTGAAGCACTTTTTGGCAAAATGTTTTGCCTTCCATTCACTCTGGCAAGAATAAATATTTCTAAAATTCTTATAACTGACTCAACTGTTTTAGCTTTCTTTTGGATTGCATGCTTTCAAGCTCTTAAAAATTTTGGTGGTGGATTTTCATAGTGGCATCACCCTTGCTGCTCTACAAGATGTAACTCTGTCAAAATATTGTGTGGCCCCGCCACCTTACATCATTCATAAAATAGATATATAACTCTTCAAGTCATCAAGGTAAAGCTGCAAGTCACATTTTAAAACTACAAGTTAAAAAATAATAAGCTATGTATATTTATATACATGCTCTTTGTATATCAGATAAATGTTCATCATTGCTGAATGTATATACTTTATTTGTTGTAGGCAGGAAGCTATGTGTTGCTGTACAGTACTTGTTAATCTAATGTAACTATATAAATAATTATCACTGCTTTCTTGGAATCAACTAGAGCACCAGTAATGAAGAAATCTAACAAGAAGCAGAAGCTTGTTTTTTTACAATGGCAGGGGCCATCAACCTTCAATTTTTGTGGCTTCAGTGGCAATTGACTGCTTTTGGGGAGGGAGTTTTACCTTAGACTCTCAAGAAAATGGAAAATCATACAGAAGTCTCTTATATGGAGTTTCGGAAAACTTACAGGAATGCAGGATAGACCAATTTTACTTTGCCTCACATTACCTTTTGGCACATCTTTGACTATTATCACTGTAACATCATCACATGTTAGGCCATTACCAGCATAAGTGCACTTGACTTCAGGCCTTTGATTTTTTGTTTGATTGGGGGCACTTTGTAGGCTGGCCATTAAGGGAAAGGGGATGGTAGCTCCCATCTTAACAGCCAAAAGCCATGAAAAATGCAGAAATCAAATGTTGATGGCCCTGTCCACTCTAATCCAACAAGCTTCACTTGAGCCTTGCTTCTGGTTTAAATCAAGAATTTTAAAACTAGTATATTGAAGTCTCTCTACCTATTCAATACTAAAACAACCTCCAAGGTCATCATATAGTATGACTTTGTCTCAAGAACACTCTTGGATCAGTCATGACTGTTTATGATGTCCTTGCATAGCTTCATATTGGGTGACTGACTTTTATTACAAAGGCTTTTTAGGCCAGCATGATCCTACTAAAATACAATTGTCAACTATTTTCCCATGTCAAGCATCCTGTATGAAAAAGCTCTGAACCTGATATACTGTGTAGGGTAAATAATTGTTGCAAGAAATCTTGTGATATTTTCTTGTCAACGCCCTGCTCTGCCACGTTCAGTTGTTTAAAATAAGTCAAAATTTCACGATTTTGAAGACGTTTTGCTGTCATATCTCCACTGCTCATCTTTTTATGAGAAACATTTCAAAACACCAAAGAAAATTGAGATGACCATGCCATCAGTTACTTTGCCACAATCATTTATGACAAAAACTGTTGGCTCTTGAATTTGTTAAAGTTATTTGAACTTTGGATACACCTATGCAATTTTCCAAAGACATATCCACTTAGGAATGCAATACAAGCCTCCTCTGTTAGAATTGCTACAGTATATTAGAAATGTTGCTTGGTAGTAAAGTTGAATTTGCTTGGGCTTGATGTAAATAGGCCAAAACATGAATTGCCAGCTACATTCCAATGACTGAACAGGAATGTTTGCTCAATCTTTGGAATCCTTCCTCAACAAAAACATTTATAAAAATAGGGGAAATTTTATCATTGTTTTTATTTCATGCTTGGATGATAGATGTACAATGCTCTTGTGCATAGAGAACACATCATCCATGTTCTTGTAGTCTCAAGGCTCTGCTTTGGCAGGATAATTTGATAACTTTTCTCCGCCATCAGTCAGTTTTGGAACTGAGTTTGCAATCATTCCTTTGAACTGCAATGGGTGCAGGACTGACCCAGCTGCTTTTGGTTCTTTCTGTTACAAGTTCTTGCAGTATCTTCGCAAAAATTCTCGTTCTTCTCGCATTTGGTATTCGTAGGGTCACAACTATGATATGCACTTCTCTCAACATCGCTCATGAAAATGCGTCCTTTTCTTGTTCTTTTTCAACCTAAAGCGAGAGTTTGACGCGTATATACATGAGTAGAGCTATGGTCGTTATTTAATAATAAGAATTAACAAATTTGTTCCCGGTGTAATCTGGTTTCAGACCAAAAGCAGAACAAGTTTCCTGGCGATATGCAAAAGTAGGCCTAATTTTAGTCAATTAACTATCGTGCGATTATGAAAGAAAACGAAACTGAATTAAATATAAATGTACCTCAAACACACCACCATCTATTTCAGAATTGATAGCTTCATCTTGCTCCAACAAATCCTTTTCAGCTAAACCAAAACATGCATCGAAAGAGACGACGAGACGGAAACCTTCGCTGTAAGTACGAGAATCCTCTCGGATGTTGTGAATCGATGCACTCTCACGGTCACGTGATAGCGCGTTTCAACATCAGCGCGTGAACACAACAACCAAACAATGGGTGATTGTTCTAGCTTCAAGACTATGGTTCTCTCTTGTGACTATGATAAAATTTAGGAAATCTATGTGGAATCATATCGTTGCATGAACTGAACTCAAAGCCTAAGCATGCAGCAAAAATATAAAAAAAACTGCATACTCACGAACAACAGCACAGCGGGTAATAACGAAGACAAACAGGGACTAGCTGTCAATCAATAAACATGAGTCACCAACGAAAGGTACAAAGTCTATTTCTAACACTCCCACTTGACGAATGCTCTATTGAAAAATAAATCAATCAATGGTCTCTGGTAATTCCCATTAATGAGCGCAACTCATCGAATTTTGGTCTTGGTAGTCTTTTCGTTAGAATGTCTGCCACCATCTTGCCTGTTGGACAATAAACGAGCTCAATGTCTTTCTTGTCTACAGCCTCTCGAATCAGTGGCAGAAATTATGGGGGGTTGGGAGGGCAACTGCCCCCCCCCCAATTCAATAAGACTCGGAAATTTTCTGTAGAAGTCGGAAATTTCGAAGGTGGGATCGACACTGCAATGAAGAAACGAGTCGCCGTTGAGAAGGAAAGATTTTCTATTTTGAATGAGCAAACAAAATGCTCACGCTCTACCTGCATCATATTTTTAAGTTTTTGTGCACTAACATTCATTTCAAAAACGAGAAGAAAGTGATTGGGGATAGGTTGGTTACAGTATCGATATTTCCGAGAGGTGTTGGAGAGTGATTGGGAGAGGCGTTCTAAGCCAATGTAGAGGCTGGAGTTTTCAAAATCTTCCTTGGGACTCTTACTACAAGACGAACGATCCAAGAATTGTCAAATTTTCCATGTCTATGTTTGGGGCAGGCAATAATTGGATGGCGAGGAGCGTTCTAAGACAAAGTAGAGGTTCTTTACGTAGAATTTCTCAAAGAAGTAGCTACCAATACTCGTCAAATACTCAAGTCGGTTACTAGCAGATAAGGGATCCAAGGAGTCTTCTTAGCCAAAGTAAATTGTGTTTGCTCAAGCACAAAGAATTTCGTGAGGCTGCTACTCTGCAAAAAATTGCTACGGAATTGTCAAAATCCAAATTCAATACCGGTAAAAAGTTGGTCGTGAGATGCATTCTAGGCAAAAGTAGAGGGCGTATCCTCAAAGATTTTCCTGGGGGCTTCGCTCCCAGATTCCTGAACGCTATTCGACTTACCCTTATGGTATGTTTTTGTCCGTTTCTATCAACTTCTGCAGAATACAGATCTTTTCTCTTAGCACATTTAAGGACCCTATTTACGTCAGGTCTTCTAGCAAAATACGTCAAACAAAAGCATTTCCCCTGACTCGGAAAATTGATGGCCCTTGCCCCCCCCCCCCACTCAAAAAGCTGAATTTCCGCCACTGTCTCGAATGTAATGGTACTTTATATCGATATGCTTGGTACGCGAGTGAGTCTTTGGATTTTTAGTAAGTGCAATCGCTCCTTGGTTGTCTTCGTACAATTTGGTAGCTTTTGATTGCTTAAAACTGAGACTTTTAAGTAGGCTTCTTAACCAAATAGCTTCTTGAGCTGCCAAACATAAAGCAATGTGCTCAGCTTCTGCAGAAGATAACGCAACAACAGTCTGCCTCTTTGATTTCCATGAAACTTTAGCACCAGCTAGGCTGAACATGTATCCGGAAGTGGATTTTCTTGCAGTAGCATTATCTGCCCAATCAGCATCTGCATATCTGTGGAGATTTATGTCGCAATCACTTAAAGACTCAAACTTTAGGCCTTGATCTAGTGTTCCCTTGATGTAACAAAGAACTCTTTTTATTCCACTCCAGTGTTCTGGGCCTGGATTAGCCATAAACTGACTTAATACTCCCATTGCAGCTGACAAATCAGGTCTAGTTGCAATTGAAGCATACGTAAGTTATCCAATACCTGCTTGATACTCTTGATACTGCATTCACTCTATCAGCTAACCTTTCAAATCTCTTCCCTG
Organism: Aurelia sp. 4 Dawson et al 2005; assembly: GCA_964019985.1. Classification (NCBI taxonomy): domain Eukaryota; kingdom Metazoa; phylum Cnidaria; class Scyphozoa; order Semaeostomeae; family Ulmaridae; genus Aurelia; species Aurelia sp. 4 Dawson et al 2005. Next base: position 9,877,544 of record OZ026504.1, read on the forward strand.
CTTCCATGGGGATTGATACGGCTTTGCAGTCATACATTCCAAATCTGTTAAGCATATTGTCGAGGTACGCCTTTTGGTTAATGGTAGGTACTCTTGCAGCTCTATCTCGTTTGAAAGACATGCCAAGAAAATAGTGAACTTCACCTTGATCTTCAATCTCGAATCGTTGTTTCAACTTGGCCTTTTCCTTCTTTAGCATGTGAACATCATTTGTGGCTAACAGGATATCATCAACAGATAGAGCAATCATCATCAAACTTGCTTTCTTTCCATCTTTAGACTCTGACTTTGAATAGATACAAGGATCAGCACTACTTTGAACATATCCAGAAGCTTTCAACAATCGATCTATCGCAATATCCCAGCATCTTGCTGACTGTTTTAAGCCATAGAGACTCTTCTGCAGCTTGCAAACCATGTCAGGTCGATTTTTATCAACATATCCTTCTGGTTGCTCCATGTATATCTCATTCTCAAGATCAACATTCAAAAATGCAGTTTTAAAGTCCATTTTGTGAACTTCTAAATCAAGCTGATTTGCGATTGCTAATACAGATCGAATAGAACCGTATCTAGTGATAGTAGCAAATACTTCTTCATAGTCCTGTCCTGCCTTTTGTGAATACCTTTGAGCAACTAACCGAGCTTAGTAGCGACTGACATCACCGTCTGCATTCCGTTTAACCTTGAATATCCATTTGCATCCAACAACATTCTTTCCTTTAGGTAGATCAATCAATTGCCACGTTTTTTTTTTGCAACAGTGACTTATATTCACCATCAGTGGCTTCTTTCCATTGCTTCGCATTCTTTCCGTTGAGTGCTTCACTGATGCTCCTTGGCTCTTCAGCATCAGAAGCAGCAATAGAAGCACAACTAACATCTTGGTAGTTCACCATTCTCCAGCAATAGTACCCAATCTATCAGGAGCTACTCGTTGTCGCTGTGATCTTCGCGGCTCTATTTCTTGCATCACAGGCTCCTCTACAGCATCTTCAGTGGGGTTTCCATCAGGCTTTGACAGCATCCATCAATTAGTTCTTGATCCTGAAGTTTGATTTCACCATTAAGATGTTTGCTTCCAAAACTGTTCTCAAGGAAAATTACATCACGACTTCTGAACATTTTCTTTGTCTCAGGATTGTAGAACTTGTATCCCTTGCTGTTGTTTGGATAGCCAACAAAGATAAACTGAACAGACTTCTTATCTAGCTTCTTTCTCCTCTGATCTGGTACATGGACATATGCATTGAAACCAAATACTTCTAAGTTGCTCACATCTGCTTTAGAGCCATGCCATTTTTCATAGGGTGTCACCTCTTTTAGGTAAGACGTTGGACTGCTGCTTCGCAAGTAAACTGCAGTTGATACAGCTTCTGCCCAAAAACTTAAAGGAAGCTCAGCATGATGTAACATAGATCTGGTAGTCTCCATAATCGTACGATTCATACGCTCTGAAACTCCATTCTGCTGAGGTGTTATTATTATTATTACTATTATTATTATTATTATCATTATTATTATTATTATCATTATTATTACTATTGTTATTATAATTATTGATATTATTATAATAAGCTCTGTGAGCTCTGTGAAGGATGTATCGCTCTATGTAGACTTGGATGGCTGGGAATCGCCATGTGTTATTACTGGTATGGAACTAAGACCTGACTTGTTGGCTGTCAAAGGTGCAACGTTGTACATAATGGAGTTGACAGTTGGATTCGAGGCAAATATTGAAAAGAACGCTGCAAGGAAGGAAGCCAAATATGAAGAACTATCTCGCAGGTTAAACGATGAATATGATGCGGTAAATTTTGTGAATGTGTCAATGGGTAGCATTGGAGTTTTTGGTAAGTCTTGTAATTCATTTTTAACCATGATGTCAAGCATTGGGTATAGGAGAAAAGAGCTCAACATATATAATGAAAACGGCTGCTAATATAGCCTTAAGGTGTAGTTACTATATCTTTTGCCGCAGGAATAAGCAGTGGACAGAACAGTCATTACTCCAGCTTTAGACAATTTTAATTGCTAGTGAACAATTCTTTTTCTTTCAGAGAGCGATTTGAACTTTTAAACATGTAATTTGAACTTTTAGGCATCTTTCTTTTCCTTGGTATCCAGCAGTCGTATCTCTGCCTGTCATTTGAGAGGAGGTCGACTGGTATTGTATTAGTAGTTTTAAATTTTGTTGAAAATATATGAAGTTTCCATCATTATTATTACAGCGAATTAAACCATTTTTCAAACCAAACAGAAAAATAAAAATATAAAAACAAACACTGTTGGATCACATAAACGTTTCGTTTAAAATCTTCTTCAGTATAAAAACTTTACATGGCAACCGAGAATTTATAGACATTACGTTGTTTACGCGTAAAATTATTTACATGGTGATAATGCTATATTTACAATTGGTCTATCTGAAAAACCTTACAACAAACAATAGAATTTTTGCTGCTATGCAGAACTTAAAATATTTTCTAGTGTCCTTTGTGAATTAGAAAAGGGACTGGGAGCTCCTAAACTTATACTGGTAACTTTTCTACTCCCCCACGTGACCCTCCGAAAAAGTTGCATACTGCTCACTGTGATCCATTAGGCCCTTTTCATCAAATTGATGCCGAAAAATAAAGATCCTAATCCTAATAAAATTCTAGACTTTTGACATGAACCATAAACTATGGGTTCATGAGCTGCAAAAATTTTTGAGATCAATCAACCGAAGGCGAAGATATTGATTTTTGAAGTTGAGCCTAAATCAGATCTTTGTTTACATGACCGGAGGAGGCGTGGCACTGCTTTGACAGCAAATTACTATTCATTGTATATGCGCTCGGACTTCACCGATCTCTTTCATTTTAGTCTCATTCTGATCCTCTAAACGTGTGCCTTGAGGAAATGTAAAGCATGCTAAAATATTTTGCCTGTTAAGGACCAGTTCTAGACCATTTCACAATGGTACTTTTCAATCAAAATCAATTGTAAAATTAATAGCTAAAGACAAAAAAGTATGTTTTTTGATGCTCTTCAAAATAATTTCAACAATTAGATACACCTTTCTAACAAGTTTCTACTAAAGGGCTGGTCCCAATTCGCCTCCAAAAAATTTAACAACAATCTTAATTTTGCAAGTTTTGTACGTAATTCTAACATTTTTGCACATTTCGTAATGAAAAATTAGATAAAGTCATACGGAAAGCTTTCCAATTGTTTGAAACAGATGCAGGGTCACAGGGAAAGTCATTTATTTGTTCTTTAAGCCTGCTAAATCCTCAAGTAAAATAGTCTAAAGGCCAAAATGGTATTTTTCAGCCATTTGTCCCTAAAATAATTCACAAATTTTAAATTTTGCAAAAATTTTAACAAATAATGCCCTGCAAAGTGTTTCAAATGTTAGTAATTATATTTTTTTAACATGTAGGTAAGGCCTGGTCAACACAACACACAAGGCTCTACACAAGGCTCTACACAAGGCTCTATTCTTGGCCCGCTCATTTTTCTCCCATATGTAAATGACATACCACAAGCAGTGGACTGTGACTTACTTCTGTATGCAGATGACTCCTGCCTCGTTTTTGGAGACACTAACGTAAATGAAATAGAAAAACAATTGAATAAAAATTTCAATTCTCTTTGCGATTGGTTTGTTGATAACAAACTAAGCATTCATTTCGGAGAGGACAAAACAAAATCGATACTTTTTGGTAGAAAAAATAAACATACCGACAGAATAAAATTGGACATCAGAAGAAGTGACATCAAAATTAAGCAGCACACTTCAGTCACGTATTTAGGCTGTATTCTGGATGAGAACCTGTCTGGCGAGTCAATGGCTACCAAGATCCTTGGTAAAATTAACGGCAGGCTCAGATTTCTTTACAGAAAGCACAATTTTCTCGACTCCTACCTTCGCAGATTGCTAGCAAGCGCTCTAATTCAGCCCCACTTCGATTATGCAAGCAGTGCTTGGTTTCCATTTTTAAATAACAAATTAACCAAAAGAATTCAGACTGCACAAAATAAATGTATCAGGTTTTGTTTGAATCTGAAAAACAGAGCACATGTAGGAATCAAAGAGTTCAAAAATATAAATTGGCTCCCCACTAAAGAGAGATTTGAACAATGTACAACTGCAAAGGTTTTCAAATTTTTTGATGGTTCAGCCCCGTCCTACATGTCCGAGATGTTCTTACCAGTTGGCCAGAGCCGAATAACTCGAAGGTCTAAAAACAAATTGAATCAACCTTTCCGAAAGACTAACATAGGGCAAAATTGTCTCTCATATCTCGGGCCTATAACATGGAACAATCTACCATCAGAACTAAGATCTGCAACAAACATCAACAGTTTCTAACACAAGATTAAAGATAAATTCTTTAATGATCTCCAAAGTCAAGATGATAGCCCCTACATATATTATTGACAACCTAAAATCAGCCTACGAAAAGATTTTTAGCCAACATATTTTTTTGACCCAAGATCCATTTTTCCGGAACAAATTTATTTTTTGATAACACCTCCGGAGGAACCATTATGGAAACAAGGTCATATCGACCTTTTTAATGCTATCCCTGCCATTTTAACCTGGGGTGTTTTTAAACTTCATTTTTAACTCTTTTGCCTGTAAACATTATATTGCTGTAATTTAGAAAACTTTCTTTTTATTAATTCATATTGTAATTTAATTCTAATTTGTGGCAAAATAATACATACATACAAGCATGGTATCCTTTAGTCCCTTCACTGGATGTCTGTTAAAGTTTAGTGGTTATTATATGCAAAAATCTTAGAAATCAAATTCAAGACTTGTGAAATGAAAATAGTCACAAAAAATTTTTGGGTTCGAACTGGCACCAGCTCTTTGATAGAAACTTGTTTGAAAGGAGTTTCTAATTGTTAAAATTATTTTGAAGAGCATAGTGAAACATACTTTTTTGTCTTCAGCTTTTAATTTTACAATTGATTTTTGAAGACAAGAAATTTTTAGAAAAGTACGATTGTGAAATGGTATAGAAATGGTCCTAAAAAGGCAAAATATTTTAGCATGCTTTACATTACCTCAAAGAACACATTTTAGAGGATCAGAATGAGACTAATATGAAAGAGATCGGTGAAGTCTGAGCCTAGATACAAGGAATTGTAATTTGCTGCTAAAGCAGTGCCATGCCTCTTCCGGTCATGTAAACAAAGATCTGATTTAGGCCCAACTTCAAATATCAATATCTTCTCTTTCGGTTGACTGATCTCGAAAATGTTTGAAGCACATGAACACCTAGGTTATAGTGCATGTCTCAAGCGCAAAATCAAAAAGGAATCGAGAACTTCAAATTTTGGTTAAATTCGATGCTCCGGATCACAGTGCTGCTTAACTCTTCTTTTAGCAGTAGCTGAATCCCAGATGATTATACAATAAACTTTTTTCCTTTGTGAATTTGAAAAAGGAGTGGAAGCCCCTTAAACTCATACTGAATATCCTTTGAGGTTACACTGGCAACCTTGCAGCTCCCCCAAGTGACCCCCTGAAAGAACTGCACACTGCTTAACTCTTCCTTTAGCAATGGCTGAATCCCACGTGAAGCCACAAAGGGCAAGCACAAAACAGACGCCAGTATAACCTCTTGGGACAATCAAATACGATGGTAGAATTTAAGCCGTTCTGCATGGCTGCTCTCTCATTGAGACTCTTTGGCGCAAAAGTTTCAAGTCGATATTGCCAAAACAACTCCCTCTTACGAAGCAAAAAAACATCATCAGCCCCATCTATGATTTTAATCCCAACTCGAAGATTTCCGTTGTGTCCGTTTTCAAAAAATTGACTGAAAAACTTCCTTATGGAACAGGTTTCCCCTTATCAAGAGAATTTTCGTTGTGTTTGCGTGCTTATGTTCTAAAATAGGATTTGTAAACATTAAACCTTTGCCGAAATCTCGTCTTAGTACTACCGACATACTTCATGTTGTATGACTCACATTGCAACAAATAAAGCACATGATCAGAGTTGCAATCAAATCGCCCTGAAAAGTTTTTGAAAGACCTCGTAGAGTCATGATTTTGAAACGTATCCCCCTCCTTCATCAAAGGGCAAATCTGGCAACTCCTTCTACCATTGCAACTGAAAGTGCCTTTTTCCATCAACTCTTCATCGATTCTTGGCAGCTTAGCTCGCACGAGTTTGTCCTTCGAGCTTTTTGCCCTCCTAAACGTTACAAATATTTTGTCCTTAAAAGCTTCCTTGTGTTCCATGTCTACCAAAAACACATTTTGGTTATCGCGAAGGATTTCATAAACTTTGTGCATGGCTGGGTGATAAGTGAAATTTTCACTAAAGGTAATTTAGCACTAAAGGTATTTTCATATCATCTTTTTCCTTGGGTCTGGCATCCAATGAAGTAGCACGATTTTTGTCGCGCACCCGGTCAATTTGGCTGTCAACCTCGTTACCACTGTAGCCCCTTTCTAGAAGCCAAGATTCTAATTCTCCCACCCTATTTTGGAAAAACTGTTCGTCTGAGCAAATACGACGAATTCGAAGGGCCTGGCTATATGGAATTCCCTTTTTTGTGTGGTTAGGATGACATGAAGCTCGATGCAAGAGTTGATGGGTATCCGTAGGTTTTGTAAACAAATCCGTTACAAGTTTGTTACCCTGTTTGATGACTTGAACATCAAGAAAATTAACTTTTTCTGCAGACCATTCAGCAGTGAACTTTATTGATTCGTGCGCTCCATTTAAGAAGCTCACAAATTCTCTAAGTTTTTCCTCCCCATGTTGCCAAATTATAAAAACGTCATCTATGTATCTCCACAATACCCATGGTTTATTCTGAGCCTCAGCAAGTAGCTTTTCTTCCAGCGCTGCCAAGAAAAGGATCACGTATGAAGGAGCGCATTTGGTACCAATTGCTGTACCCATAAGCTGTTGATAGAAATCGCCATTAAATTCGAGAAAATTGTTCTTAAGAACAACGTAAGCTAATTTAAGAAGGGTATCCGTGGAAATGGTTTTATCTTCCCGGTGTTCCACAAGCAAGTTTTTTCAGCCATTTTTTTGAAAACGGACACAACGGAAATTTTCGCGTTGGGATTAAAATGATAGATGGGGCTGATGATGTTTTTTCGCTTCCTAGGAGGGAGTTGTTTTGGCAATATCGACTTGAAACTTTGCGCCAAAGGCTCTCAATGAAAGAGCTGCAGATGTAGAATTGGACGTGTTTGCATGCGGAACGGCTTAAATTCTACCATCGTATTTGATTGTCCCAAGAGGTTATAATGGCGTCTGTTTTGTGCTTGCCCTTTGTGGCTTCACGTGGGATTCAGCTATTGCTAAAAGAAGAGTTAAGCAGTGTGTGGAACTTTCGGGGGGTCACTTGGGGGAGCTGCAAGGTTGCCAGTGTAACCTCAAAGGATATTCAGTATGAGTTTAAAGAGCTTCCAGTCCTTTTTCAAATTCACAAAGGAAAAAAGTTTATTGTATAATCATCTGGGATTCAGCTACTGCTAAAAGAAGAGTTAAGCAGTATGCGAATTTTTCGGAGGGTCACTTGGGGGAGTAGAAAAGATACCAGTATAAGTTTAGGAGCTTTTCTAAAGTCCCTTTTCTAATTCCCTTTTCTAATAACAAAAAGTCCATTTTCTAATTCACAATGGACACTAGAAAATATTTCAACTTGTGCATAGCAGCAAAAATTCTATTGTTTGTTGTAAGGCTTTTCAGATAGACCAATTGTAAATATAGCATTATCACTATGTAAATAATTTTACGCGTAAACAACGTAATGTCTATAGATTATCGGTTGCCATGTAAAGTTTTTATACTGAAGAAGATCTTAATCGAAACGTTTATGTGATCCAACAGTGTTTGTTTTTATATTGTTATTATTACTATCAATGATGTAAATCTCAGACATGTTTGTCTGGTAAGTTCTTCTGTTCTTTTATCTCTGAGAGCGAGTAACAACAAGTTACCTGGGGTCTCAAAGTTCCTTCTCCTGTTTCTCTAAAGAGACAAAACGTTTCACAGTATCCTCGCTATTCCAAGCAGTGCCGTTTTCTGAATAGTTTCCAACGCAATCTTCACATCCAACTTCTCCATGTATCTTTCAAACTTGTCTGAAATGACTCCCAATGCTCCAATTACTACGGGTATCACCGTAACTTTATTCATTTGCCATACATGACCTATTTCTTCTCTCAACATTTGGTACTTTTCGATCTTTTCAAGTTCTTTTTCTGTTACTCATGAATCTCCTGGTACAGCAATATCGATTATTTTCACTTCTTTGTTCTTCTTATCTACCATTAACTTTCTCTCCTCTTCGGTATTAAGAAGATACGAAATGTCTGGCCCCTTGTAGTGGAATTCTATCCCAGAAGCCCCTGTAGGATGGCCCGAGATATTGATTTTTGATGTGCTTGCGATTAAAATAAGTTTGACCCGACTTTGCGCATGGCTGCACCCGAGGGGCATTCTTTAGCAAACACTTTTCGTTTTCCTAAAAGTCCGTCCGCTGTCCGTATAAATCACTCTGTACTGGAGAGACTTCGAATGATTTTGAATCTTGTTTTGAATGAGTGAAATTGCCCCTCGGCGCCGGACGAACCAAGGCAGAAATGCAACGTTCTGATGGCATTTCATGGTTTAACAAGCGGAGTTAACGTCCACCTGGTTTCTTTTATTTTGACCCTGTTTGCTTCCTGAGCGTCGTTGACTGGCAGACAAAGACATAAAAATTACTCAAGAGTTGTGGGGAATGGAGGCAAGTTCTGAAGGCGGCAAGGATCCCGTGCTTTTAGCTTTGTAAATATTGAAGGAGGAAAACATTTTTCTTTATGGGCTTCTTAAGACGGTTAAGAAGCCTTTTGATATGCTGGACATGCGATATCTATCGGGAGTGCGAGAGTGCGGTATGGCGCGTGCGGCTCCCTCAAGAAATACCCGGTGCGAGATAGGCTGTTCTCGGCGGGCTGTGCTCAGACCAGCAATCCAAGTGGCAGTGCATGTATATCAAAGAGTTTGCGACGCCCCATACAATATACATGTTGCTCCTTGGTAGGAAAAATTGACTGAAATTTGAGTCGTTTTGGTGAGATAAGTGCTTGTACGGGAGCACTTGCTGCCGACAGAATGTTGCCCCAGATTTTTGGTCCAACCAAACAATTGTGTACAATATATTAAATGTCTTTAACAGTCCATTATTACTTCGCAGCTCGCAGTTAATTACTTGTAAACAGAAAAATGAAATTTCATAGGATGTAAACCTAGTTACAAATACGTACGCAACTACTGAAAAGTGGGATTCAAAGGCTTCCGCAGGGCTTGGTTTCTTTTCGAATAGGGGTGAGGTTTGGGTGGGTTTTTTGTTTCAAATTGTGATCTGCTCTTGTCGGAGTGAGACGAAGGCTTGAATGCTTCTGGCGGTTCCAGGACACGTCTTTTCGCGGTAATGCGTTGTGTTCGTTTGTGATTGGTTAGAAATGTGTTCACGTGATTGATTTCTCCAATGCAATATCGATGCTGATTCCATTGAGGCATTTATACGCATCTTGACTTCAGTTGTAAGCTCTTTGTAACTTCTCTTTGTTGGCAAAATGAAAGGGGTTCTAAAAATACTACGGTTCTTTCACAATGTTCATGAGAAATTTCAGCTTTCGAAATGAGGAGGAGATGTAACGTGCGATAAGAGCGGAAGAAAGTTGATGCACAAAGCCTTTGAACCACGCAAAGAACCATCGGAGAGAAACCTAACCCCATTTTACGCTTTTGGCCTAAAATTTTGATTAACTTTCTCTCCTCTTCGGTATTAAGAAGATACGAAATGTCTGGCCCCTTGTAGTGGAATTCTATCCCAGAAGCCCCTGTAGGATGGCCCGAGATATTGATTTTTGATGTGCTTGCGATTAAAATAAGTTTGACCCGACTTTGCGCATGGCTGCACCCGAGGGGCATTCTTTAGCAAACACTTTTCGTTTTCCTAAAAGTCCGTCCGATGTCCGTATAAATCACTCTGTACTGGAGAGACTTCGAATGATTTTGAATCTTGTTTTGAATGAGTGAAATTGCCCCTCGGCGCCGGACGAACCAAGGCAGAAATGCAACGTTCTGATGGCATTTCATGGTTTAACAAGCGGAGTTAACGTCCACCTGGTTTCTTTTATTTTGACCCTGTTTGCTTCCTGAGCGTCGTTGACTGGCAGACAAAGACATAAAAATTACTCAAGAGTTGTGGGGAATGGAGGCAAGTTCTGAAGGCGGCAAGGATCCCGTGCTTTTAGCTTTGTAAATATCGAAGGAGGAAAACATTTTTCTTTATGGGCTTCTTAAGACGGTTAAGAAGCCTTTTGATATGCTGGACATGCGATATCTATCGGGAGTGCGAGAGTGCGGTATGGCGCGTGCGGCTCCCTCAAGAAATACCCGGTGCGAGATAGGCTGTTCTCGGCGGGCTGTGCTCAGACCAGCAATCCAAGTGGCAGTGCATGTATATCAAAGAGTTTGCGACGCCCCATACAATATACATGTTGCTCCTTGGTAGGAAAAATTGACTGAAATTTGAGTCGTTTTGGTGAGATAAGTGCTTGTACGGGAGCACTTGCTGCCACTGAAATTACCTCGGTAATTTCCCCCAAAAGGACGAAAATAGAAGACTGGAGTGCCTTGCTCCGAAGTTTGGACTGAGGCCAAGTTTCTATCCTGTTGGACCCGAACAATGTCTGCGGCGTGCAGTTTGCAGGTAGCACCCATTTCAAAATTAATGAAGTATTTACCTTGCATGAATGCGATTCAAAGTTGGCCTACTCTCCAAAAATTGGTTATACTGTTATCATTCCTACTTCAAAGGCAAACCACATTCTTTCGCTGTTAATAAGGCTTCCTTGCCCCCCCCCCTGGGCTGTGTGAATCATAGTCCATCCTTTTAGTCGTCGTTATTAGCCCAACCTTCTGTTTCATAAAAGGGGAACAAGAAATTGTTTGTTTTGCTTGTTTTACTTTGGAATAAAGTAGTCTCTAGTTGTCCCTGGTCTTGGATAAAGTAGCTTGGGAGCAAGCAGTCATGCTGGTGTCTCATGAGGAGTTTTTCAGGTGTCCTTACCTTATATCAATTTGAAGCCCGAGAAAGGGGCCATACTTTTATTCCAAATTTGTCGGATGGACATTTGATACGTTGGAGCTGCCTAATGCACATGGCTGCTTGAGCTGTAATCCTTTTTAAGAAATCTGGTGGTGTACAAAATAAACCTTACGGATCTGCAGTCTACCCTCCTTGTCCCGTGAAAACCAGGTTTCCCTTGTCTGGAGGACCTTCTATGCAGAAAGTGATTTTTCTTATATATGTGTTTGTTTTTCAACGTTCAATTGTAACTCTTTGCTGCTGGAAGTATTTTTGTTGAAAGTTTTTATCTATGTGTCACCCAGCTCTTCGGGATTGCATTTCGAGCCATCTCTCCATCCAATGTGATTGTTCGCATACATGTGCATACATACAATAAGTGCATGCAGTCTGTCTGTCGGGCGGACACTGTCAGATGGGCAAAATATTCCTGTACTTTTGGCAACGCCTACTTCGTGCTGGAAACTCGTATGCCTATGAAGCAATACTTGCAGTAATATTCAGTATAATTCCACGTTAGATTTTGTTCTCAGCTCCGTACCACCTGACAAATTTTTGTTTCCACTCTGCACTATGAAAATAAGTTAAAATAGCAAGGTTTTGATCAAAATGGGTGTTTACGTAGCAGACTTTGCACCTTACAATTTTTTCTTTATTTTGAAATGATGTTAACGTGAGTCATATTCTACAGCCTGCGACTACTGAAAAGGGGGGTAGTTAAATTACTTTGCAGCTCACACGAAATCCAAAGTACGATTTTCCTTGGGTGTGGCCAATTTCATAACAGGTCCATTGCTATGCAAAAGAATTAGAAATGGTGCAACGTCGATTACAGAATGGTTAAGAGATCTACATCAAATTTGCAGCTCTAGTAAAATTGTCAGATCGGTGCTTTTTATCTAATAATGCGTTTCCTTGAATGAGGTAAAGAAAGCCATTTCAAATAGAGTTCGTTTGATCATGAGTCGTATTTACAGCATCCGGCAACCTATGATTAGCGATAACTAGGCTCATGTAGTCAGTCTGGTATTTACCTTTACAAGTTGTAAGCATTGGCCATGGTATTATGGTTCCAACTTCAAGGAACTTAATAAATTTCCCATGCTCCTTTGTCCGCTTCCTTGCAGAAGAAAGTTAGAGTGCAAAAATAGCTTCACTGATGCTTCAGTAAGTGTTTTTGTTTCGTTTGTTGTTGCTGGTATGTTCTGTAGGGCCTGGAAAAATTCTCAATTCTGTGATATCTTGTTTGCTGAGTATAGGGACCACTGTTGACCAAGAGATAATGTATGGTATAGGTTGACCTTATGTAACGACCTAAGGCATTGCATGCTGGTATGCCCTCGTTGAAAATACCTGCTAGTCTTGGCGTGGGCTTATGTGATCTTTTGGGCCCTTTCCTCCCATCGTAGGGTTGCATAAATTAGCATATTAGTCTATTAATACCACTACGCTCCAGGGGTGTGGTACCTCATTGTGACCGTACTAGGCCTTGTAGCCATGCGAAACCAACCAATCCATTTTTGTGCCACGATGTATTTTTTTTTGTAACACTTTTGCGTTAATATCAAAAGACAAAATACTTGGGCTATCTGTATCACTTTGGCCGATTATTATGGCAAGAACCTTTGGTAAACATTTATTGTTGCTACCACGAACATTCGATACATCTCCACTTCGTCACGTTGCAAGCAGAACTTATGTAGTTTCTTTGTTGTCGTCGTTTTTGCTGTATGCAGACAGGTCAATGTTACACCAATTTGTTTGTAAGAAAAACGTAGCAAACCGACTCGTTTTTCAGAGGATAAACGGAAGCACCAAAATAGAATCACAAAGACAACTACCCGCCTATTCAGCGGTGCGTCTAGTATGACCATGGTGAGGTACCCTCCCTTGTCTACTTTTTGGTAATATGAATGCTAAAAAATATTTATCGTTATGCACTACACACTCGTGTTCGTAGACAACCAGACTAGAACGTAGAAATAGCATCGCCATCTGTTGCCAACGAGCTCTTGTGCGATGAGGTGTTGTAGTAAACTGAGAATCCCACCATTTTGTTGCATTCCCATGGAAACCTACAAAATAAAAAAGCTTAAGTAGGTAGTTGTTTAGGTTGTCTGTCTGTATTCGAGCTGATGGGCTTTGTTATTTGTTGAACAATAATAGGAAAATCTTTTGTGTTGTTAATGACAGTGGAAACAGAGCCTCTTAATCCGCCTGTTGTTTCGCGGAAAAGCAACTATTTCTGGAGGATCGAGTCCTTATGAGTGAATTACGGACCACAAAGTCAGGGTCCAGGGAACTGCGGACCAACGAAAGGAGTAGAGAAGATCGTAGAGGAGAGTGACTTGGTGCTCCAGTCGCAGCATTTCTTAACTATTGTTATTGCTAGTTTGCCAGTTTATAGTCTGATGTAAGTTGAAGGATGCTGTCGCGGGTATGACTGGCTAATATTTGTACTACTGCTGCACTACATCAGCAAAGTTGGCTAGTAAATTCAGTTCCTATTCACCCAGGAAAACTCCAGTTGCATAAGTCAGTTATTTTATGGATCATGACTGACCCCTTAACCAGCCAATCACAGATGTGGTACTTCTTCGGGGCTTTGATCACATTGCTTTCTATTTTTAAAGATGTAGAAAACCAAACGTTAGTTGGAATTAATGGGGATTATGATGTCTAATCAAAATCAACTAAAATGATCGGGTGATACTGCGGGCATGTAGAAATCGCAATATAGAAAAGTAGCTGAGACACTTAGCTGTTTATTCATCTTGGATGCTGCGAATGATGGTAAAGACATTGCCATGTCGCCTTCCGTGCACGTAGAAGACCAAGTAAACTCCCAGTTACGAGTCCATCGATTGACCATTTTGACATAAAAGTGAAAGTCCAGCAACCAAAGTATGACTTGCTTGCTTTTATCTAGGCCAGAGACTGTCTTCACAGTCGGGGTTTCATCATACTTTGTTCCTTTTTGTTATTTGTCTTTATAAGCACAATCTTGTGAATGACGTACGGCAATAGTTTCAGCAAATGAAGAGTTCTCTGTTTCAAATAAGCTAAAATACCAGGATTTAAATTCAAGTTCTTTTTCTTTCCTCGTGATTTGCGTCTCAGATTGACTATAGAAGTGACTGGAATGTTCCTTTGCTCTGCTCAATTTGTTGAACTTGTTTGTTGAATTTGCTCGTCATGCAACAATCTTTTGCCACTGCCTCGAAAGTACAGAAACATTCTTGAACCAACAACTGAGTCTTTTAACCATCCCAATGCAAAGTCGCAGAAAGTGAGGAGCGGCTCTTACGATGTTCTCCTTTGCTAGTCTAGTTTCTCTGACTAACTCCCTCTTGTACAGAATCAATTTTTTTTTTGTTTCAAATTGTGATCTGCTCTTGTCGGAGTGAGACGAAGGCTTGAATGCTTCTGGCGGTTCCAGGACACGTCTTTTCGCGGTAATGCGTTGTGTTCGTTTGTGATTGGTTAGAAATGTGTTCACGTGATTGATTTCTCCAATGCAATATCGATGCTGATTCCATTGAGGCATTTATACGCATCTTGACTTCAGTTGTAAGCTCTTTGTAACTTCTCTTTGTTGGCAAAATGAAAGGGGTTCTAAAAATACTACGGTTCTTTCACAATGTTCATGAGAAATTTCAGCTTTCGAAATGAGGAGGAGATGTAACGTGCGATAAGAGCGGAAGAAAGTTGATGCACAAAGCCTTTGAACCACGCAAAGAACCATCGGAGAGAAACCTAACCCCATTTTACGCTTTTGGCCTAAAATTTTGAACACAATATCTGGTCGCCTTGCTTCAATAAATCTATCACACTGAATGGTGAAATCCCATAAGAGCTTGAAATTCTCATTTTCCTCTCAATGTCATTTCTCGGCAAGTCACAAGATGAAAATACAGCTTGGCGAGTGTAAAATTGAGCAGGCCAATCTCCAAGAACGATAACAGCATATTGCGACATGTAGTCAGTCGCTTATTGCAGATTCGAGAACATGGCCAAGAGCTTCTTCAAAATTTGCTCTACTTTTCAATGGCTGCTCTACGAACTCAACGAGATGTAAGTTGTCGAGACTGCACATTTTACGAACGTTGCTTGAGCTTTGGTAACGGTGCACATCAAGCCTGTGCCTCTCATACTCTGGGTCAAAGAACGTGTTTCGCAACCACTCGGGCATAGCGTTAGCGTACATTTGACCATACGAATGCATAGATGACAAAGTCGTCATCTCTTCTACCAGATCTACAACACCAACGCCGTTTGGGTGATGGAGCTGCTCGACCGTTGACAGAGGGATAGCTGGGATATCATGGAGAATCCTGCAAACGATTGTACACATGCATGCAGCAGATGATGATTGTTCAGAAGCTGGACGATGTCTTGAATGAATGCATGTATAATCGTCAATGATGAAGGTCAAAAGCCACTGATTTTGAATCGCCGTCCTCACAGCTTTGTCGACTTCTATTTTGTTCAACAGAGCCATGCGAGTAACCTCATTTGATACAGTTTTGCGGCAGACGGAATTGCCAAATTTGAACTCTGTATCAATGCCTTCCTGCGTTAAATGGTTAAACCTAAGGTAGAGACCATGCTCTTTTTGCATATAGTTGCATTTTTGGCTTCTCCCGTAACACATTTTATATATTATATCAACTGTGCGATATTCGTTGCTCCTTCTCCTTATTTCTGACTGCCTGTTGTCGCTCATCGAATTTAAAATGTTGTCGAAAATTGTCTCTGCACCATTTTCCATACAAAAATCTCGAAAGTCCATGGGATCATAGATCATTTCGCGGTGCCTGTGTCCAAAGGCTTCATGCATTGCTGTGTTTAGTTAGGCAATTTCTGATTTCAGATCTGTACCGAGGGGAAAAGGAAGAGTAAGATTTACTTTCATTTAAATTGAACTGATGTTGAGTTTAATCCTACTGCACAATAATTTATATTTGCTTGTAAAGGGAGAGTCTGAACTTAGTAGAAGAGTAGACCGGTCATGCAAAAAAGAAGGGGTCTTTAAAACACTAGAAAGGCTGTTGCAAATTATCCTCTATCTAAATAATGTTCGAAACGCTTCTAAAAAGGAAGCATAAATCAATTTCCAGAAATCTGGAAACTGCGGTAGCAAGCTTTTGGAGAATTAGTCTGCTCGTTGGCTAGCCTTCGGTCGGCCTGAATGAGTAGCTTCTTTAAGAAAATACAGCCTTGCTTTGCATCTTGGAAATTCTTTTATCATCAAACACGTTTTTTTTCATAAGAAACAAGGATCAGGCCATTGTACTAAAAGTTTCTTAACTTAACAGGAAATTTTGTCCAATTGTAGTACTAAAGTTTCTTAATTGGTTTCTTATTTTTTGAATGCAAAATATCATTGTGGTCACTGCACTGCTGCAGATATATTTCTTGACATTTAAAACACATATAGGAATAAACAGTGTTCTGTTAAGTAAAAAACACAAATGGTTAGTTAATATTGCTCAAGAATACAGGTTTAACGATTTATTTGCTATAAATTCCATACTTTTGACTTTTGAAAGTTTCTTAATGCTTCTAAGACATAGTGCTACAGTTTCCTAACATCTTCCCCATCTTAGTACTAGTTTTATTATAAACCGGTTTCTTAAAAAAAAAGCGTATAAATAAGAGCCATGCCCTCGAAGGAGCTCCAAGCAATGGCTTCAGTCCTTCATGATATCTGACTCTAAATGAAAGAAATGCTGGGACGACTCCATCACGCTGAAGTAGCTAAAGGTTGATGTTCTTAAAATGCTTCTATATTTGGGGCAGGCAAACAATGGATTGCGAGAAGCGTCAAAACTGTTCTGGGGTTTTGCCCCAGATTCCCTCATTGTGATACCTCTATTCATTCACTCCTGTCACCCTGCTGACTGAGTGACTGAGACAACGCACTTGTTGACAGCTTACGTACAATAGCTAATTAGAACAACTGGGAAAAATCAAAGCTGCGACTCTCCGACCACAAAAGCTTCTTAGCTTCTTGAATCAGGCATCAAAGCTTGTTTTTAATTTTCATTCATTTCAAAGATTGGCCAACAGTTCAGTTCAGTGTCCAAAGGTGTGCATTTCTAAAGCCAAACCCCCGTATTTTAAGAAAAAGATCTAATGAAGTCATTGCACGATCACGTGCAATTCGAATAAAATATAATTCTGTTCCATTTCGAGGTAGCCAATCACATCGCTGGATATGTTTGAAATGACAGAGGAACGGTTATTCCACAAACAGCACATGTTCATTTCGTGAACACAGGCTTCAACTGAAGACAGAGAGTCTAACTCTAACATTTGCTATCAGTTTGTGCAATAATTAAGGCAGGCAAAGGAAGAATGTTTGCTTTGAAGGCCTGTTCACACGCTAGAAGAATGTTAGTACAGCACTTCGGATTCGATCTGGATGACTATTCAAGCAATGAAAATAGAGATCTGGGAATTGTAGCGCTTGTAAAAACCGACATTGTCGTAAGTCTCTCTCCACCTGTTCTTCGAAAAATTTGCAAATAAAGGGCTACACAGTAAACTTTTGTAGTTTCATATCAGATTGAGGTTATCTCGAAAATCATTTTGTGTTTTACTTTAGGGGCTTAAAACAACGTTTATTTCTCCAATCTTCGATCGATGTAGGTATAAAAGAAAATTGAAAATCCTAAAAAATTTGAAAATTGATCTGTTTAGAACATTCCTTTGCTTCTCTTTTTACAATACTGAACTAACGGATCTAAGGTAAGTTTTTTAGCGTGGTTACTTACGTCTTGACACAGTCTTCATTGAATGCAGTACTCAATCCCAAGCATATTCTTTTGACAGCATTTGTCCATTGGGGCTTACAAACATATCGCCAAAGGGACTCCTTTCTCTTTGCCAGTTTGTTACATTGATCAAAACTCTTCCAGAAGCATTTCTTTCACCACGGTCTCCTGTTCTCAGCTCGATCTCATGAACAGTCGCCTCGATGTTTTCAATTGAATTATTTGCCGTTTCCATATTTTCTTGGTCTTCTTTACCATCACTATGGGTATCTGATGCAGCTTGACCTCCAAAAGTACCCTTTCGTTTTCTCCCACGCTTTGATTCTTTCACAATTCTCTGTGAAGACAATATCCAGATTTGTACTGACCTGAATATGTCTGATCCTAAAATCTATCCTTTTTCATCATCAAATTTACCTGGGACTGATACTGTATCCGCACTTGACAAGATGATTATCATTATTTGTTGATCTAGAATTTCTTGCTATTAGTCAATCCTTACTTAAATTAATGGAAATTAAAATTGAAACGGTTAATAAGAGAAAACGATGTGTAACATTTCTCTGAAATAACAAACATGTGAACTTTAAAGAAGATATGTTTAGAACGGGAAGCGCTGAAGGTCATATTGCAAACCTTTGATTTTTGACATGACTCCCGCCATCGTCTCACTTCTTTGCAACACCCACAACATAAATCTCCACCACTTACTCTCCTGCCAAAACATTCATTGAGTTCTTCCTCCGAAAAACTTCAAGTTGTTTTGAAGTCTACATCGATTTGCCATTTCTTTCGACAGCCAACACAACTTTCTCCGATTTAAATTTTTTCTCACTCACTCACATACATACATACATACATACATACATACATACATACATACATACATACATACATACATACATACATACATACATACATACATACATACATACATACATACATACATACATACATACATACATACATACATACATACATACATACATACATACATACATACATACATACATACATACATACATACATACATGGTTTTTATGAGCATATCCACAACTAAAGTGTTGCTCTTCAACTCTAGCTAAAAAGGTTTTGTTCCCTATGTTTACAATCAAATTGAAGAAAAAGTAAAATAAAATTGAAAATGAAAGAATTGTAAAAACGCCAAAATGAATAGTTATTAAAGATTTAGAATAAAAATTAATTGGCAAGTCGTTCGTTAGCTTGCTTAAAAAGATGTTTCTGTAAGCTATTACAGAACGAGGGTAGAGTTGTTTCGTGTCGAACAGTAGATGGCAGTCTGTTGAATTGTTTGCTGGCTTGATCTTGAAACGTCCCTTTTATCATCGAGGACATCAGCTTTAAGTCGTTACTACTACGGAGCATGCGTCGTGTCGTTTTGATTTCTATTTGATTGATAGTTGGCCAGTTTTCATAATGAATAGCTTTGTATGTGAGCTTCATGCAGTTGAACGCCCGTCTCTCTTCTACAGGAAGCCAGCTCAGTTTTAGGATATCTTTGGTGGAGACATATTTGCCGAAAACAAAACTCGCAGCTGCCTTCTGTAATCGTTGCAATTTGTTAACTTGTGCAATAGTCAAGGGTGCATAGACATGATCGTTAAAGTCAAGCTTTGATAATATTAAGCATTCTGCAAGTTGTTTTCTCAGCTTAAACGTTGTGAAATTTTTTAGTTTTTTAAGACCGCAAGATTTCCGTAGCAGCTTGATATGATTTCTTGCAAGTGACTTGACCAGTCTAAGTGTTTATCTAGGTAGATGCCAAGTAGACGTAGGTTGCTTTCTAGGTCAAGAGGCTTTTCACCCATTGATAAAAAAACTGGTATGTCACTCAGGTGATGTCCATTGTGTAGTTGTTTAGACGAACAGATGAAATACTTTGACTTGATAGCATTGACAGCCAGAGAATGATCGCTCGACCAGGTTTCTAACTTGATAAGAGAATCATTCAATTTATTTACAGCGTTTTGGATGTTGGAAGGTCTGCATGATTCACAGATCGTAGTGTCATCTGCATATTGAATCGATTTTGATGGAAGGCATTCTTTAAGATCGTTCACATACAGGTTGAATAGACGGGGGCCTAAAATGGAGCCCTGCGGAACACCAAAGTATATTGTCATGAATGTAGATTTCTTAGAGTCAAGTTGCGCGTACTGTTTGCGGCTACTGAGGTAGCTTAGCGTTCAGTGGAGAAATTCTCTTGAGAAACTGTATTTGTGCAACGTTTTGATCAGGGTATCATGCGAAATAGTATCGAACGCTTTGGAGAAATCAATGAGTACGATTATCGATAGTTCACTCGCACTCATTGCTTTCTTGATATCATCTCTTAGCTTTAGCAAAGCCGAACCAGTCGAGAAACCCTTCCTAAAACCGGTAACTGTATCTTTATACAACTGTCGCTTGTCTATGAATTCGATGAGCTGGTTGCAAACAGTTCTTTCAAGAATCTTTGAGAGGGCTGGTAAAATAGCAATAGGCCGAAAATGAGATTTTTCAGTTGGTGTTGCCACTTTGTTAATTGGGACGATCCTTGCATCTTTCCAAAGGCTTGAAAATTTGTTGTTTTCTATAAATGCATTGATGATATGTGTCAGGGGGGAGCAGAGGATTTCAGCTACCATCTTTACAAATCGAATCGGGATCTCATCAGAACCGGTCGATATGTCATTGCGTAACAGTTTCAATTGTTTTAGGACATTCTGATAGCTGGTACGATGAAGATGAAAACAATCAGAATTATCATCTTTTCGAGTTTCTGGTAGACTGTTAATAAACTGGCTGGTTTCATTGCTTGGAATAGCCTTCTTTTTAAGTGTGACACTGGCAATAGTTGCGAAATATTTATTAAGCTCAGCAGGGTTGAAGTTAACACGTTTTGCTGGTGGGTGTAAGATACCATGGATCATTTTCCAGACCTCTTTCGGGTTGTTTTTCGAAAGAGCCTTGCGATAAAAGGTAGACTTGGCTCTCCTCACAGCCTTTTTTATTGCACGCTTGGATTCTTTAAATTTGTCCCATATCGATGGATTTTGTGACTGATGGGCTTCAGAGCGGCTCATATCTCGCGAATTTTGCAGTTTTTTGATTGCAGGATCGTTCATCCAGGGTGCAGGTGGTCTTGTAACCTTTATTCTCCTGATTGGGGCATGTTTGTTGATTACGTCAAGAAGAAGATCATTAAATATGCTCAATTTTTCATCAGGATCAGAGATACCGTAGACTACGCTAAAAGGGAGGCATTTTACGTCCTTGACGAATGACTCTTGATCAAAAGACTTTTCATTCCGAACCCGGGGGGGGGGGGTAACTTAACTTGTCCATGGTACGGGGTTGTGCCATTTCTTAGGGTACCTTTTTCATGATAGTTTCCGGATTTATGGGTATGGTTTTCAACAATTTATTGTATCTTCCGGATTTATGGGTATAGTTTTCTATCAGAATTCAGTTATTGGTGAGCTTTT
Source organism: Aurelia sp. 4 Dawson et al 2005 (assembly GCA_964019985.1). NCBI lineage: Eukaryota > Metazoa > Cnidaria > Scyphozoa > Semaeostomeae > Ulmaridae > Aurelia > Aurelia sp. 4 Dawson et al 2005. Next base: position 9,898,925 of record OZ026504.1, read on the forward strand.
TTGGCATTTCCGGATTTATGGGTATGATTTTCAGAAATTCTCCGGATTTATGGGTATACTTTTGAGAAATTTCTCCGGATTTATGGGTATACTTTTGAGAAAGTTTTCCGGATTTATGGGTGGTACTTTTACGACTTGAATGGCACAACCCCGTATCTTGGAAACTCAAGTTACCCCCCCGGGATTCCGAATCAGCTTATATCTTGGCTCGTACTTAGGCAATCGCACGTTTAGAAGAACGTAGGGGCCGTCGTGATCACTGATGTCGTGGCAGGGCAGAATATCAGTGCACTTTACAAGTTCTGAATCGCTTATTAATATGTGGTCAATCAAGGAAGCTGAATTTTTAGAAATTCTTGTTGGACCCTTTACTACCTGCGTGAGACTGAATTGCTTTAATAAACCTTGGTAATTACGGCAGTTCGTATCTGGGGAGAGTAAGTCGATGTTCATGTCCCCTGCTATCATTATTGGACCGTCCCAGGTAGTTTTTATATATCCAATCGTATCCTCAAATTTTTCAAGCCAATCGTTAAGTGGAAGCAGTTTTTCTGAACGATAAATGACACCCGCCAAGAGCCGACTATTTTTATTTTTCCCAGGTAGTTCTACCCATAAATGTTCCAGATCAGGCATTCTATTTTCGATGTCTTTCCTGCGTTTAAATTTCACTGTGTCCTTTATATAAAAACCGACTCCTCCGCCCCGCATGTTTTCACGGTTGTTATATAGGAGTTCGTACCCTGGTATTTGAACATAATCAAGGAGCATTTTGTTCTGCCTTAACCAGGTCTCTGAGAGCGCTACTACATCAAATGGGTATTTAGCCAAAGTGATATAGAATTCATTGAATGTGGAGACAAGAGACTGAGTGTTGAGGTGCAAGAATTTGAGAAGATTTGCCTTATTTTCAAGGGCAGCTACATGCTTGTCATTGCCCATATCATCCAACATGTCTTGTTCGAAGCTTTCATTGCTGCCACAACTACTGAAATCAAGGTCTTTTGCATAGTTGGCGAATGGGAGAGTCTTGTGTAAGCAGAGGTCACATGTGTGAATCAGAGATCGAGTTGAGTGTTTAAAAGATAGATCCAAGCAGACTGAGTGTGATACAGAGCGGCAAAATTCGCAAACACAGTGCTGTTGATTTGATCGGACTGTCTTGTTACACAACGAGCATTTTGGAGACGGCACCCTTGGGGCAGGATTTCTTCAATGTCAAATCTCAGGGCAATAAGTACATGGAAAGCGGCTGTTGAATTCGCATAACATAGAGTTCTCCTTTTTGATTGTTTAATTGAATACCTCAGTTGTTTGTCGAAACTTCTTTTTGTATTGAATAAAGCTGGAGTTGCCATTTTCGACCCAGGGGACGCAGCAGGCTGAATGTTTGCGTTACAGCTACAGTACTCATGGCTGAGTGGCCTAACAAAATCCAGGTTGCGAGTGAATAAAACAAGCTGCAATGAAACAAAAAGCAGCGCGCGAACTCTTCTGAAAGTCATTCTTGATGTTGAGTGAATAAATTGCTCTTTGCAGAAACTTTAGAGTGGCATCAAACTGTAGGATCCAGTAACATCGGCATAAACACGGAGCGTTGAAAATTCGTGACCAGTTGGTCCGAGGAAACTAATGTACTCATGTAAACTAAACTAAACTAATGTACTGAAACTAATGTACAGTCTCACAACGTATACATAGAAAGCGAGAAACAACAACAGAAACAAACTAAATTTAATGCCGACATTGCAAAGATAAGATATCCACGAAAAATTTCTGATAAGGTAATTGTTTATTTACATTTCAAAAAATTTTTAGTTGACAAGGCTACATAGTTACAAATTCATAATGGTAGCTGTCTATTCAGCTCATCCACAGCTACTTGAATAGGCGAAAGCAAAGAGTAAAAGTGAATGGGTCTTTCAGCACATGGATAGAGACTAGTGTAGGCGTACCGCAGGGATCTGTGCTGGGGCCTCTCTTGTTTAACATCTACCTGAATGACCTGTTTATGTTTGTGACCGACTGCAAAATATGCAACTATGCTGATGATACAACGATCTATGTCTGCGATGATAATCATGAAAACGTAATCAATAAGTTAAAAACCGAAACCCTGCTTATTTCTGAATGGTTTCGGAATAATTACATGAAGCTAAATGACGATAAGTGCCACTTGATGATATTCGGTGAAAAGAGCAATGGTCTGTCGATAAAAATCGGAAGTGTAACTATCACAGAAAGCAGAGAGGAAAAACTGCTGGGCGTAACTTTGGACAAGCAACTTTCTTTCAAGACACACGTTCAATCGTTATGCAAGAAAGCAAGCCAAAAGCTTCTCGCTCTTTCGCGTATTTCCTACTTACTTGACACTGAAAAAGTCAAGCATATCATGCGGGCTTTTATCCTATCCCAATTTAGCTACTGCCCCCTGGTTTGGATGTTCTGTGACAGATATCTTAACAACAAGATCAATCACATTCACAAAAAGGCACTGAGAATCGCATACAAAGATGATGTTTCTGACTTTGATACACTTTTGACGAGAGATAATTCTGTGTCTGTACATAAACGGAATCTGCAGTTGCTAATGACAGAGATTTACAAAACTAAATCAAATATCACCCCAAGCTTTATGACTGAAATTTTCATTGAGAAAAATCCCCCTTATCATCTAAGGAGCAGCAATATTCTACAAATGCCCAAGCCCCGGACAGTGTGGTATGGGTTAGAGAGTATTTCTTTCCTTGGATGTAAACTGTGGCATGGAATCTCCAATGTCATTAAACAGTCACTTAATATTTCCATCTTTAAAAAACCTATAAAGGAATGGAAGGGTGATGACTGCAACTGCCGATTATGCAAGACTTTCATAGCACAGATTGGGTTCTTGAATTAACCTTGTTCTAACCTCAAGCTAAAAATCGCCTGTAAATATGTAACATATGTACATATGTATATATTTAGGAAGATCGTTTTATGTTAGATTTGTAGGCTTATTTCACTTTTGCTTTTGTTTTAGTAGGCTTCAATTAGCTGTAATTTTGCTATTCATTTAAACGCCTACTATAAAGAAATTAATAATAATAATAATAATAATAATAATAATAATAATAATAATAATAATAATAATAATAATAATAATAATAATAATAATATTAATAATAATAATTTAGGTCCTGGGTATGACTTGAAACTGCATCCGGTTGTGGAGTTTCGACGTGGGAGAATGAGGTTACCCTTTGCCGCAACTACCTCCAGGTCACCCTTGAGCAAGGTGTAGTACCTGTTAGCTCTTCCCGAGGCCTTGAAATACCGGGTTGGCGTCCGGCGGGGGCTAGTCTGTCTCATGGGTGGGAGGGACTCTTTAGCCTTGGTTGGCAACCCTCCTAGAGATGGTGTTCTCGATAAACACACTGGTGGTGGTGCAACCTAAAATTCACTATCCTCAAATGAGTGTAAATGGATAATCAAATTGGTTCAAATAACGGCGTCAATGAGACTGAAGCTGAAAGTGAAAGTTTCTCGCCCGGCAGGTGCTCCATGGTACAGCAGCATGGGCCCGGTCGTCATCAAGCTACTGCTGCAGTGACAAGACGAAGGAAGTGGACCCAAGACGATAACAGAATGGTTATGAAATGTTATTATGAAAGTGTTCCATCTAAGAATGGATACCGAAAAAGGATGTTGCAACTATGGCTTCAAATGGACAAGCTTCCGGTTACTGAACAACGACTCGTTGATCAGGCTAACCAGATTCGAAAGAGAAAATGGCTGAGTGATTTGGAAATGGAAGAGATAAAAAGAATGACAGATGAGGGGGAACCATTGAACGAAGTAGGTGATAGTGAGTACCAGGAGACGGAGGTGCTAAACGAAACCAATGCTGATGCACAAATGCATACAGAAGAAACGGTCAGGTTAAATGGAAAATTGCAGTTAGTAGAAGGAAGTATCGTTTCACTAAAAGAGGTAGAGATTATTGAGAAGATAGAGGAGATTTTGAAAAGAGATAGAATGAGACTTCCGCCATTGAGAGGTATTGAAAGAAGTAAACTGAGAAATGCTGTACAAGCCGTGAATGCTGTGTTAGGCAAGATTGTAACAACAGATATCACGTCAACAAACGACCTTATTTATGGTGGCTCCGTGATTGTGAATGAAATGGTAGGAATAAAACGGAAAGAAAACTATACAAGAAAACAGCCCTGGTGGAAACGAAGACTGGAACAGCAAATTACTGATTTGAATCGGGATCTTGGAAGAGTGAATGCAATGATCCAGGGGAAAAGAATCAAACAGAAACATACACATTATTTGCAGAATCGTTATAAGATAAAACAGAAGGGATTTGGTGTCGCTAGGGAAGAGATCAAGCAGAGAATAGCAGCAAAGACTGCTAAAATTAAACGGTACAGTGATCGAATAAGCCAATACCAGCAAAATAGAACGTTTCAAAATAACCAGAAAAGATTCTATCAGAATGTTGACTGTGGTGAAAAGCAAAGGGAGAGCCAAGCACCTCAATCGGAGCAAGCTAGGGACTTCTGGTCTTCAATCTGGAGCAAGAAAGTGGATCATAATAAGGAGGCAAAGTGGCTGCAAGATTTTAGAAAGGAGATGGAAAGGCAAGAACAACAAGGAATGATTGAAATTACTGAAGAGAAAATAAGAAAGTTTTTACAAAGGTTGCCGAATTGGAAGGCACCCGGACCAGATATGGTTCAAGGATACTGGTTCAAATACTTTACGAGCATGCACAAGAGCTTGAAGGACAACCTTGCAGATTGCTTAAAAGCAGGAAAAGTGCCAGAGTGGATGACAAAAGGGAAGACAGTGTTGACACAGGAGGATCCAGCTAAAGGAAATGATCCCAGCAATTACAGGCCAATAACATGCTTGCCACTGGCATGGAAAATCCTTACTGGCATAATTGCAGAAGAGACATACACTTTTCTTGAACAAAGATCATTACTACCAGAAGAGCAAAAGGGCTGCAGAAAGGGAGCCCGAGGAACTGGAGACTTGTTATACATCGACAGAATGCTGCTACAGGAGGTTAAGAGAAGAAATAAGAATCTGGCGATGGCATGGATTGACTATCAAAAGGCATATGATTTAGTTCCCCATTCATGGATTTTGGAGTGTCTGGAAAATCTAGGTGTAAATGAAGAGATTAGGAGAATTGTTAAAGAAGGCATGAAATCCTGGAAAGTTGAGCTGACATATGGAAATGACGTTCTTGGTGAAGTGAAGATTGAGAGAGGGTTATTCCAGGGAGATTCATTGTCGCCTCTATTGTTTGTAATCATACTCATACCACTGACCCATATATTGAGAAAAGCAATTCCAGGATACGAATTCGCTAGTTCTAAAGAAAAGATAAACCATTTGTTATATATGGATGACTTGAAATTGTACAGCAAAACAGAGAAAACGCTTGACTCTCTGATCCAGACGGTGCGTATCTTCAGCAACGATATTAAGATGGAATTTGGTATTGAGAAGTGCGCCATACTAGTATTGAAAAGGGGAAAAGTTGTAAAGTCAGAAGGAATAAAGTTGCCCGATAACAGAAAGATGAGATCTTTGAATGAGAATGAAGAATACAAATACCTCGGTATACTGCAGGCAGATCAGATTAAGCAAAAGAAAATGAAAGAGAAGGTTGGGAATGAATACAAACGAAGAGTTAGAAAGCTACTAGAAACAAAGCTGAATGGACAAAATGTTATTAATGCGATAAATACCTGGGCAATACCTTTGCTGAGATATTCTGCAGCATTTCTAGGCTGGACGAAGGAAGAGATTCATCAGTTAGATAGAAAAACAAGAAAGCTATTGACAATGCACGGGGGACTGCACCCAAACAGCAATGTTGACAGATTGTACATCCCAAGAAAAGAAGGTGGAAGAGGATTGCTTAATGTGGAAGATGTCATAAACCTCGCAGTTATTGGTCTCGAGAGATATGTATGTAACAGTAATGAACGGTTACTAACAGCAGCTAGAGCGGCAAATGAATATGAAGGAGATAGCGAAAATGAATATAAGTTGCGGAAAAAGAATGAAAGATGTCAAGCTTGGAAGGAAAAGACCTTACATGGGCAGGTTTTAAGACAGACAGAAAGTGAAGCAGGCAATGATAGATGGAATTGGCTTAGAAATACAGGAATTAAAAGAGGAACGGAGTCAATGATAATGGCAGCACAAGAACAAGCAATACGCACAAATGTCATTAAAGCAAAGATAGACAAAACACAAGAAGAAAGTAAATGCAGAATGTGTGGACAGGTAGACGAGACAGTGAACCATATCATTAGCGAATGCAGCAAGTTGGCTCAGAAAGAGTACAAGCGTCGACATGACTGGGTTGGAAAACTAATCCATTGGGAGGTGTGTCGTAAAAATGGGATCGAAGTAAAGCCAAAGTGGTACGAACATCAGCCAGAAGCAGTACAAGAAAATGAGAGATACAAGATATTGTGGGACTTTAACATCCAAACTGACCATGTGATTGAAGCTAGGCGTCCTGATATGATTGTGATAGACAAAGAAACAAAGTTTGCTAAAATCATAGACTTTGCCATTCCCTATGATTCGAGAGTAAACTCCAAGGAGGTAGAAAAGATCGAAAAATATCAAGACCTTGCACGAGAGATAAAAAAGATGTGGGGTATGAGGGTGATAGTCATCCCAATAGTCATAGGAACACTTGGAACAACATCAAAGAAACTGAAGAAGAGATTGGAGGACATTGGAATAGAGACAAGGGTTACTGAGTTGCAGAAAACTGTGATCTTACATTCTGCCAGGATTCTGAGAAAGGTTCTCGAGATTTGAGAAATCTTGTTGATGCCAAACCCCGAGAACACACTACCACTGACATTTAGTGAGCAACAAATGTACATGATAATAATAATAATAATAATAATAATAATAATAATAATAATAATAATAATAATAATAATAATAATAATAATAATAATAATAATAATAATAATAATAATAATAATTTGGTCCTGGGTATGACTTGAAACTGCATCCGGTTGTGGAGTTTCGACGTGGGAGAATGAGGTTACCCTTTGCCGCAACTACCTCCAGGTCACCCTTGAGCAAGGTGTAGTACCTGTTAGCTCCCCCCGAGGCCTTGAAATACCGGGTTGGCGTCCGGCGGGGGCTAGTCTGTCTCATGGGTGGGAGGGACTCTTTTGCCTTGGTTGGCAACCCTCCTAGAGATGGTGTTCTCGATAAACACACTGGTGGTGGTGCAACCTAAAATTCACTATCCTCAAATGAGTGTAAATGGATAATCAAATTGGTTCAAATAACGGCGTCAATGAGACTGGAGCTGAATGTGAAAGTTTCTCGCCCGGCAGGTGCTCCATGGTACAGCAGCATGGGCCCGGTCGTCATCAAGCTACTGCTGCAGTGACAAGACGAAGGAAGTGGACCCAAGACGATAACAGAATGGTTATGAAATGTTATTATGAAAGTGTTCCATCTAAGAATGGATACCGAAAAAGGATGTTGCAACTATGGCTTCAAATGGACAAGTTTCCGGTTACTGAACAACGACTCGTTGATCAGGCTAACCAGATTCGAAAGAGAAAATGGCTGAGTGATTTGGAAATGGAAGAGATAAAAAGAATGACAGATGAGGGGGAACCATTGAACGAAGTAGGTGATAGTGAGTACCAGGAGATGGAGGTGCTAAACGAAACCAATGCTGATGCACAAATGCATACAGAAGAAACGGTCAGGTTAAATGGAAAATTGCAGTTAGTAGAAGGAAGTATCGTTTCACCAAAAGAGGTAGAAATTATTGAGAAGATAGAGGAGATTTTGAAAAGAGATAGAATGAGACTTCCGCCATTGAGAGGTATTGAAAGAAGTAAACTGAGAAATGCTTTACAAGCCGTGAATGCTGTGTTAGGCAAGATTGTAACAACAGATATCACGTCAACAAACGACCTTATTTATGGTGGCTCCGTGATTGTGAATGAAATGGTAGGAATAAAACGGAAAGAAAACTATACAAGAAAACAGCCCTGGTGGAAACGAAGACTGGAACAGCAAATTACTGATTTGAATCGGGATCTTGGAAGAGTGAATGCAATGATCCAGGGGAAAAGAATCAAACAGAAACATACACATTATTTGCAGAATCGTTATAAGATAAAACAGAAAGGATTTGGTGTCGCTAGGGAAGAGATCAAGCAGAGAATAGCAGCAAAGACTGCTAAAATTAAACGGTACAGTGATCGAATAAGCCAATACCAGCAAAATAGAACGTTTCAAAATAACCAGAAAAGATTCTATCAGAATGTTGACTGTGGTGAAAAGCAAAAGGAGAGCCAAGCACCTCAATCGGAGCAAGCTAGGGACTTCTGGTCTTCAATCTGGAGCAAGAAAGTGGATCATAATAAGGAGGCAAAGTGGCTGCAAGATTTTAGAAAGGAGATGGAAAGGCAAGAACAACAAGGAATGATTGAAATTACTGAAGAGAAAATAAGAAAGTTTTTACAAAGGTTGCCGAATTGGAAGGCACCCGGACCAGATATGGTTCAAGGATACTGGTTCAAATACTTTACGAGCATGCACAAGAGCTTGAAGGACAACCTTGCAGATTGCTTAAAAGCAGGAAAAGTGCCAGAGTGGATGACAAAAGGGAAGACAGTGTTGATACAGAAGGATCCAGCTAAAGGAAATGATCCCAGCAATTACAGGCCAATAACATGCTTGCCACTGGCATGGAAAATCCTTACTGGAATAATTGCAGAAGAGACATACACTTTTCTTGAACAAAGATCATTACTACCAGAAGAGCAAAAGGGCTGCAAAAAGGGATCCCGAGGAACTGGAGACTTGTTATACATCGACAGAATGCTGCTACAGGAGGTTAAGAGAAGAAATAAGAATCTGGCGATGGCATGGATTGACTATCGAAAGGCATATGATTTAGTTCCCCATTCATGGATTTTGGAGTGTCTGGAAAATCTAGGTGTAAATGAAGAGATTAGAAGAATTGTTAAAGAAAGCATGAAATCCTGGAAAGTTGAGCTGACATATGGAAATGACGTTCTTGGTGAAGTGAAGATTGAGAGAGGGATATTCCAGGGAGATTCATTGTCGCCTCTATTGTTTGTAATCATACTCATACCACTGACCCATACATTGAGAAAAGCAAGTCCAGGATACGAATTCGCTAGTTCTAAAGAAAAGATAAACCATTTGTTATATATGGATGACTTGAAATTGTACAGCAAAACAGAGAAAACGCTTGACTCTCTGATCCAGACGGTGCGTATCTTCAGCAACGATATTAAGATGCAATTTGGTATTGAGAAGTGCGCCATACTAGTATTGAAAAGGGGAAAAGTTGTAAAGTCAGAAGGAATAAAGTTGCCCGATAACAGAAAGATGAGATCTTTGAATGAGAATGAAGAATACAAATACCTCGGTAATACCTCGGTATACTGCAGGCAGATCAGATTAAGCAAAGGAAAATGAAAGAGAAGGTTGGGAATGAATACAAACGAAGAGTTAGAAAGCTACTAGAAACAAAGCTGAATGGACAAAATGTTATTAATGCTATAAATACCTGGGCAATACCTTTGCTGAGATATTCTGCAGCATTTCTAGGCTGGACGAAGGAAGAGATTCATCAGTTAGATAGAAAAACAAGAAGGCTATTGACAATGCACGGGGGACTGCACCCAAAAAGCAATGTTGACAGATTGTACATCCCAAGAAAAGAAGGTGGAAGAGGATTGCTTAATGTAGAAGATGTCATAAACCTCGCAGTTATTGGTCTCGAGAGATATGTATGTAACAGTAATGAACGGTTACTAACAGCAGCTAGAGCGGCAAGTGAATATGAAGGAGATAGCGAAACTGAATATAAATTGCGGAAAAAGAATGAAAGATGTCAAGCTTGGAAGGAAAAGACCTTACATGGGCAGTTTTTAAGACAGACAGAAAATGAAGCAGGCAATGATAGATGGAATTGGCTTAGAAATACAGGAATTAAAAGAGGAACGGAGTCAATGATAATGGCAGCACAAGAACAAGCAATACGCACAAATGTCATTAAAGCAAAGATAGACAAAACACAAGAAGAAAGTAAATGCAGAATGTGTGGACAGGTAGGCGAGACAGTGAACCATATCATTAGCGAATGCAGCAAGTTGGCTCAGAAAGAGTACAAGCGTCGACATGACTGGGTTGGAAAACGAATCCATTGGGAGGTGTGTCGTAAAAATGGGATCGAAGTAAAGCCAAAGTGGTACGAACATCAGCCAGAAGCAGTACAAGAAAATGAGAGATACAAGATATTGTGGGACTTTAACATCCAAACTGACCATGTGATTGAGGCTAGGCGTCCTGATATGATTGTGATAGACAAAGAAACAAAGTTTGCTAAAATCATAGACTTTGCCATTCCCTATGATTCGAGAGTAAACTCCAAGGAGGTAGAAAAGATCGAAAAATATCAAGACCTTGCACGAGAGATAAAAAAGCTGTGGGGTATGAGGGTGATAGTCATCCCAATAGTCATAGGAACACTTGGAACAACACCAAAGAAACTGAAGAAGAGATTGGAGGACATTGGAATAGAGACAAGGGTTACTGAATTGCAGAAAACTGTGATCTTACATTCTGCCAGGATTCTGAGAAAGGTTCTCGAGATTTGAGAAATCTTGTTGATGCCAAACCCCGAGAACACACTACCACTGACATTTAGTGAGCAACAAATGTACATGATAATAATAATAATAATAATAATGATAATAATAATAATATTATTAATAATAATAATAATAATAATAATGATAATAATAATAATAATAATAATAATGATAATAATAATAATAATTAAACGGAATTAAATAATGAAAGAAAAATTAAGAAATGAGTACAAACGTAGGGTGAGGAAAGTTTTACAATCGAACTTGAACGGAAGAAATATGGTGCAAGCTATCAACACGTGGGCAGTCTCCTCATTAAGGTATTCAGCTCCCTTCATTGAATGGACAAGGGAGGAATTACGGACTATGGATAGAATGACAAGAAAAATGATGACAATGCACAAGGCATTACATCCTAGAGACAGCGTCTGCAGATTGTATTTACCAAGGAAAGAGGGTGGTCGAGGATTAATTGCAGTAGAAGATTGTATTGACCTTGCTAAACTGGGACTTGAAAGATATATAAGCGAGAGTGATGAACGATTGATAATCGCAGCAAGAAGAGAAATAGATACACCTAGTGAGAATGAAGAAGATTTCAAACGGAGAATGAAAATGGAGAGAAAAGCGGTGTGGAAAGAAAAAGCATTACACGGGCAACATTTGAGGCAGACGGAGAATATAGCTAGTAAGGATTCTTGGATATGGCTTACCAACGGGAACCTAAAGAAAGAAACTGAAGGTCTTTTGATAGCTGCTCAAGATCAGGCACTTCGAACAAACGTAATCAAAGCAAAGATTGATAAAAGTCGTGATGACCCTAAGTGTAGGATGTGCAAGGAAGGAGACGAATCAGTAACTCATATCATAAGTCAGTGCAAGAAGCTTGCCCAGACGGAATACAAGATCAGACACGACAACGTAGCCAAAGCAGTTCATTGGGAGCTGTGCAAGAAAAATGGTTTAGATCATGTGGATAAATGGTATGATCATGAGCCTGAAAGTGTAATGGAAAATGAGAAATGTAAAATATTATGTGATTTCACAATTCAAACTGATCGAGTGATCGGTGCTAGGAGACCTGACATCACAATAGTTAACAAAGAAACAAGAGAGTGCCAATTGATAGATATAGCATGCCCAAGCGACAATAAAGTAGCCGAGAAGGAAGATGAAAAGATTGACAAATACAGGGATTTAGCGAGAGAAGTCAGCAAATTGTGGAATGTCAAAGTTGCAATAATTCCTGTTGTGATAGGTGCATTGGGAACTGTGCCAACAATGTTGGAAAGCCGAATCAAGGAAATTGGAATTTCGATCAAGACAGCTCAAATTCAAAAGACAGTATTGCTAGGAACAGCAAGGGTTTTACGAAAAGTACTTGAAATCTGATTTTGCGTGTTGCAATTTGATTTCAAGCTTACACGTCCAGTTTTAACTGTGAAAAATGAACATGATAATAATAATAATAATAATGATAATAATAATAATAATAATAATAATAATAATAATAATAATAATAATAATAATAATAATAATAATAATAATAATAATAATAATAATAATAATAATAATAATAATAATAATAATTCATTCTCATTCTCACCACTTCTGTTTGTAATAGCATTGATACCAATTTCACGTGTATTAAATAATGTCAAGATGGGCTATAAAGTTGATAAGCAGAGCTTAACTATTAACCACATGCTTTTTATGGATGACCTTAAATTGTTTGGGAAATCAATGAATGAAATTGATTCATTAGTTAAGACAGTTGAGACGTGTTGCTCTGATATTGGGATGGAGTTTGGTATTGCTAAGTGTGCAGTTTTGAATTTAAAGCGAGGTAAATTGGTAACATGTGATGGAATAGAGCTTCAGTCTGGTGATAAAATTGAGTGTGTTGATGAAGGTGGATATAAGTACCTAGGTGTACTGGAAATAGATCAAGTGTTGCATGGAGAAATGAAAGAGAGAATACGTACTTCATATTATGACAGATTGAAGAAGTTGCTGAAATCCAAGTTGAATGCAGGAAATTTGGTCAAGGCAATTAACTGTTGGGCAGTAGCATCTGTACGTTACAGTGCTGCAATTGTTGACTGGACAAAGGAGGAGCTGCGACAGTTTGATCGTAAAACAAGAAAATTACTAACCATGCATGGTGGATTTCACCCGAAGAGCGATGTCAATAGACTTTATCTGCCAAGGAAGCTAGGAGGTCGAGGAATATGTTCGATAGAAGACTGTGTTGAAGAAGAAAGGCGAAGCATTGCCATGTACTTGTCGCAGAACCAGGAAGAATTGTTGAAGTTTGCAAGGAAAGAGCTGAAGCTGCCAACGGAGAACGAATCAAAATTAGAATTTAAGAAGAGAAAGGAGACGGAAAAGCTTTCATCTTGGAAAGAAAAGAAACTGCATGGGCAGTTTGCAAAAGATACTGATGATATCAAAACAAATGAGTCATTCAATTGGCTGTGCAAAGGGGAATTAAAACGTGAAACAGAATCTCTAATACTGGCAGCTCAGGAACAAGCGCTGAATACAAACTCTGTAAAGGCAAGAATTTACCACTTACAGGAAAATGATACATGTAGATTGTGTGGCGGTGCGGCCGAGAATGTCACGCACATTGTTAGTGGCTGCAAAAAACTTGCCCAAAAGGAGTATAAGCGTAGACATGACAAAGTTGCATGCTTCATCCATTGGCTCTTATGCAAGAAATATGACCTGGAGCATACAGACAAATGGTATCAACATCAGCCAAGTCCTGTTGTAGAAAACAAGAGATACAAACTCTTGTGGGATTTCTCCATCCAAACTGATCGAGTCATAGAGCACAGAAGACCGGACATTGTCATCGTAGATTGGGAAGAAAAAGAATGCATTGTCATTGATGTAGCCATTCCTGCTGAACAAAATATTGCAGACAAAGAATGGGAGAAGATCAGCAAATACAGTGAACTAAAGCTGGAAATAATGAGATTATGGAATGTTAAAGCAAAAGTGATTCCGATAGTGGTTGGGGCCCTTGGCTCCATTCCCAAAAAGTTAAAAGAACATTTGTTGAGTTTAGGATTACCAGGTGATATTCACTGCATCCAGAAGTCAGCCCTCCTTGGAACAGCTGGGATACTAAGAAAAGTATTGAGTGTCTGAGGCTGCTTGTTGCAGCTTGACATTTGATGAACAATTCCTCCAGACTATGAACTTTAGGAGTGAACTCGCAGATAATAATAATAATAATAATAATAATAATAATAATAATAATAATAATAATAATAATAATAATAATAATAATAATAATAATAATAATAATAATAATTTGAAACACTGATGAAGATTTGAATATCGAAACGTATGTGATTTTAAACAGTCTTGTTTTTATTAATCTTTTTCTGTTTATTTTGATGGTGGTTCAGTTTGAATAATAATAATAATAATAATAATAATAATAATAATAATAATAATAATAATAATAATAATAATAATAATGATGATAATAATAATAATAATAATAATAATAATAATAATAATAATAATAATAATAATAATAATAATAATAATAAGTCTATGTGAGCCATCGGTTAGGATTGAAACAGAGAAAGGATAAAGTGTCTCAAGAACCATTTTGGAAAAGGAGGATCCAACGGGATATTAATGAGTTGAGGAGAACTGTTGGCAAATTAGATCGTTATGCGAAAGGACAAATAAAAAATATGAAGAAACTAGAACAGATCTTCAAAAAGCATCATGTGAAGAAGAAAGGAGTAAAGGTTGTTATGGAAGAGCTTAAGCAAAGAATAACAGCGAAAGCAGCAAAGATAGACAGGTATGAAAAGCGGATAAACCAGTTTAGAATAAACAGGATGTTTTCATCGAACCAAAAGCGAGTTTTTGTAGAATTGAATGGTGAAGTAATTAAAGAGAATACAGTACCAAATGCGGACGAAAGTAGAACGTTTTGGAGTGAAATATGGGACAACCCAGTAGAACATAACGATGATGCCGAATGGCTACGAGAGATCGAAACTGAATCAAAAGGAGTCAATAAACAAGATGATGTTAAAATCACTGCCCAGGATGTAAGAAAGCAAACGGGGAAAATACCAAATTGGAAGGCAGCCGGGCCTGACGGAGTACAAGGCTATTGGCTGAAAAACTTGTCATCATTACACGATAGAATTGCTTGCCAGTTCAATGCGGTAGTCGAAAGTGGAGACGTTCCAGCATGGATGACGTATGGAAGAACGGTATTATGTGTGAAGGACAGAAGTAAGGGAAATGCTGCGAGTAACTTCAGACCTATTTCATACTTACCACTAATGTGGAAATTGCTAACGGGTATGCTGTCCGAGCAGCTGTACAAGCATGTAGATACTAATGATATGTTACCATCAGAACAGAAAGGCTGTCGTAAAGAGACACGCGGAACGAAGGATCAACTACTCATTGATAGAATGGTACTTAAGAACTGTAAAAGAAGACACACCAACCTAGCTATGGCGTACGTGGATTATAAAAAGGCGTATGACATGATACCACACTCGTGGATACTAAAGAGTCTACAACTGGTTGGGGCAGCTGATAACATTGTGAACGTCCTTGAAAAGAGTATGACGAAATGGAAGGTACAGTTGAACGCAGGAGATAAAGTATTAGGGGATGTCAACGTCAAACGTGGAATATTCCAAGGAGATAGCCTTTCGCCACTCCTATTTGTTATCTGTCTCATACCAATGTCACTAATTTTGAGAAAGATGAAAGCTGGATATAGTTTGGGAAAGAATCAGCCAAAATTAAATCACCTTCTATATATGGATGACTTAAAGCTATTTGGACAGAGTGAAAGAGACATAGAATCACTTGTAAATACAGTGCATAGATTTAGTTGTGACATTGGCATGCGATTCGGTATAGAAAAGTGCGGTGTAATTATCATGAAGCGTGGAAAGATGATAACTTGTGATGGAATGGAACTACCGGATGGAGAGAAGATGAAAGGCGTCAGCGAAGAAGGTTACAAGTGCTTGGGTATAGTAGAACTAGATGGGATAAAGGAGAAGGAAATGAAAGAGAGATTCACGAAGGAATACAAGCGAAGGATTAAACTTATATTGAAGTCAAACTTGAACAGCAGGAATGCCATTTCAGCAATGAATATTTGGGCAGTAGCTGTGATGAGATATGGGGCTGGGATAATGAAGTGGACGAAAGCGGAACTGGAGAAACTAGACAGACAGACACGGAAAATTATGACGATGAATGGAGCATTACATCCAAAAAGTGACGTCGATAGATTGTATGTTGCAAGACAGAGAGGTGGAAGGGGATTGCAAAGTGTATTAGAAACTGTCCAGTCAGAGGAAAATAGCCTTAGATGGTATGTTAAAAACAGCCAAGAGCAATTATTAAAAGCAGTGCATAAACAACAGGAAATGAATACTGACATCATTAAGCCATCAGAGTATAAATATCAAAGAAAAAAAGAAAGAGAAGTCAAGTGGCATGAAAAAGTACTGCATGGTCAGTTTTTCAGAGATACGGATGGGATAGTAGACAGGAAGAAATCATGGTTGTGGCTAAAAAATGGAGACTTGAAGAAAGGAACAGAAGCACTAATTATGGCAGCACAAGAACAAGCAATACGTACGAATTACGTTAAACATCATATCGACAAATCAAGAGATTCGCCGAGTTGCAGAATGTGTGGTGAGAAGGGGGAAACAGTGAGCCATATCATATGTGAATGTAGCAAATTAGCCCAGAAGGAATATAAGCGACGCCACGACAACGTAGCACGGATAGTTCACTGGGAGATTTGCAAGAAGTATGACCTACCCAGGGCTGAACAGTGGTACAATCATAAGCCAGAAGGCGTTACTGAAAATGAAAGCATTAAGGTACTGTGGGACTTTAACATAAACACAGATTACGAAGTTGAGCATAGGCGACCAGACATTGTTGTCGTGCTAAAACCAGAAAAAGAGTGCTTAATCATTGACATAGCTGTACCAGGAGATACAAGGATAAAACAGAAGGAACAAGAGAAAATTGAAAAGTATCAAGATCTAAAAAGAGAAATTGCAAGATTATGGTGCCTTCGAAAAGTAACTGTCATTCCAGTTGTAGTTGGTGCATTGGGATGTGTCACAAAAGAAGCAGAGCAATACATTGAGAAGATAGGAATCAAGATCAGGACTGAAGTGATACAGAAAACGGCATTGTTAGGAACTGCAAGAACATTGAGAAAGGTTCTCGAAACCTGAGGCTAGTTGTTCTAGCTTGCTTTCGGACGAACTTACCAGGAACTTTTTTCTGTGATAAAAAGAACATAATAATAATAATATTCATAATGGTGGACGTTGAGATATAACATTTGGCAACAAGTTCATAATGGCAGCAGTCACAGTTTCAGTTTATGTCTGTGTTCCCTGTGCATTTTGTCACGCGTGGCAAATACAATTTTCCCTCCTGCTATGTGGAATACGGTTTCCGCAAGAAAATCAGTTCGATATGCGGTTTTTCTGTTGCAACGCGGTTGCGGAAAAATGGACTTTAAATGAACGGTTAGCGGTTTTTCGCTTACTTCGTGGCGGTCAGTGTTCCGTCCCCGAGACATTGCCTTTTACGTTGCTATTGGTCCCTTCAATCAATTTAGCGGCTATTTTGAGAAGATGTTTTCTGGCATCACAGGTTCAGTGATGAATTTTCACATCTACTTACTAGATGTACTTTTGCATCTGCGATCTTTTGTTGGATTCTTGCATTGAGTAAATAGATGTTTTTTGTTTTCTTTTTGTTTAGTTGGTCTTTATTAGTTCTCATATTAGAGCTATTTTTGGAAACCAACTTTAAAGAATTTTATGACAATAATTGCTTTTACGGGATAAACGTTATTGTCTATCGAGACTTCGCATAACTGTAAAAGTACGGTCATCGTAATTAGTACATTCACATAAATTTCTGGTTTTCTTAATTTCTACAATTAATTTCAGATTTGCATTTTTTTTCATAATTTTATAATTTTAGATTTCTTTAAAATTTTGAAAATTTGAGAAGCGAACTGTACGCGCTGCCATTGGTTCATATTCGCGCTGATGTCTTAAATTGTATGCAACAGGACGTTTCGGGGAAATTTCATCAAATAGATATATTGGCGCTTGCGTCTTCCTCAGATTGAAGAAACGGCACAATCGCCCGTACCACCTTCTCTGAGAGGTCAGTGTACAGACAGTTAGGGTAATCAACGTTACAGTCGACACCAATGTTCCTCACATCAAGCAAAAATTCATCTGAATTAAAATTTTTGCAGCTTCGAGAAATAATTATCTTGAGTTTAAGACTGTGGAGGCTATATGCCATGACAGTCCCTCGGCCCAGTCAAACATAGGTCGACTGAAAGCGACATCAATAGCAGTTAGATATGGAACGTTGTTTGGGTCTTTGTTATCAATTGATATTTTCTTGTCCTAAAGCCTAAATTTCTTTAATATGATCAATATCTTCAATAGTGACTGCCCTTTTTACATGGTCTTCATATTATTTTGCATGCCAACTTTCGTCTCGAATGGTATTTTGCATTCAGTATGGCCTTTAGCACAGTATGTCATGACAAAATGAAAGTTAGTATGGCCTATTCATTTCGTATTGCCTATTGCACAATACATCACATTAAATGTAACTTTAGTATGGCCTTTTGCGGAATAAATCGTAAATTTCTTATTATGAATGGCCTATTTACTTTGTATGGTCTATTTTGTATGGTTTATCTAGTTTGCGCAATAGCCATGTCATGGTGATTACAAAGAAAGATGTATGCTAATCCAGGGAAGGGGAGATACTTGACCAGTTGACCAGTTGACTTAATCCAGGGATGAAATTTGGCCTGTTCGTGGAGAAATGATCAATTATTGTTTTGGATGTACTAATCTCTCCATTATTAGAGCTAGTTGTAGCAGCTACCCTTGTAAAATCCTTGATCAGCTGTTGAAACTGAAATTCTGAATAAATAAGTTTCATAAAACTTGGCATGACAGATCATTACATGATCTTGGGAATCAGAAAACTTAATGCCAAACTCCAGGTCACAAGGAAGCAATTTAAGACCGAATTTCGCAGCATGAGAAATTATGATAGGGAAGCTTTTCTGTTCGACCTGCAAAGCGTTGATTGGGAAATGGCTACATCCACCGCCTGGGATGACCCTAATGTAATGGCAAATAATTTCTACGATCTTTTTCACTCGATCTTAGATGTGCATGCACCGTTAAAGACACGGAAAGGAATAGGTAGGCATGCACCTTCTCCCTGGATAACTCCCCGTATCAAGAACTTGATACGTGAGAGAGACCGGGCTAAGAAGAGAGCTGAAAAAGACCGTTCAATATGGCCTGAGTACAAACGCCTAAGAAACAGGGTGACCAGTGAACTCCGAAGAGCTGTCGAAGGCCACTACCGCAGCTTGATAGATGAGAATTCCAATAGCCCCAAGGAGATGTGGAAAACGATTAACAAAGTCTTAAACAAAAATCAGAGTTCCACGACTCCCAGATCCGTTATGTACGAGGGTCAACTGGTTGAAAAGCAAAAGGAAATTGCGGAAGCATTCAATAACCACTTTACCACCATAGGCCCAAAACTTGCGGAAAAAATCGAAACTAAAGAATCCGATGACCCACTAAAATACCTAATTGATGAAGGGCCTTCTACAGCCCCTCGTTTCGAATTTCATCCGGTTGATCCAAGCACTATCGAAAAAGAAATCAAAAAGTTGAAGTGCTCCAAATCTGCAGGATATGATAAAGTTTCTGTAAAATTAGTAAGAGATGCAGCAGGAATTTTATGTAGGCCTCTAGCTGCCATATTCAACTCTTCATTTGAAATGGGTATTTTTTCTGACATGTGGAAAATAGCAAGAGTGACCTCTATTTTCAAGTCTGGTTCGAAGAACGACATTGGCAATTACAGGCCTATATCCGTGTTATCTGTTTTCTCGAGGTTGCTAGAAAAACTAGGGCATGATCAAGTTTCAAATTACTTGAAGATGCATAAGAAATTTTCAAAATGTCAACACGCATTTTTAAAGATGCATAGCACTTTAACGTCACTACTTAACGTAACAGATGCGTGGTTTTCTAACATTGACAAACGCAAAATTAACATAAGCGTATTTCTAGACCTCAAAAAGGCTTTCGATACGGTGGACCACGGTATTCTCCTCTCAAAGCTTACTAAGTACGGCGTTGTAGGGACACCTCTTCGGTGGTTCACATCGTACTTGACGAATAGAAAACAATACTGTCAGGTGAATGGCCACAAATCTAGCCTAAAAACTGTTCACTGCGGTATTCCTCAGGGTTCGTGCTTGGGGCCTCTCCTCTTCATTCTGTATGTCAATGACTTTGAGCAGTGCCTCACTAAATGCACCACAAACATGTATGCGGATGACACCAGCGTAACTTGCTCTGCTGAAGATATTGACGAACTCTGCAATGATCTAAGAACTGAGGTTGACAATATTGCAGAATGGTTACGGCAGAATAAGCTCAGTCTGAACACTGATAAAACAGAATACATGGTTGTTGGTCACAAAAGACAAACTAACCGTATCCAAGGTCCACTAGAGGTAAACATAAATGGAGGACCAGTCAAACGGGTCAAAAAAGTCAAATACCTTGGAATTACAGTGGACGAAAACCTTACATGGAACGAGCAATATAAAAACCTCAAAGGTAAAATTAAAAATGCTCTCTCGTCCCTGCGGAAATTAAAGAACATACTACCGCAATCAAAATTGGATCAGGTGTACAAGGCACTGCTTGAGAGTCATCTGAGATACAGTGATGAACTATGGGGCAGTTTGTCAAACACAAAGCTTGATCATCTTCAGAGTCTGCAAACTAGAGCACGAACGCTAATAGAAGGCTCTAGATTAAAGGATGGGTGGAGATGCAATTGGCTTTCAGTCCAAAACTTGATAAAATTTGACAGGGCCGTGATGATCTATAAAATAATGAATGGCCTCTGCCCGGACAACTTAAGAGGGAGACTTGTTACCAGATTTCAAATATCTAGTTATCAAACAAGAAATCAGTTAGATATTGACACTCCAAGGCAGAACCTAGAATTCTCCAAAAACAGTTTTTTCTATTCTGGTGCAAAGACGTGGAATGAAATCCCATTAGAAATCAGAACAAGTTCCACTATCACCCTATTCAAAAGGAAACTGAAGGAATTCCTACAAAATTAGCATCCTTCCCGAAGCACGATCCCTAGGAAGACCAGCAAAGTTGTAAGATTTATATATATGTAAATAGACATTTGTATAGTTTCTCTTTTCTTTTTTAGCTGATAGGGTTTTGTGTTAAAATATGATAAATGAAAAAATGAATGAACTTAGTATATTTTTCCGACGGGGAAGTGCCATTTTTCAGGGTATCGTTTTCACCCATGTTTCTAGAATGGGGTAACAAAAAGAAGGCAAGTTTTCTGGAGCTAGTTGCCAAAACACGTCAAAAGGGTAAATTTTGTTAGATCGGGTTGCTAATGTCAAATTTTTGTGTTTTGGAGTAGGCTTTTGACCAACTCTCTCTAGAATCGGGTATCATTTGACGGCAAAAAAAAGTTTTCTTCGTGGACACATCCCAGTACAAATTTAGGTCAAGTACCCCCGAGATGTTCTATTTCTATTTTTCTATTCTATTTCTGATTTGTTTATACACGAAAACCAATCAGCTCATTAAAATATATTCACAGTAGCTAGCAAACAGAAATCTAATTTACGATCATCGTTAATCAAAAACACAAAAAAGAAATGGAATCTAAAGGAAAGCTACTGCTGATCTTCCAGGGGGCCGTGTTTTTGGTGGTTTTCAGCTCCATCAAATGACGTTTTAACTGTTTTTTATATTGATACAAAATAGGGAGCTCCCTAAGATACATAGGAATCTCGTTCCAAGCCTTCAGAGCTATGTAAAAAAATCTCTTTTTAGAATTTCCTATGCCAATGCCAATAGGCCCACTGACTTTGGATGCCAATAGGCCCACTGACGACCAGGAATCGATAAGAGATGTCATCAATCGGGTTGATCAGTTGGATGGCGTAGGACAAAATTTGCTGCGAGTTGTCTCAGAAAAGCCTGTAAGTTATAATCTAAGGATATAAAATCTTTGCAAAGTGCCACAAAAAAAGACAGAGGGCCATGGGCCAGAATTACTGACACTTCGAGGGAGCCTACTCTGGAACACCTTGGATGACAGCGTCAAAAATGAGCTAACACTTTCGGCTTTCAAAAAGAGGATCAAAGACAGGGCTGGTGATAAATGCATCTGCAAAATATGCCGCTAATTTTTTTATAATGTATATTTGTAAATACTAACTTTAAATATGGATTAAATAAAAAAGATAAAACAAATCAGCACTTGGCAGCGTTGATGCCGCCTCAGTGGGTGTTATGGCGGCGACTGGGTCTGATCCTGGGCGAAGTAACTAATCATCCAGGAGTCTCTGAGCCTTCAGTCTCTGCCTGAATCAATTCGAAGTCTACCCCCGACCAAATTTTCTATATTGATTATGTTCAATTGAATGACCCATTCGCCACCATAACCCCCACTGATGCTGCATGACCGCTGCCAGGTGCTTCTCTGAGACTACTCTCAGCAAATGATTCTTCCACCATCTCACTGATCGATCTCATTTACGACATCTCTGATAGATTCTTGGTCGTCAGTGGGCCTATTAGATCCATCTTGTTTGGCAATCGCGATGACGCAGCTATTGTGCAATAGACCATACGAAATAAAAAGGCCATTCAAACTCAGAATTTCATGATGTATTGCGCAAATAATGGCCATACTAAAGTTACACTTAATATGATGTATTGCGCTATAGGCCATACGAAATAAATAGGCCATACTAAGTTTCATCTTTTCACGACATACTGTGCTAAAGGCCATAATGAAATTGGCATACAAAATTATATGAAGACAATACTAAATGAAGCAGTTACTATTGAAATATTGACCATATCAAAGAAATTTAGGCTTTAAGAAAATGTCAATTGATAATAAAGATGCAGACGACGCTCCATAGGTTAGGTATTGGTTGGAAACGCAAGTTTTACCCGTTACTTAGTTGAATGTCTCAAAAACTTCACAGAAAGACTTCTGCTCGTTTTAGCCAAGAAGTTTCTTATCATGTGTATCAATGTTGATATCATCCAGAATAATAATGTCACCATATTTGTCAAGAGATGTATTTACTGAGTTGAAAATTTCTCTGAAAAATTATTCTAGATTTGAGTCAGGTGGTCGGTAGATGCTAAAAATACCCCCGATTCTTCTTCATATAGTCGGCTCAAAACACATTAACTCGATCCTGGAATATGAAAGCAAGGCACTCTCTTCCATACAAATTAGTTTCAGACACGCAGGCTTTGTTTTAACCCAATTCATGCTTTCTTGGCCGAATACAATCTTACTTTCGTAGGGAATTCTGTTTGCATTGTGCAAGATTCTTATCCACGCAGGCTTTCTATACATTAACAGATTGAGCTCTGTCTGTGAAAAATCTACAGGCAGAATAAGCTGAGGCAATAAAAAGTCAATCAATAAGAGACAATCATTTCTTGTATAATAATGATAAAATTTGCATTTTTGCTAAACACTTCCAACAGATCTGCGTAGATATCTTCGTAATCTTAGTAATTTCAATAAGGTTTAGAATTGATGTATAACCGAATAATTCAATTCATCTAATGAGTCAATATCAACATTACATAATCATGTATTTTATATATAATTTTATAAAGATTTTCATAAAGCAATTAAGTATATTTTGATAAAATCTCTATAATGCAGTATAACGTAAATCATCTATATTTTATTGAATACAAATCAATATGCATCCTCGTAATGGGGTAATGCACTAATACTAAACACATGTGGGGTGCGTTTAAATCATAATTAGGGATCATGTACCGAGTGAGTCCGAAAAATGCTTTGCAATCTGATTTTTCTACCGGGTGACCCAGTTATAAAAGTAGAATCACCAGAAATGTCACTGGCCATAAAAGTTTCTTTTTTGCTCTTGCATCCGAATTAGTTTCTGGAATTATGTCTCTTGTATTCCCATGGAGAAAATAACACAAAATATTTATTCAAAGAACTGTGTTTGACTCATAGTAAACCGTACATTTTAGTGAGAAAGCCATTTTTGCGGTTTCATGGCATCAAATTTTGAATGATAGATGACGAAAGAGCTTAATCACAAACAAAAGGGAACAAACCGAGCAGTAAAATGGATCCAAAATGTGATTTGATGACTTACTTCTGCAGTTTGAGAGCATGCATCAAGAACAGGAAGCCTCAAAGATGGGATACTGCACAAGCGCTCGGAATAGAGTTTGGAACAGATTGTCGCCCATTATGGCCGGTCGCCCATTCTTGCTAATTAGGAAGAGAAATAATACTTCCGGGGAATGGAGACTATCAGTCAAATTGATGGCATGGCGAAGTGAGCTGGGCATTGAAAAAAGTAACTGAAAACTTTCACAATTCCTTGAGATGTGGGTGTGGAGAAGAATATTGAGGATAAGCTCGACTGAGAGGAAGGCAAATAAATCGGCCCGAGAAAGGATTGGGGTTTAGGAAAAATATTGCACTGTTGAACAGTTAAGAGGGAGAAAGATGGCAAAGTGCATCCATTGGAAATGGAGACCGGGAAGTGCATTCATGACGTTGATGGAGGGAAAAATAACAGAGGAAGGAGAACAGTCCGAGTGGAAGACATCAGAAAAAGGTCAGGAGGAATTTCAATGGCTCGCGATAATGCATGGAAACAGTATTGTACTTACATAGTACTTACAGCTCCAATGGGGCTTTGGTGTTAATAAACAAGAATCAAAGTGCTATTGAGCAGAAAGTATTTGGTGACTTCAGTTTCATCATGATATGATACTCACAAAAAATTTCCATCACTTTTTACCGAAGCCTAAAGCATCGTTCGTGGACATCTCTAATCGACACTGTTCGTGGATAAAAAATCAAAGACACTGTCAGCTCTGTCCAGCTCTGAGACATCTCCCAACGACGCTGCGTGACCCGGTTGTTTCATGTGGTCCCAGATGGCGGGAAGGACTTAATTTCATTTTTTGACCTGATGTTTCGATGCTTCGATGCTATGCTTCGACATCAGAAAAAAGTGTTTTAAAAGCACGAGGTTATATTTACACTAAGGAAGATAATATAGAGGTAAAAGTTTATCCGAAAGCTGACCAGAGGCCTCTAAATGGCATTTGTGGTAAGAGTCGTATGGGCTATCGTTTCTGTTATTTTTCATTTGGTTTAGAGCAAATCAAATGGGATTGGAAAAGATTTTCAATAACCTTTCAAGTGTCAAGATTTTCAAGTGTTTGGATGCTATGAGGAAAACGATCCAATGTCTGGTCGATTATGTTTTATGCTACTGTTTTTGGATACACGCAATCTTAAGCAATTTTTGACAATGATGTCACAAACTTTGAGGATGTAAAGAGTGTCCAAAATATTTTTGTGTGCTCCGGTCAGTCTTTTTATAGCCAAACACAACTGTTGTATGAATGTTGCATAAATCACTCTACTTGGTGCACAGTTGATGCTTCGACAGCTCACAAACGCCGTTACATCATATTGGGAACTGGTAGCTTGGTTAGATTCTCTGAAAAGAGATATATCTTTAATTGACTTAAAGACCCTTTACTGACCGGCACCCTTTGCAAGCCTTTATTATTGTTTACAAAGATTGTATAGACTGATGACAACGAGTCCCAGTTATTTTTCACAAAAGCACGATTGCCGCCATTTATATATAGTGATGGTACGATTGCGTTATAGGTCTTGTGTTCATTCCATCGCAAACGAATAATGGCGGCAAGTCAGTATCGATGAAAGTTTACTGCCAGATATCGGCACAAGACCAATACACCACTTTAATTAACAGCCTCGTTTTGGGAATTTTTCAAGATTCTGTCATATGAAATTTTAGAGGCCAAATTCGGATTTAGCACCCAAACTTTAGTCTGACCAAAAGTTTTCATGTTGCTAGCGGTCGTAGTGTTTATCTAATGACGATTTAAAGTTTGAAAATCTATAAGGGATTTGACCGTGAAAGATGACTTGGGGTGTAAAGTTTCACCCCGAACGACTTTTCACGGTCAAATCCCTTATACATCTTTGAACTTTACGTTGTAATAAAATCAACGTCGTAATTGCTAGCAGTTTAAAACCATGTAACGGGACTAAAGTTTGGGTGCTAAATCCGAATCTGGGGTCAAAATTTTCATATAAGCAAGAGGATGAGATTTTGAAAAATTTCCAAAACGAGGCTGCTTAATTAAAGTGGTGTATTGGATGTTGGAGAAATGACTGCAGATATGATTCCTGTGGGCAGGAAGACCAATATGAATTGATAAACTCTCACCTACCTGTTCTCACTTTGGCATATTTTCCCGTTGTTGCTCGAACAAAGGGTCCAATCCAAGGAGGGTACTGTACAGTTCATTACATTTCTTAGTTTCAATCCTTGCGTTCACATGCATTTATCTGATGAATTTAAGGGCCTGATTACATGGGAATTTTCACCATAGGGCTGAGATTTCAGCCCGCCTACCCGAGGTGAAACGCCATCTCCTCTTTCTGGTCAAAGGCTTATAAGATTGCGTTTCCGATTACATGAGATATTTTCAGCCCTGGGTTGAAACTCACCATAGGGCTGAAATCTCAGCCCGCCTTGCTCTACCCGGGATGAAACTTTGATCCTTATTGTCACACCTAATTATCGGTTAATCGCTATTATTTTACATCGGATGCACTAACGTAATCAAAATATTGGACTGTTGAAAATATTGGATATTATTTCACACGTGGCAACAGATTCCAGCCCTGGGTTCAAACCTCCCATATAATCGAAAATATTTTCACCTGGGGCAGGCGGGGCGAAATCCCAGCCCTAAGGTGAAAATTTTCATGTAATCAGGCCCTAATGCTTGACCATAACAAACAAACAAGATATGTTCGACCTCAGAAGCTTTCTTTTCCGTAAATTAGATAATTTCCTCTCAACTCCTGTTCACTCTCTCAGCCATTGTGACCCAAAATTCTTTCGTCTAATTCCCAAAACTCCGATCACGCAAACGAAAATATATGCCTAAATACATTGTTTATGAACTAAAGAGACCATTGATATCATTTGTTGACCAATTATGCGATTTCAGTTGAAGATTGAGACGGATTACAACTGTGATAATTTTCTGGACGTCAGAAATTATCACGAACGAGTCGAAGCTGTAGAGAACAGCAATCGAATGCCGCAAGGGATGCTGGTCAGGAAAGGGTCTTTAAACAGTAGCTGGACACCAATAATTGCAACCATTCGAAAATCCTCATCTGCAGCTCATGGTTAAAAAGATATTGGAGTGGTGTAAAATATTGCAAGATACTGCTGTAAAACTTTTCCAGATGAGGGCGCAATGAGAAAAAGAAAGATGAGCATACAATGAATGTATTTAGAATAAGCCAACCAAAGGAGATCTCTCCCACATAAATTTGCGAAAATTCACTGTTAATGTGGAGGCTTCTTCGTTTTTTGACTTTATCTGATCCTTTGCTGCAATGAGACCCCGTTTACACTGTGCCGGATAAATTTTATCCGCATAAAATTTGTTCAGATTGATTTGCGTTTACACTGTGCCGCACAAATTTTGTCTACTTTGCCCTCCCGTTTACACTGTGCCGGATAACTGTAGTCTCGTGACCAAAATCATGCGTGAAACAATGCAAACTCCCACGATACGGGATTGATGTTACTTTGATGAGTCATGAGTTTGCTTGCTCCTTGTTGAAAAAGCCTCCTTGTCGATTAAAATTAACCTCACAATGAATGTGGACAAAATTTATCCGGATAAAACCGTTTACACTGTACCAGATAGCTATGTGAACTAATTTAATCCACTTTCCTAGGTGAACTAATTTTGTTCGGATAGCCGCTCTCAAATTCGTGCGGATAGCTTAGGTCTAGTGTAAACGTGACACCTATCTGAACGAATTTTTATGCGGATAAAATTTATCCGGCACAGTGTAAACGGGGTCTGAATGTTAAACGAAAATATTCCTCAAACGACTTACGTCATTAAAAACGACTTTGACGCCAGCATTTTACAACAGTTATGACATAGACACAGGCCTATCCATAACCCAGCAATTTAGCTTGCACAACATTTAAGCAAAATAATAGGGCATACCGTAGAGTAAGCCCTGCCGTGATCATAGAAATCCTTCAGCCAGTTATCTACATTTTCTGATTGGCAATCTGATATCCTTGACCATTGACATCTACGGAATGAGGTGATCCATAAGCCTAATTGTGGATTCAGAAATGACCATCAGATCATCAAAACTACAAGGATCCATACTATACATAAGTTAAATCAAATCTTATAATAAAATCTTTTAAATTTTTACATGTAATCCCTCTGTAACAGCGGCTAGAAACTGTCCTATGCTTGTTTCATTTATAACTTGCTAAAATCAGCCCCAATTTTTACAGCTTCAAGCACAATGAATGACGCATGAATTTGACTCTGGAAGGAGTCTGCTCTAAACTAAGCGTTGGATTCACTCATATTTACTTGCTTGTCTCACGACGTGATGGAGGGGGGAGCATTACAAAGGAAGTGCACTCCATATACTTGGGTTCAATTTTAGCTCAGTTCCGCTGGAATTCTCTTCTCACATGGGTCCGGCGTTTTAAGTTAAGCGTATGACATACCTAAAAATCAGGATAACACCCCTTCACAAGACAAAAGTTGCAGTGCACACGTTTTTATATGCAAAGCATGCTAGCTACAGAGGGATCCGTTTATTAATGTATGTCAATCAATTTTCTTGGAAATAAACTCTTACTGCTATGATACAAAAAAGCTTGAAAAAATGAACTCAACACTATGAATGAAGCCTCTCCAGGTTTTCCATCGAGTAATTCTGCACGCTATTGTGGCGTACTCTGTTAGTGTAAGTATGTGTATCTGTTAGAAAGAGATGAGTCAGCATTAGCAAATTATCATGGTTATCATTGTCATCAACAAAATTCGTATGTGTATGTATCATAAGCGAGAAACAACGTTTTGACAGTCGTCTAGAAGAGGTAGGAGGGATTAGGGTCGACTGATTTCCCTCCCTTGTTAAGGAAAATTAATTACCCTTCGCTACTACTGTAGTTGCACGGTACTGGTCAGTGCCTTTTTGTGGTAATATTAGTAAATCTGGCTACATGTGAGCCCCATATGACACACTAGGCATGGAGCCGAAAGGGGCAACCAGCTGCATCAAAAAGGTGGATGAGACTTTAACACATTTGGGAAACAGTGTAAGTGGCTTAAGACCGTGTTTCCATTGTACCGACACAGTGTTGATCCGTTACGATGTTGCTGTTACGGTTGAAGACAGTTCACATCGCTCCCGAGAAAGATTTGTCTAAGATCACGTTACACTGTACCGGTACAACTCTGGATCAATAACGAAAGTGTAACAGATCAGCTTCGCCTTAACATTGTTCTTGTCAGTAACATCTTTGTTCCTCCCATCTATAAAAGAGTCTTGCTCAGGAGCAATTTAGACACTCTTGGCACTGTAACAACTTTGTAGCGGATCAAAACTGTACTGATATTGTGTAAACATTGTTTGAGAAAGATGGGTGGAACAAAAGCGTTACTGGTTAGCAAGACCAGCATAAACAGGAGGCTGATCAGTTACACTTTAGTATGGGATCTAAGGATGAACAGTACAATCTTGATCCATTAAAAATTGTTTGCGGATCAAGGGAGTTTACACTGCCTCAGAACAACATCATTTGTAAAGATAGAGGGTTACAGATTAGAAGGAGCAGTGTAAAGGGAGGCTCATCCATTACGGTTGAATTCCAATCAGTCAAATTTTCCGAGCGGACGGATTTTAGACAATAAACATTTTTTCACTCGTAACATTGTATTCAAATTCAAAGCAATGTTTTCTCGGAAAAAAATATATTTCCAGTCCACTCGGAAAATTTGACTGAATGGACACTAGCCTCGTTACGGATCTAAAGTTGGGCAGGTAGCAGGTACGGCGTAAACTTAGTCAATGATTCGCCCGTTGGAATAACTATAGTCAAACGCTCCTATTGGCCACTTCCTTGATTTTCTCCAACATTGTTCCCAGGGTGTTCTTACTCATACACTGATCATGAAACCGAATGAACACTGTGGTATACTATAATCAGATCTGTTTGGAAAATGGACGGATTGGTAGTCATTATGGATTTGCGGTTTGCTAGGCAACGCTAAACGACGGAAAATTTTGCAGCCCACGCGCATAAAATATAAAGGAAAACACCTTTAGGATCTTATTGCAACTTTTGAAGTATTTGAGCAATAATTTGGAGTTAGCAAGTGCGCTCAATGTGAAAATAAGCACGGTTTGTTTGGGGGGGATGTGCCTTAGTTGCACATTAAGAAAAACTTTCAGCGCAGCTTTAAAAATGAAAGGGCCCGTTTTTCTCCGAATTTCGGAGATGAGTAGCAAGTTATTGAAATGGGTAAAGCATGAGACTTCCCATCGAATTTTGTCATGCCACGGCCGTTTAACTCACACAAATCGGAGTTCTGTGCAAATGATGCGGGCCAAAATTATACCCCATTGTCAAAGCTCCCGAGCGGAGCTCCTGCGGCGACATCAAGCCCTAAATTGCGCTATGAGACTCGCAGACGATTTGTTCTTGTAACCTTTTTTCCGTTTTGAGATGGGAGGAGTAACCATCAAACGTTAAGATTAAAATAAAAGCCTTAGCCACTAGTAAATCAAACAGTGGTAACATACCAACAAAAATTATACAGGAGACGAAAAAAGTGATTTGCCCATACTGAACTGATTGCAAAAATGCAACTATGGACAACTGTTGCTTTCCAGACAAAGTAAAGGAAGCAGACATTTGTGCAATCCATAAAAAGGATGATACATGCAAAAAAATCAATTACAGACCTATTAGCGGCCTATCAGCCATGTCCAAAATTTTTGAACGGATCACGAGTGAGCAAATAAATCAGCTTTTTGTGGGTATATTATCTTCATTGCTTTCTGGCTTTCGACAAGGTTATCGCACACAACATGCCCTGTCTCCTTTAGAGGAGACATGGAAAAAGTGTCTAGATACGTTGGGTATAGTAGGAACAATCAGAATGGATTTGTCAAAAGCATACGATTGTATACCCCACGGTCTACAAATCGCGAAGTTAGAGGCATATGGGTTCAAGAAAAATGCTCTCAACTGGTTCATAGTTACCTGACAAACCGAACACAAAGGGTCAAAATAGGCTCCACATATAGCTCACCACAGCATATCTCAATTGGGGTATTACAGAGGTCTGTTCTTGGGCCTTTACTTTTCAACATCTTTATAAACGACCTGTTTTATGTGGAACTGGAATCGGAGATATGTAACTTTGCTGACGATACGACAAGTTACGCGTGCGATACAGATGTGGATGCAGTCATGATTAGATAAGAGGGTGACCTACAGGGATTAATGCAATGGTTTACTAACAACAACATGAGTGCCAATCCTTGAACACTCCAAATAATGTTTTTGGGGCTAAAGGGAGCAAAGAAACTATGCCTTTACAAGGACGGCCAACTGATTCCATCAAGCAAACATGTAAAACTTCTGGGTGTAAACATTGGCAACTCACTGAAGTTTGAAACACATGTGAAAGAGATATGGAAGAAGGTCAACCAAAAAGTGTATGCATTTGGAAGGTTAAGACCATATCTTGGAGAACCAAAGTCAAAGTTACTTTTAAACTCCGTGGCAATGTCGAATTTTTCCTATTGCCCTCTGATCTGGTTATTTTGTAGCAAAGTTGCAAACAATGAAACTAATAGGACCCACAAAAGTGCAATGAGAACCTTGGATAGAGACTATGAATCCACGTCCGAGGAACTTTTAGATAGGGGTGATACAAAGACAACACATAAAAAGAATCTAGAAAACCTCATGATGGAAATCTACAAATCAAAGAACCATCTCAATCCTGAGTGCATGTGGGATTTCTTTGTAAAGAAAGATGTTCCCTACAACCTTCGGACTAACGAACTATGCAAGCTCCCCTCGGTGAGTTCCCAGCGCTACGGAATAAATTCCCTTTCCTCTAGAAGGAGTCTATTGTGGAATGCTCTTAGTGATGACCTAAAATTAAAAACTTCTCTCGTGAAATTCAAAAAAGAAATACGTTGCTGGGATGGCAACAACTGCACGTGCTACATTTGCACTTAATTTAGGATTTTTGCATATTTTGCTATATTGTATATTATGTAGATAGTTGTTGTAAATCAGCTGTTGTTAGCTACAAACAAACCAACTGTAAATAAGTTTTTATGATTTATGATTTATGATATGAAGCATCGACTTCAAGCGCAGCATCGGGTCGGAAAATCGAAACATTTTTTTCGAACCTCTTTACAAGCCTCTTGAACCTCTTGAAACCCCAAAATTTGGGTGTGCCGTGGTCCATTACCCCTTGCGATCCCTAACTTGTCTGACACAACTAACTAATTGTGTGAAATTAGCGATTCAATGCTAGCAAAGTTGACCGCTAACGCATTTTTTCTTGTCGCGATGAGGATACAAGCAGCTAGTAGCAATTTGGTTCTGCTAATGTTTTCGAATAGACAATCAATTTTCCGAAACGGCCTCTTGAATCCCAGAGTAGAGGTAGAGCAATAACTCACTCTGGGAACAAAACTAGATTTTTTTCGAGCTTACTAAGGCTGTTCAAGCTACCCTGTTTGACGTAATATCCCAACAAAAATAGCAATTAGAAAGCACAGAGGTCAAATGAGAATGCTTGTAGTTGAACTTAAATGGGACAGGCAATGAATAAGGATAAATTTCGATGCGGAACATGACGATGAACGAAGGACGAAAGGAAGACTTGTTGTATGCCTACTGGATGTTGTGAAAGTGGGCTTCGCAGTTCGAAGACTACAGGTTTTCAACAATCAACACCAATCACCCCTACCCCGGTCGCTCTCCGTCTCCTTTCCCTCCCCACTTTCCTTTTCCTTTACGTTTCATCTTTGTTTATTGATCATGAGCGAGACTTGGCAGGGGCGGATCTAGGGTACATCCATTGGATCCTTGGATCTACTCAAAAATTTTTGGCAACCTGTCGTTTGATTCCATTTCCTATTCTCCTATTTGGTACCTTGACGGTCCGTGCTTTACACCATACCATTAGAATAGGCCGGTCTTGCTGTGTCTGTCGTGTGACTAATGTTGTCGTGTCTGGATGTAGCCACTATCGTCGCTGTGCCATTGTAAGTTTATCTGAAAGCCCCATATTTGTCATGTATGGATGGAGGATGGATTGAGAAGTTCTTTTGTTCTCTGGGTCTGATCAGTGTCTGGATCGATGCTGCAATGGAGATGTAAGAATGTCGGCTGGCCCAGTGCTGAAGCGAGGTGAACTTTTGCTTCGCAAACATGTGGGAACAAACATGGAGAATGGAGTTGCGAATTGCTGTTTACGGAAAGCTTTTGAGTCGGTTTGTGATGAACAAGTGTTGAATGTAGTGACCGCGTGAACTTTTTCGAAACTAAAAGCCACTGTCACTGCTGCGTCTAAGGCATGGTCAAAAGGTCCTGCATTGTCAGTTAGGCCTACCACCTAAAGAGGGCTAGCCTATAGGCCAGATCAGCAAGAGATCAATGGCACAAAACATTTGCTTAACAAGTTAAAGGACGATGGTTGGATCCCCTGAGGTATGCTTAAATTTTTAGGATTTGGGCTGAAGGTACTTGCCAACAAGGATATTTTTGGAGAGAGTTTTAGGCCTAGGCCTAAAATTCGTGTGCAGTTTATCTTCACTTCAAAGCTATCATTGATTGATTGATGACTTTGATTGAATCAAAGTCTTCATGGATTGGTGGTGACTGATGAATTTTAGGAATGATTTGTCAACTGTGTATTACATTAATTACTTGTTTTGATTGGAACTGGATAGTGATATGAACTGGACTGAGAGGCACAGTAGGTTTATTTTCCAGGGTAATTTGGCATGACTTTTATTTCAAATTATTAAGCCAAAAGCTAAAGATGTGTTATTTCAGATAGATTCATGTTCTTGTATCGGATTCACCTACAACGTGATTGTAAGTCTCATAATTGTACATCAATGAATGCTCTCTGCAATCAACATAAACCAAGGATTGCACCATTGCAGGGCTATAAGGGAGTAGGGGGGAGCCCCTCCATCAGAAACATGTAACCTCCCTGTCAGAAGAAAAATGTACTTCTACAAATGTAATAGAAAAATGTAAAAATGTAGCCTGATGCCATTTATTAGTAAACTTGGGACAGTGAGGTAAAAAGGTGCACCTGTTTCATAAAGTAGGGCCCTTCTGCTGGAGGCTCTCTCCTCCCTGTTGGATAATGCCTGGTGCCACCCCTGACTTGAAGATTTGACCTGAAAATTTAAGAAACCCCAAAGCTGGGGCCAAATTGTTTTTCAAATAATATTATTCTAAAAGCATGGCAGGAAATAGTACAAATGACTTTGGAGATTCAGAATACCCATACTTATCACTAAGGAATATGATATATCCTCAGTTTATTTTTGCAACATTGCAGTCACAACATTGCAGCATTTAGTGCAATAACCTTGAAGGTGTGGTCAAAGAACATTTTCCTGAAATAGTGTTTTAAGCCAATCTAGGGGGCGTGGTTTCAAACATTTTTCCGGGGGAGTACCCCCGGACCCCCAATATTTCTCGCGTTCGTTCCCTCGCCATGAAAGTAGATCTGGTCAAGATTTTCTCTGGATCCGCCCCTACTTGGAGCACGTCCAAGGAACGACCCGATCTAACAAAATATCTTCCTTTGACATTTTCTGGTAACTGGCTCCAGTAACACTGCCTTATTTGGATATCCAGAGCTAGAAAGGATACCAGATGTCCCAAAAGAAGAATTAAACGGATTTGCTTGGCTCAAATGATGTGAATTTACCTTTAATCAAAGGCTAATCACTTTCAAAATGTTCCTCGATAGGTTACTCGAATATCATTTTCTTGGTAGTGGTGTTTTGATAGCAGACATATCAATCTCAGAAGCTCGAATTTGCATCCACCTGAAAACCATGGCTTTTGGCCATTCGTCCTAAACAAACACTTGAGTCACAGAGAATAAATCAACGAAAGTCTCCATGAAAAGAATAGAACTGACGATCATTGTAAGGAGGGCTGTTCATTCGGGATTTCCTTAACTTTTTTCGATTTCAGTTTTTGATTTTGAAATGCTACAAAAATTTGATCAAGCCAAAACGCCAAAGCTCTTGTTTGCAGGTGGGTAAAAATTTGAGCCTTGACGACTAATATTTTGGTTCTCGAAGCACGCATACCAACAAAGGGCAGGTATCTATGTTCAAGTTAACTATCGAAAAACGATTCAAGGTGGACTTGCCCAAGTCGTCCTGGAAGTAAGAAAGAGAAGATTTGTCGCGAACAGCCCATAGCTGGATAACTCAGCTAGATGGCCGGGCGATTTTTGGTACGGCAGACGGCATCTTTGATCATAATGTTTGACCAATAGCAGACAAGATACTGCTTTTCCGTGAAGGAAAATGACGGGGGCAAACGAACATTGAAACATAAATGACTGTATGTCAAAACAAACAGATGTTTATGTATTGGCGCCACCATTTCCACAATAGCGCACCTGTATAGACAGATACAACTGAACCCCTGGATTCAAATTCCTTGTGGTTAGATCCTCTTACAAACATTGGGTCAAGTCAGGTCACATACATCTTATGAATGGTTAATGAAGACCTTTTCGAGACAAGTCGTCACTTTCCTTTGTTCGGCATACTGCGAATTCCTCCTTTTGTGAATGACAAAGGAAAAGGGGTTAACTCTGATTGGCTCGCTTATCAATGGGACGAGCGAAGCGTTTTGGGGCATGCACGAGTTGACAAAGGAAGGATGAAGGGCGATGACCCTCAGATCGATACTGCGCAGACTCCAAAGCGCTTCTTCTGGCGTCTGGCTCTTCAGGGGAAAACCCAAAAGACTATCGCTGTCAGTATCCCGAACATCAAGAACTTTAGACCTATTACTGTACTTCCCCCTATTTCTAAGGTATTTGAAAGAATTATTTATGAGCAAATGATGACTTTTGTCACAAGTTTCTTGTCAAATTTCCTCTGCGGAGTTAGAAAGGGGTATAATACACAACACGCACTTCTAAATCTGATAGAGAAATGTAAAAGGGTATTAGACAAAAAAGGTTATGCTGGGGCAATTTTGATGGATCTCTCCAAAGCGTTTGATTGCCTTGACCATGAACTCCTGTTGGCAAAACTTGACGCATATGGCTGCGTTTCATCCACAGCTTTCTCACCGATAGAAAACAAAGGGTAAAAGTGAATGGAGCATTTAGTGAATGGCAAGAGACAAAACTAGGTGTCCCTCAAGGCTCTGTCTTAGGGCCCCTCCTCTTTAATACTTATATTAATGATTTATTTTATCTACTAAAGGACACAGATATTTGTAATTATGCAGATGATACGACTATCTATGTATGCGATAATCAGCTTGAAAACATTCAAAATCGATTAGAACAGGATGCTTTAAAACTCTCTGGATGTTTCCGTGAAAACTACATGAAGCTAAATGATGAAAAATGCCACTTGCTAGTATTTGGTGACAAAACAAATGATGTCTCTGTGACAGTTGGCAATTCTCTGATAAAAGAGAGCACTGAAGAAAAACTTCTTGGTATTACCATCGATAAAGATCTTAGTTTCAAAAACCACCTAGATTCTCTCTGTAAGAAGGCCAGTCAGAAACTTCATGCCCTTCCACGGATATCAAAGTTTATGGATACGGATAGAATAGTTCTGATGATGAATACGTTTGTCATGTCACAGTTCAGCTACTGTCCTCTGATTTGGATGTTTCACGACAGATGTATCAATAATAAAGTAAATAAGATTCATGAACGAGCTCTACGGATCGCATACAAAGATAGTCACTCTTGTTTTGAATCCCTTTTAGAAAGGAATAATTCTGTGTCTCTTCATCAGAGAAATCTGCAGTTGTTGTTGGTCGAAATTTTTAAAACTAAGGAAAAACTGAATCCAAGCTTCATGAAAGATATCTTTATTGAAAGAACGGAAAACTATAATCTAAGAAGTGGGAATACTCTGCAGTTGCCAAAAGCCAGAACAACAACACACGGAACCGAATCTGTATCATTTCTAGGCTCACTGCTTTGGCATGCATTGCCAGAAAGTTTGAAAAAGTCAGAAAATCTTGCAGTATTCAAAAGAAAATTAAGGAGCTTGAAAGGACTGGACGGCAATTGTCGACTTTGTAAAATATGCATCGCAGATTTGGGATATTTATAGTTGATTTTTACGATTTTGTATTAGTAGAACTTATCACGTAAATAGGTAAATAGTTGGCTTTAATTAGCTGTAGTTAGCTATCATTTCTGTCACTTGCCAACTTTAAATAAATCATTTATTATCATTATCATTCCTTCTTATTAGACGACTTGGGCAAATCCAAATTCAAGGTAACTGTGCCTTCCACTCCAGTGAGCAGCGAGTTGCCGTTTTGAAAAACCACTCACCTAAGAAAAAAGTTTATTTCTCCAATACTTTTCGGCTTATCGAAAAGCGGTAAAAAGGGCGTTGCTCTACACAATCTTGGTAATCAAGAGAGTATAAATCGCAATTTTTCCGACAAGGCTGGCTTCGCAAATAATTCTTCAAAACTTTTCATTGATTCAAGAAAAGTGGATTCATCTCCACTGGAAAAATTTTGATTGTCTTTCGTTATATCTTTCGCAAGGTTGTTGATCCTAAACTTTACCAAGTCTGATGAAAAAGCTATGCCAGATTTCTCGCAATCGAATTTTATATTTCTGTTTACTTTTTGACTACTTACTTTTTTGGGAAAACCAAACAATACCGTCAAACAGGCAGATCCCTGTCGGACAAATATTCCAAGTATCTCCTCTGGGAACACTAACCATTTTACCCCTTCTAGCCTACTAATTTTACCCTTGTAAAGACTGGTCTCTTTGTAGGAGGGTTGGGGTAATTTGGGTCATATATTCATATTTCATATTCATATTTGATATATGACTTCCTTGAGATGGGTTGCCTTTCAACAGGAGTTTCTTCAAGAGGCCCGACAAGGACAGATTTTGTTCTGAGCCACTCAGCTAGTTTGCTTTTATCTGTGAGATTAACTAATCACACTATGTAATCTAACATCACGTGATACTCTGTGATTTGCGGGAAATCAGAAAAGCTGCGGGGATGAATACAAAAATACCCTCCCCCAAAAACCGACGACGTGCAAGTGGATTTTCGACGAACCCTAAATATTTTTACATTTTCTGTTAGACTACAAACTTGCCGAAAATTCTACCGCCTTGGATTTTGATATTCAACTTACATTGAGATAAATTTTTCTTCGAATGTCGCCTTAAAGTCAGGTTAGCGCCTAATGTTTCAGGTTCAGCAGAAAGATATTTCTTCACCGACTATTTCCATGCTGTAGGCAACTATTCAACATTTCTCATCCATCTTTGTGTAAAAGGTGCAAAACTTCTAGCCCAAGGGAGACACTGGGGTTCTTTCTGGCAGGGGTGCTACGCAGACTGCTCATTTACAGTATACACATTTTATCTTTTATAAAACTGGCTTATAAGAAACTGGTATC
Source organism: Aurelia sp. 4 Dawson et al 2005 (assembly GCA_964019985.1). Taxonomy (NCBI): domain Eukaryota; kingdom Metazoa; phylum Cnidaria; class Scyphozoa; order Semaeostomeae; family Ulmaridae; genus Aurelia; species Aurelia sp. 4 Dawson et al 2005. The sequence goes on from OZ026504.1 coordinate 9,937,418, forward strand.
ATGACAACCGAAAATTTAAGAAACTCTAGTACTGAGAAGTGAAAAGAAATATTCAGAAGCCTAGTCCAAGAAAGTCATGGGAAAAATTGTTGTGAGCCTTTATTTATGAGTTATGTCCATGATAAATCTACGTTCTGGGCCCAAAAAAACTTTCTTTCTTGCTAAGTATTTGCTCTGTTTGTCAATAAACTAATATGTGGAAATGGGAGGAAACTAGAAAGATGCATCCAAAACATAAGAAACAAATCAAGAAACATTTAGTACTAGATCCCAAAATTTTTATGCGAAATTTCTAGTACTACCTAGGAGCTTATCCAGGTTTCTTATAAAAGAAAATGTGTATAGCCAATTTCATAAAATTGGGAGAGAAATCTATGCCTTTCTCAACTCATTTCTGTACTAACACTTGTAAAAAAAGAGGTAATTTCTACAAGAACTAACAATGTCTCTTCAATCCCTTTAAAATTTACAAAACACGGCGTAAATTAATACAAAACCTGATGGAAAGTAGTAGGTCTTCATTGTCAAAATATAAAGCATGCCTAAGCATTCCCCTTGAAGAGAGCTCAGAGTCACGGAGCGCTTCAGTCCATGGATCACCCCTGATCTGAAGTAGCCCTTCAGGACACGTGACAAAATGAAGGTTGCTGCAGTAAAGGCAAAATATGAACTACTTATGAGTGCCTACAGACAAAAGCGATGTAAGGCCAATGATTTGAACTCTAAAATGAAAAGAAACTATGTTTCAAATAAGATTCAGTCTTGTGCTGGGGACACAAAGGAAACTTGGAAGACAATAAACCAGTTGGTTAATAAAAGGTCCAAAACAACTGAGATCTTGTCACTCAAAGATGACGAGGACATAATTTCTAAACCCCAGGAAGTAGCGGAAACCATGAATAAATTTTGCTGCAATGCTGGTAAGGACCTCGTTGATAATATACCTAACAAAGAAAACCCTCTTTAAATGGCGATTGTGGTGAAAGAGAGACTGATTCCAGCTTTTCGTTTAAACCTATTACTACTGAAGAGGTTATAAAAGCATGTTCTAAGATTAAAAAGTCAAATGGATCAGGCATTGATCGCATTTCTAGCCACTTTCTAAAAGTAGGTATTGAGATTTTGGCTCCTTCGCTTGCCCAACTCTTCACACTGTCTCTGTCCGTCGGCTGCTTCCCTGACAACTGGAAGACTGCTTGCGTAGCCCCGATTTTTAAGCAAGGCTCAAAAGATGATAGGTCGAAGTATAGGCCTATATCAGTGCTACCTGTTGTCTCTCGTTTATTTGAAAAGCTTGTCTATAACCAGCTGTACGATACCTTGACAAAAACAAGATGATTTTTTCTGATCGGTCTGGTTTTCGCGCCCTTCATTCTGTCCTGGCGTCTCTGTTGAAGTGTGCGAATGACTTGTATTTAAACATTGATAATGGCAATTACACGGCTGTAGTTTACATAGACCTCAAGAAAGCTTTTGACACAGTCGATCATGATATTCTATTGAGGTAGCTCAACTTCTGTGGCCTAAAAGGAAATGAACTAAACTGGTTTCGTTCGTATCTCACAGATAGACGACAATGCTGCAAGGTAAACGGTCGAATTTCCGCTACAGGCAGTATAACTTGTGGTGTACCACAAGGATCTTGTCTTGGACCACTTCTCTTTCTTGTCTATATCAATGATCTTCCTAGGTGTTTAAAAAATTCCCTTGTATTCATGTATGCAGACGACACAAGCATTTACTATGCCTCTGAATCTGTTTCAGAAATTAATCAGGCAGTGAATGCAGCTTTGAAGGGATGGCTCGAAGGAAACAAGTTGTCTCTGAACGTAGCTAAGACAGATGTAATGATCATAGGAAGCAAAGGAAGGCTCAGAAAAATCGATTCTGTCGATTCTAATAAACCTCACTTTAAGATTGGTTTCGAGGATATCAAGTTGGTAAAGGAGGTCAAATACCTTAGTGTTCATGTTGACCATCAACTAAAATGGACATCTCAATTGGCCTAATAAGATCTCTTGAGGTTTTGGTATGCTTCGTTATGCCAAGCAGTACCTCCCAATATCAACCATCAAGCCTATGTATAAGAGTTTAGTGGAGCCGTACTTTAGATATTGTTGTCCTGTGTGGGGAAATGCTGGGGTGACTGTCATTGAAAAATCGCAGAAACTCCAAAATCGTGCTGCAAACCTCGTTACCAACAGTGCATTTGATGCGTCCGCTCTACCAGTTATTCGTGCGCTTCAATGGCCCACTGTTAGGGAACTTATTGATTTTGAATCACAGAAAATGGTTTTCAGATCCCTTAAAGGAGACACGCCTTCCTATATGAATGACATGTTCACGAGAGTCAACAATGCCACTGCTCGTTCTCTTAGGAATGCTGAAGTCTTTTTTTCTATATTGAATTAAAAATCTTACAAACATATTACTAATTACAGTACCTACAAACTACGTTACAATACTACAAAGACGATGCCACATGGAGCGAAATACTGTCTTCCCTGCGGCCATTCTAAAAGTAAGTAAAAGCTACATAAAACTACATATAACCATTACAGAAAAAGGAATTATAAAATACAAACTGAAAACAAGGAAACAAGCAAAGGTAGCCTGCACCCAACTAAAGTAATTGCATGGGTAGATTTGTAGGTTGGTTAATGCTGAAGTCAACCTCCGGTTGCTATTGTTAACATCAGCAGGGGGGCAGAAATGCTTCTCGTACCGAGGCGCCAAGCCTTGGAACAGTATTGGTACTGAGGCCAAAAAATCTTCAAGCCTGAGAGCCTTCTAGAAAGCGGTGCAAAAATGAGCACTAAAATCTTTGGTTTTTTTGTTGATTTTGACAAATTGTAATATTAATTTAGGTAGTTCGAAATTTACTGGTTTTATTGTAAATTTTTAATATTGTTAAGTTTTTAGCATGGGCCCCTGTAAATCAGTTGTTCTAACTGAGAGGCTACCATGGGTAAATAATATAAAATCAAATGAAATCAAATGAAATCAAATGAAATCAAATGAAATCAATCAATCAATCAATCAATCAATCAATCAATCAATCAATCAATCAATCAATCAATCAATCAATCAATCAATCAATCAAATAAAATGTAGTACTTGTTGTGACTCTCCTGACTTTTATTTGGGCCAAAAATCTAACCATACTTTCTGATGTAACACTTGAAGGTGAAGGTGAAGTTGCGCTTTTCAGCGCCAAGCGCTGGGATCGCAGAAATAGAGCAGACCTAATCGAGTCCGCGACCCCTTGTGATGACGCTCAAGTGGTGGGGCTCTACCGGGACCCGAACCCACTCCGCCTGACTATTCTGGTTGCAATGTCAGGGGATTACACCACGGCGCCACAACACCTTCACACCACAACACGTAACGTCTTTAGTGTTAGATGATCCATTGTTACCTACGGTATGACATAGACAAGTTCAAGTGCGAGTTACTTAAAATAGAAATTTCCATATGCTACAAGAAGTCTTCCTGCTTGTCTTCTTCATATTTGCAATCTTGTTTGATACTATACAAGGGTGAGAATCTGGTATGACCACCTGATGAAAGAAGAATGAAATACAGTATGTGGTATATTCATATATCATCAAATAATTACTTAGATATGGAGGAATCAACAAAACTTTGATCATATTAAAGTCAGTTGAAGGAGATAAATTGCTACCTCAAAGAGCTGCCTATGCATGTCTAAATTAGCCTATTATATTTGGTTGTTTTGACATGTGCGTGCATATTGTGTAGCAAGAAAAACAATAGTGCGCGTAGGCATTTCTTTGTCCTTTTTATAGATTAACTTTACTTAGCTCTGTAAACTAACTTTAAAAAATGATGGCAGAAATTCTTGAAGTGAGTCCTGTTCAAATGTATTAATGATACTGGAACAATAAAATTGCCATGTTTGTTACAAGTGGGTGCAATGCACTACATTATTCATAGGCCTCTTGAGGCACACCATCAAATGGTTACAATCTGCAGGGGAAGTAAATATGCAAACAACTCAAAGCCATAAAAGGTTTACTAACAAATCTTGCTGTTTCATTCACCAGATACATAAGGGTTTCAATGTGAATCACAAGATAAAGTTAGAAGTCACAGAAATGTTTGTCATAACTGTTGTAGGCCTTCCACAACAACAGTGAGATGAAAACTTCCAGTTGCTGCAGGCCTATATCTGCACTTGCTTAGTGGTGGAACCACAGATCAGAGGGTTGAACAAACGGTAGGTTTGTAAAGTCAACATTTTCGAAAGAAAGACGGGCCTAACCTAAGAAGTCCCTTCCTGCTCGAAACCACCAATTTGTTACGTTAAATCATACTTCGACTTAATTAGTACTCACCGCTTGTGGTCTGGAAATAACTCTGTCACATTCTGCACTCTCTGAAGAATCCATCAATGAAATACCACAGATGATACTTGCAGCGTGTCAGAAATCCGCCATTACGCAAACTGCCTCGAGTTCGTAATTGTGCGAGACGACCCGTGCTACGCAATGTGTACGTTATTTCTTATCCAGCTCCTTTAACCAGCCTTTGTTTATCATAGAAATGCAGAATTGGTGAGTACCTTGTGACATACATTTTGTTTGGAACATTATTGGTAGTTTCTTGTCGAATTGCGTCAGAACTTAGCCCTTGTGATTGTAGTGCCACAGAAGATGATATCGTGCTCGGCATAATAGCAGATAGTGCCCCTTTTGAAAGCAGTGCAACACCGAAAATTTCATGGAGATAAGTTTAATGTTGTCTACGAATCAATGTTTGTTGCATTTTTGCAAAAGATGGAAGTAGTAGGTGAAAAATATCTTTCTATTCATCCCCATAGCTTCTGACTTCCCGCAAAATCACTGAGTATCACTTGATGTTAGATTACGTAGTGTGAACGGTACATCTCACAGATGTAAACAAACTCGCTGATTGGCTCAAAACGAAATATGTCTTCCTAGAGGCCCTCAAATAAAACTTATTACAATGTACAACGAAGATACTAAAAAACCATGATATCAAAAACCTTTTTCAACAATGCGATATCTACACTGTAAAAGAGTTTTCAAACTTGCCATAAACAGACAGGCTTTAGCTCAACTATCTTGAAGTGAAACATGACCTCATCTTGATAACTTCATACTAACCTGATAGTACGGGGTTTGCAGCAGGTTGTACTTTATTTTGCTAGTTTATTATATATGCTATTCTATCTCCCTTCTTAGAGTGCAAAATGAATTGTTAATTGCATCAGAAACATCCTTTCGAAACCGAGATTAAGTACTAAAATCCTTGAGATAATCAATGCTGACTTTGATTTCTTTTGGAGAAGTTCATTAATTGCTTTCCAAGATTCTTTAATGTTACCTGTGCGCAGGCTACTTTACATGCAGATATTCCATTGGCATGATGCTGCTTCTTTAATTGAACATCGAACTTTTCACAAATCTGTCTGTAAGAATCCTTTGGGATATGGGATTTGCTTTTGACTGCTCAGTTTGTTAGTTTGTCTCTTACGAATCATAATCCTAAGGTCCTTGTCAATCCAGGGGCAATATTTTTCAGAAACCCTCATTTCACTCAAAGACGCATGTATTTATATGATCAGAAAAACATTTAGGGCCAATGGCTGACAAGCAAATTGATATCTCCGCTTCAGTACGAATCTGCTCCCAACACATCCCAAAAACATCGGTAAGGAATGATACCTCATAAAAATTTTCATTTTGCGAGTCTTGATATTTTTGTGACCTTTTTCTACTGTTAACTCGCGGTCTAGCTTCTTCTATGAGATAGGCGGTCCTGATAGTAAGAAATTTACGTCGTTTGGGCCTGCGGGGGTAATCTGGGTGTATTTGCTTTATCATGAGTTAAAAATTTCGATTTGAGTTGAAATCTATGCTCTTCGAGAGTTGTTTAAGTGGTGTCGCAAAATCATTTGATTATTTTTAGTGCTCCAATTTCCAGACTATTCCCGGCCTAAACTTTTATCATTATCTTAGAGCAAAGAAAACTTCAATTTGTGCCAACTTTCGACCTCTTTTCGTCAAAAATCGGTATCAATGTCATGTTCAATCATTTGGAAAGGTGCTTAAAGTTTTCAGAATTCTTTCGTGATTCGATAGATTTTATTTCGATTATTTTGTAAGGTGGGGTAACTGGGGTCTGCTGGGATTTTGCTTTGAGTTGCGTTGTGCAAGAATTGGCAATAGCTAGGGCCGCTCAGCCATCGGGCTTGTAAGGGCTAAAGCTCCCTCCGGTGGGAGGGGCACTTGACCAGATTTTGGACGAAGACGTGCCTTCGAAGCTTCAAAAACATACCCCTTCCTTATACCAATTTTTCCAACAAGTATACCTGACTTTATACCAATTTTCCGAAACTATATATCCGACCATATACCAATTCTTCAAAAAATATATACCCGACCTTACACCAACCGTCCGAAAATAAATATCCGACCTTATACCAATTTTCACAAAATGCATCGATACCGTTTCTTATACCAAAATCATAAAAATCAGTACCGTTCCTTATACCAAAATGGAGAATATCGATACCCTTCCGATGGCACGTCCCCGTACCCAAAATATGTAAATGACCCCACCCTGGGAGGCTCTCCCCACTTTTCTCAAACGAGACACGGGATGACATGTTCGCAAATTAAGGTATGGTTGTTTGGTGAGGTAGAAGTTATATGTTTTCATATTTTCCTGAGGAATCCACTAGTTCTAGCTCGGAAGAATCTCACAACATGGAACTCTTGATGCAAAACTTCCTCAAGTGACAACTCGGCTGTGGTCTGAACTGAAAAACTTTATGTTGTCTGAAAGTATTACCGTAAAATTATATTCACTTGCAAATGTTGTCATCAGCTTCAAGTATACGAATGAAGTCTGCTTGAATGAGGAAAGACTTCTTTTCAACGGCAAATTGGCAATATGAAGGCCGTTAATTCTCACAAAAGATACTTTCCAACATTCTAAGGGGCGAGGTGAAAAATATTGCGAGCTAATGGATGCATACATCGAAAACAGTACGAGACACACTCTTCCGCTCATGTTTTAGTAGTTTCAACACAAGACAATGGGATTCACTTCTTCTAACTGTTATTTGGAAGGAAACTGTGTTTATATTTCCACTTTCAAATAGTGGCATTAGGGCCGTCGCGAGAGAAGTGGCAGGAGGGGGGTGTGGACTTAAATTTGCCGACAAGGGGCATGGTCATTGGGTGCGGTCATTTAAAAGTCAACCTTACGGTTATCTGATAAATCTTCTATGAAATAAAAGTCACCTTTCGATTGGTGAAAAATGGTGTAGGTTAATATATTGTGTATTGGGCTACTTTCTTTCTCTGGATAAAACTTGATGACAAAGCAACGTGATCGCCTATTTCGATGGTAGATCCACTCCAGCTTTCTGACTTTCTGGCTTATGAAGAATGGGGGGTCAGGGGCGCAGCCCCAGGAAAATTTCTCGTGTCAACCCCCTTGAGACTCTCGGAAAACATGGGCAACGCCCTCTTACACTAGTAATAGCAAAGTCCATCACAATATTTTCAAGGTGAAATCAATAAGAAATTGCTCGTAGCACAAGTAATTCGATAGAGCAAGCCAGCAGCTTCTTCAGCCAGTGTGCAACCATCTTTTCTATCGTTTTCTGCTAAAACAGCTAGCTTACTCAAAGCTACTTTGTGCTCGAATACTCTATCATCGTGGTATCATCAGTCAACGACAACGTAAAGAATTGGTGAAACATTAAATGTGATGACAAGGGAGACGACTACTGTTTCTTTGATGCTTGCAGTACGTAACTATGGGAGCACAAAACTGATGAACCAAAAAAGAACAAAAAAGCAACCTAAAACGATCGAAGATAAAAGTCAGTGTAACTTCGTATTCTCTAGCAAAGTTCAGAGATTTTTCGGTCATTTCTCCCCAGCTGAGTCCAGTCTTTTAAAGCCGAGTCCAGTCTTTTCTCATGAAACGTGAAAATGCTATATCTATTTAACGTGAAACATGAAATTTTGCATTTTTCCGCAAGTCGTGATACTGATCCCCCTTTACCACCCTCTTGACAGAAAAGAGTCGTATCTTCGACAAACGATGTAAGTACTGCAGTGTGCGAGAAGCGAGCAAAAATTGCGTATGTGCAACGGTTAGACTGACGTAAATGCAGCAACCATCGTAATTACAGTATGAATTACAAAGTTTCGTAGGGTCAATACTCCGAAGAATACAATAGTTGGATTTGGGCTTTTCGCCTTCGGATAGAAATTTGCCGATAATGCTATGCCAAAGCTTGATTTGCCGACAACTACTTTTCCAGGAGGGAAGGGGGCTGTCACATCCCACACACCCCCTATATCGCATATAATTTATAATTTATAGCTATAAATCATATCGCGACGGCCCTGATTGGCATATATACCTAGCTCCTTTCATCCCAAAAGCAATAAGAACAGCATTATTGACAGACGGGCCCTGAGATACAGGAGAATTACTATCAACAATGAACAACTAGGATGAAAAACTTGAAATACTTTGGAACAAGCTGCTCAGGAGAGGCTATATCCTCTTTGAAATAATTACACAGTTCAGCAAAGGCAGACAATGTTCACAATCGAACTTGTTATTTAACAACCACAGACGTGTTAGCCGAACAGCAAAAAACCTCCCATTCGTATTCCATATGATAACACTTCAATAGAAAATGGAGACACACCAAATTTCAAAGACGTACTAGTTACATCGAAATTCAACAAATAGCAAAACATATAACTCAAACTGCGACTGCAGCCTTTCCATAAAATTATGACAACAAATGCATTGGTGGACCAGGACGCTGGTATGCTGGGGCAACAGCACCACAAAAAACATTCCGATTTAATTGCCCCGGAGTGTGAAAAGGCCTTTTGGTAACTCCGGCCGGGGAGGAGCGGGCAGACATACGCTTGATGCATAGGCTCGGTCTGGACTCCTGGTGGCTCCTAAAGGACCTGTGGTGCCATGGTGTAATCCTCTGACATTGCAGCCAGAACTGTCAGGCGGAGTGGGTTCGAATCCCTGTAGGGCCCCACCACTTGAGCGACATGACAAGGGGTCGCTTGGCGCTGAAAAACGCACCTTCACTTCACTTCACTTCACTTCACTTCACTTCACTTCACTTCACTTCACTTCACTTCACTTCACTTCACTTCACTTCACTTCACTTCACTTCACTTCACTTCACTTCTGTGGTGGTAGGACATCGGCTGAAGATTTACACCCTTGCGTGACTAATATTTATTTGATAAGTTCATGACATATTAATAACTGGCAATTAAACAAGTTAATAAATTTAGCATACACCAACTGAGACTGATGAACTACAAACAACACTATACAACAATAGCTACAATTTGCCATTGGCCCCTTGGGGGTAGGGCTGGCATTACCCTCCTTTGTTTTGTATTATTCTACGACTTTCATTTCTAGGTATCAATTTTCACTGTTTGTACCAGGTAAGCCAGAAAAAAGTTCCCACTTTTGAAAATTCATAACAGCAAGAATATTTCATAGATTTTAATGATTCCAATTCTAGTTAAAAGCCAAAAGATCGAAGCATTTTTGCGATTTTTTCGCTGCATCAAGAGCACTAAAAATATAGGTAAATTCAACTTTTGCAAAATTCATGTCTGCAAAATGACTGAAAAATGGCCTAAAACATTGATCAAAAGATAAATGACTCCTCGCAAAAAATGACGGAAATGCAACTTCTCATGGGTGAGATATATCCTCCGCACATTAATTGCCATGGGATTGAAAATCTTCCTATTTGTTTGAAAATCGACGTCTTATAACTCTTGAGGGAGGTGATACGCCCATTGCCCATTGTTCGGTGTGAATGGAGTCCTTACGATTTGATCAATGTTTTAGGCCCTTGTTCCGTCATTTTGCAGCCATAGAATTTTTATAAAGTTGAATTTACCGATACTTCTAGTGCCGGTATGACACAGAGAAAAATCCCAAAAATATCTTAATCCTTCAGCTTTTAACTCGAATTTGAATCATTCAGATTTGTGAAGTAGTCTTGGTGATGTAAATTTTCAAATGTTGGAACTTTTTTCTGGCTCACCCGGTATTTCAACTTCTGCCTAATCACAATTTTATTGATTGATCATTTTTTCTCTCTTGTATCAGTTTTCTTTGTTTATGTCATCTTATCTTCTACTCACTCAATTTTATTGATTTATCATTTTTGTTTCTTAGTATCAATCTTCTTTGTCTGTATCACATCTCCTGCTTTATCAACAAATTCATGACCTCAACGAAAACCAGTCTCCTGGAACTGATCATGTACGAACATATGTAACACTAGTAACAACTTCTTTGGGCTATTGGGGAGTGGGGTTGGCATTACCTTCCCTTGGATCTATTTATCTATCATTTTCATTTTTCTTGGTATCAGTTCTCACTGTTTGTATCATTTCATCTTCTGCCTTATCAAGAATTATTTTCAATTTTCTCTTTGCAAGATCTCAAGTCTGGCTGCGAAACTCTAAAAATCCAATCACATTTATGCACAAATACATTCTAATATTTCATTTATTGAATTTACAATGCTCCTATTGAATTAAATACTGCTCTTCTCTAAAAGACCCAAATTTCCGGCCAACTAACTGAAATTACAACACGAGGTTCAATGTAGCTGAAACGAAATTTGCGATGTTTTTAAAAACTTTGCATAAACTTTGCAGAGTTTTTCGATCTTTGCAATACAGAGGTAAAAACTATTAAAATACATGGCGAAACGGCTAAATTTAAGAAAATTGAGTAAAACTGGAAACTGTTAAAAAACTTCGTAAATTATCAATTGGGCCCCCTAACTGATGATTTGCGAATTTTTTTCAAAAACAGCCAAGAGTGATCAGGAACCATAAGAGAGCACTGTGCCCCTGACAAACATAGTAACCACCAAATCGCCACCAAATCCACCATTTTAAACAGTTTTTAACTGTGGGACTTGCAATCACCACATCATCAGGTGAACAGAAAAAATCATCATACATTAGTTTTTAATCATTTGTGGTGCAAACGTAGTTAGTTGAACGTTGTTGGTCTTTTTGTATTGGCCATGGGGTAGCCATTGCCTTTCGCTCCCTATGGTATCGTACCTGTAGTATTGCATAGTAATACGAAAGGTATAGTTAAATGTGAAATATGTAAAATACACAGTGAATTTTTATATTTGAATAAAAAACCACGTGCCTAGGCCGAAAGGTGTAAAATGGTTTAAAACGGTTCGAAACAAAAGGTGAACATGTGCCAGTTACTTTATTTGTACCTAAAACATCTTGCCTTGGTACTATCTTCAAATAAGACACAACAAAATCAAGTATCGGAAAATTTAATGGCATTTTAGAAAAACGCCGCAAAATATCAATTTTGCCCTCTAATTGACAATATGCGATTCTTTTAACAACCCGGAAGTGTCCAGGAACGAGGGGAAAACATTATGTCTCCGTAGAACATTGTAGGAGATGCCTAGTCACCACCAAGTCCACCCTTTTAAGGCACTTTTACCTGTGTTTATGACGAGACTTGCAGTCACCACGTGACAACGTACTTAGACCCAAAACAGTAAAATGGTTTAAAGCAACAGGCGAATATATGGAGGCTACTTTATTTTTGTACATAAATTTTCATGCCTTGGTACTATGTTCATCATAAAACACAACTAAATAAAGCATCGGACAAATTTAACGGCATTCAAGAAAAAACCTCGCAGATAATCAATTTTTGCTCCCTAATTGATAATTTGCGAAGTTTTTTTAAACAGCCCCGAAATAGTCAAGCACCATGAGAGAGCATTGTGTCCCTGTAAAACATAGTAAATCAAAGGGACCTTAGAGGTACGTCACTACGTGTATCGATCTGGGAATATCTGACATAAACAAAATTCCTTTGAACATGCCCCTTTACTAATGCAAGCCGAGGGACACTTTACTTTTTTTGAAAGCAGTCGAGACTTTCAGAATAAAAGGATTTTTACTGTTTTTTGCTGGATCCTTATGAAAACAAAAGGATTTAAGCCAAGAGCGTAGTACATGACTTTGTGGGTGAAATGCCTTTTGATTCGACAGGCAAGGAACTCATCGTTTCCTAGGACTTTATTCTTTGACGTCAAAAACATTATGTTAAGTGTTCGAGACTACCAATAGGCTATCAACATGTTTACTCATCCATGCAAGGAAACATAAACAAACAACGCTTTATTCTGCAATAATGGCTTCAATACAGGAACTTTGCATCACAAAGAACTTATCAAAACTTCTTTCCCGTTTGTGAGGTACCCCATCCATCCCGGCTTGTCCAATCATAAATCATGATGTCCTTTATATTTGCCATCTTAATCCAATCAAATGCACTTCCTTTGCTCGTCTCGCAAAGCAGGATGGGAGAAGACATATAAATAAGACGGAAGCTGACCGGAAACCTTCATTCTCCCAAGACTCACAACAATAGTACACTCCGTGATTAAACGCGTGCAGCCTTATGCAGCCAAAGTTTCAACTTTGGTTTATTTGCTGTTTTGAGAATATTGAAACTGTTGAGGTAGTCATGGTCTTTCGCTCTCCATGGCATCGTCCCTGTAGTGTCGCATAGTAGAAACGTACGGTAAAATGTAAGATTTATTGTAAAATTTTTATATGAAAGAAAAAAAAACTTTACTGATTTTATTGATACAAAATTTTACTTAATATCATCGCAGAAAGGGTACGAAATTCCGTTTTGAAAATTGGCTATCAAAGCGACGTTAGGCCTTCGCACGTGACGTCAAAACTATGACCACAAACACAACCCGCAGTTCTTGTCAGTGAAAACCATCGCACAAGGGCTCGCAAGAAGATCAAACATCGCGACAGGATTGCTTTAAAATTTCAGATATCAGTGAATCTGAGTTTCAAATGCATTCTGATGAAAGACGTATCTGGATCCAACAGCGACCACAGAGTTGTCCATCGGGAAGCTATAGCTAGGCAGCCATTCCAAGATGATGACGACGGAGGGGCAGAAAATAAGGACCCAGACCGCATACCCTCTGCCACCCTCGAGTCCAGATATGAGATATAATATTTTCTTCTGCAAAGCATGAACTTCCCCTTTACACCTGCAATTTCAGTATGTCAATCAGTGAAGTCAGAGTGAAGTCAGTGTCACATCAATAATAATAATATACCATATTTATACAGGATAACCTTTTCAGTAAAGATGTTACTGCTATCAACAAGGGTCCTGTTGAAACTAAAAATTTTAAAGTAAAAAGATCAAACTTACAAGAGATCGAGTAAAAACTGTAAAAAACTTACTAACAATCAGGTTCTGAATTTTCGTACCAACTAAAGGTCTAATAAAAGCATTTTACTCTTCCTGCCCTTACCTGAACCCGGGGGGGGGGGTACTGGTCTGCGAACATACAGGAAGGTGCCGCTGGAAAATCTTACAAGCTACCCTGTCCCGGAGTCAGATTCCCGAAAATGATCCCATGTCCCGGAGCGGAAAATCCTTAAACGATACTCTGGCCTTGAGTTTCTTCGGACGAAATTGTGCCGTGCGCTGGAAATTTGTTAGGAATTTACCGGAAAATGCAGAAATGTTGCCATCCAAGTGAGTCAGATCATATTCAAGGAGTGCAAATGGCGTACAAACACGTTTCGGAATCCAAAATGACCTTAGGGACAGTGCAAAGTTTGTTTTATAACATGGCCGGTGCAAAACGCAACGGGGCAACTGCTTTTTTGAGCTCGTACAAAAGTGGGTCAACACATTTTATTAAGCAAATATGAACAGGCTTCAACGGAGCAGTAACTTTTTATGAGCTCAAGATAGGGTGGACTTTTGAATATAAAATGGCTCACCGTGAGGACAAATATTGTGAATCATGCACATTGAGAAATCCACGCAAAGATGTGTACTGTATAAATGAAGCAAAATTTCCTTGTTAGTTTCTTGCAAGAAGGGTTTATCAGTCATTGACAAAGACTCTTATAGAGATGAACTCGATGAACTGTCATTCTCATGGTCTTTGGCTAATTCATCTGTGGCACTTAAGTACTATGTGTACAAAATCGCATCTGTTGATCATGAATACGGGGCAGATGCACGTTTTAAGGAAAAGGTTACCGGGAAGTTGCATTTTTTGCAATGATTTCATACGGGGCGAGCAGATTTTTTTGCAGCAAATTTTCTTCTCCACCGGCCATGTAATATAATAAATTTTGCGCTGTCCCTTAAGGACCCAGCCGTGGAGCCGATTTTCATATAAATGATTCCCTGTCTCGGAGTCGGAATCCTGAGAATAATACCCGTTCAGCGGTACGTCCCCGTACAGATAAATATCAGAGTAACCCCCCAGGCCCTGAACGATCTGAAATAGCTGACCTTGTCAAAATTCATGCAAACCTTGAATATGTATCAGCAAGCTTAGATGTTTACATAAGAGAGAAAATGGCCTTGGTCTAGAACGACCCTTGCCTGTCGCTGTTCATAGCCTGTGTTCCAGAGCACTTGAAAAGAAAGGTAAGCTATCTTTCGTTTCACGTGGTCTGGAACATAGGCTAGCTGTTCAATGCTAAGTCAATGGTGCACTGGCTTCTTTGGACTTGCGGCATCTAGGGCCCGGGGGGGGGGGGGGATAACTGGCCTACGAACATACGGGGACGTGCCGCTGGAAAATCTGAACAGCTACCCCGTCTCGGAGTCAAATTCCCGAAAATGATACCCTATCCCGGAGTAAAATTTTCTTAAACAATACCCTGTCCTTTAGTTTCTTTGGACAAATTTGTGCCCTGCTAGGGAATTTGTACGAAATATATTGAAAAATGTGGAAATATTGCCATCCAAGCGATTTGAATCACCTTCGCAGAGTGCAAATGGCCGAAAACGACCTATCGGAGTAGAAAATGACAAATACGGACCCTATCATGGAGCTCATTTTTACAAAAATGATACCCTGTCCCGGAGTCGGATCCTGAAAATGATACCCTGTTCGGCGGCACGTCCCCGTACGGATAAAGATATGAGTATCTCCCCCGGGATCTAGGGCAAGATGGGATAAATTGGTTCCATCATGAGGTGATTGCAAGTCTCCTCATAAACACAGGCCAAAGTGGCTTGTAAGGGTGGATTTGGTGCTGACTAAACATATACTACAATGTTCTACAGAGACAACATGCTCTCCTCTGGTTTCTGACCACTTCTCGGCTGCTTTTGAAAAGTTTTTAAAACCTCGTAAATTATCATAAGTCTTCCAACGAGACTGTAATGGTACTCTGTTTGTTTCGAGAAATACCTATTTTAGATCTAATTTACCCCACCCCACCTTATCCCCCTATCTTCCGAGTGAAACTCGAGACCAACATTTTTTCTGAATAGGCTAAAATAAAATCTGCCACAAGAGCATGAACTTATCTAAATGACTCTTTGACGAATATAGATTTCCTAAATTTGTGGCTGATCAACTGAGTTAATCAATATGATAAACCCAGTTTTTCGCGATGAGCCTAATTTATCAAAGTGATAATCCTAGTGTATCAGGTATTTGTGATTTTCGCGTGTCATAGACGATAGTATTTGTCCAAATATCCACGTGCGTTGGGCAATTACTAAAATAGGGAATCGGGGAATCAGGGAATCGGGGAATCGGGGAATCGGGGAATATGGAAACGGTAAGAGATATCGGTATGCAGTTTGTGGTATAATAACTAACTACCAAATACAAGTCTCTTCCCAAAAAATCAAGGGAATCCCTCATGGGATCTAGCCACAATACTCAGTCAAAAGTTCAGTTTCTGAAAAATTACTAAAATGGGGAATATGGAGACTAAAAGCTTTACAGAGGATAGAAGCATATCAATCGATAGCTCCTGGCCTCCAGGTTTCAAAAATTCAACAATCTAACTCATATGTTAAACATGGATTCCACAATCGGGCAACAAAGTCGGGGAATCGGGGAATCGGGGAATATGGAAACTACATAAGCTATGAGAAAATTTTGAACGACAGCATGCAGTTCTTCTTGAAATTAAGTCAATTTCCAAGTTTCGTATTTATATCTTGGATAGTTTAGCCGTAGCAGAGCTCTGAAGTTTGCATTTTTTGTCATTTGGGAACATGAAGCTATTCAATTTATTTCTGCGCGACACGACTTGGTGTCATGTCCTCGCGCAGCTTAGTTGACGGTGTTAATAGCATCTCTCTTGGGCTATGTTGAACAATGTTCAAGCCATTGAAAACTTCTTTTGTCCATGGCTATTGAAATCTATGCGTTCTTATTGTACATTCATTCAAGCTTATTGGGGCACTGGCTTCGACAGTTTCACGGGGGCTACATCGATTCTAAATCCATCGCTTCAATGTTGCATGAACATGAAACCCTAAAGCCTATACTTTGACAAAAGTTATCGAGACTGAGTGCATTTGGAATGGTATCATGCATTCAGGAAATAGGAAACAAATTAAGAAATTGTGAGTATTAAAATACAAAAACTCTCATGTTGAATTAAAAACCTTTTAGCAGTACTCCTTTCTTATCGAAGCGAGAAAGCGTACGAAAGTTTTTGCAAGAATAGGATTTCAGAGGTTTTTTGAAGATTTTTCTTGAAAACAAAGGCTTGTCGCCAAAAGTTGTGTGAGGCTTTTTGATATTTGTTGGCGTTTTGGAGTGCGAAATGCCCCTCAAAATAAACGGTTCAGTTAACATTATTCAAGGCCCAGGATTTGCTAAGCATTTTTTGCAGTTCTACCAGAGTTGCTGTGACAAGAAATGAAAGGAAAGAGCAACGAACCACGAAAACACTTATAGACCATTTTTCTACAACGAGCCCTAAGCGCATTTTAAGAGCTGATGTTCTGCGAATTGGGATGGTTGATCATTATATGGTGTATGGGATAAGAGAAGTTAATGCATGGAGACTCAAAAGGAAAAACAAAAAGAAAATTGTTGAGACTCGTAGCCTTACCAAATACGATAAAATATCATTCATCAACGACCTACGCCAGATAAATTGGTCAACCATCCTTTCTCCTCTCGCAGAAAATCCTAATTTAATGGCATCCACTTTTCAGGAGATTTTTGAGTCGATCTTAGACATACATGCTCCATTGAAAAAAAGAAGGGTCCGTAGTGAAAATGCACCCTGGCTCAATCAGTCCAAAAGAAACTTGATGAAGGAAAGGGATTTGGCAAAGAGCATTTCCCAAAAATCTCCTGAGAAGTGGTCAGTATACAAGCAGCTTAGAAACAAGGTAACAAAAGAGATAAAAGTTGCTATAGTAAGACATTATCGCGGGTTAATAGAAGAAAATAAAGATAACCCAAAAAAGATGTGGAAGACCATTAACAAAGTGTTAGATAAATCTTCACAATCAATAACAACCTCATGTTTAGACGCTGAGGGCAATAGAATTACGAAAGAAGCAGACATAGCAGAGGCACTAAATCATCATTTTGTCACAGTAGGACCAAAATTTGCAGGTAAAATCGAACAACGGACGAATGATGATCCCCTAAAATACGTAGTTAAGCAATCTAGTGTCATGAAGTTTAATCTTGTTAGCGACATCTTCATACTTAACTCCATCAAGCATTTAAAAAATGGGAAGACACCAGGACTCGACAAGATTCCGACTATGCTAATAAAGGATGCTGGAGAGGTTATATGTAAGCCGTTAGCGATGATTTTTAACTCCTCCTTACGGCATGGCATTTTTCCTGATATCTGGAAATTGGCGAGAGTCACTCCCATCTTCAAATCGGGCTCGAGAAGTGATGCAAATAATTATAGACCTATCTCAGTCATCTCCGTTTTTTCTAGAATTCTGGAAAGAATCGCGCATGACCAGATGTATGATTACCTAAGATCACGTGGCATCTTGACGATTAGCCAATCCGCTTTTCAGAAACTCTGCTCAACGGTAACATCTTTAATTGACAGTACGGAGTTTTGGTATGAAAATATTGATCACAGGAAGGTTAATTTGGCAATATTCCTTGATCTGAAAAAAGTGTTCGACACCGTTAACCATGAGATCTTGCTTGAAAAATTAGAAGCGTATGGAATCCGAGAATTAGCCGGTAACTGGTTCAGATCATATCTGGAAGGCAGACAACAATACTGCAAGCTTAACTGCTATGAGTCTAGGACTAAGACTGTCACATGTGGGATTCCTCAAGGATCCTGTTAGGGCCCTCTTCTGTTCATAGTGTATCTAAATGACTTTGAAAAATGTTTGAAAGCATCTAAGGCTGGCACGTATGCTGATGATACTCAAGTATTGTTGGCATCTTCAAGTGTCGATGAGTTGGTTCGCAAAGCCCAAGATGAATTAAGTAATATTTCTGAGTGGATGCAACTAAATAAATTAAGTGCTAATCCACAAAAAAACAGAATATATGTTTATGGGCCACCCAAATAGAACTGATAAGATAACCGAGCAAGAAAAACTAAAATTAAATGGCTCAGAAATAAAACGAGTGAAGAAAGCGAAAACATTGGGGGTAATTATCGATCAAGGACTCAATTGGGAGGACCAATTTAAAGCTATCAAAGCGAAAGTACGCGGGGGCCTTGCTTCTTCAAAAACCCTAAAAAACATTGTTTCGCAATCTCAATTAAGCAATGTCTATCGTGCGCTCGTAGAGAGTCACATAAGATACGCTGATGTTATATGGGGTAGTGTATCCAACTCCAAAATGGAATCATTAAAGCGTTTTCAAGACAGGGCCATTTCGATAATTGACACTGCCAGGATAAAGGATGACTGGTCGAAGAATTTTTTACAAGTTAAACAACTCATTACGTTCGATCGATCAGTCATGACATATAAGATCATGAACAGGCTATGTCCAGAAAACCTTTGGAATAAATTTCAACGAAGATCTCATTACTCTAACTATAATACTAGATTTTGTGAGAACCTTCAAATCCCAAAGTATAGTCTGGAATATTCTAAAAAGAGATTTTCTTACACAGCTCTAAAGGCTTGGAACAAGATTCCTATGAATATTAGGGAGCTCCCTACCTTGTATCAATATAAAAAACAGTTAAAAAGTCATTTGATGAGCTGAAAACCAATACAAACACGGCCCCCTGGAAGATCAGCAGTAGTTTGTTTTCTGTTTTAAAAATGATTGTAATTAGAGTTGTTTTTTTTTAGCTAAAGTTATTTGTTGCTGAAGGGTCTCGGTGTATAAAGAATTAGAAATAGAAATAGAATAGAATAGTTCTTCAGCAGCTCCTCGCGCCACGAGTCCTTCGCAGTTTCTTACGCAGCTTTTATCTCAAAGCTTCGCAAATGCCTCGCAGTTTCCTATGCAGCTCCTATTCCAGAAAATACACGTTTTCTTTTCATAAGAAACTAGGATCAGGCCATGGTGCTAAAAGTTTCTTAATTTCGCATGAAATTTTGTCCATTTTAGTACTAAAAGTTTCTTAATTGGTGTCTTATTTTTTGAATGCAGAATTAGCAATGTGTTCGCTAACACTGTGGCAGATATGTTTCTTGACATTTACAACATCATAAAGGAATAAACAGTGTTCTGTTATGTTGAAAACACCAATGGTTAGATAATATTGCTCAAGAATAAAGGTTCAACGATCTATTTGCTATAATATTTATGCTTTTAACTTTGAAAAGTTTCTTAGTACTTCTCAGACATAGTACTAGAGTTTCTTAAAATTTTGGCCACCTTAGTACCAGTTTCTTATAAACCAGTTTCTTATAAAAAACGCGTATATTTTTTTGAATTTCCCCATTATTATGAGGCTCCCTGTGGACATGTTTGCATGATATACTTGCCTTTAACTTATAAAAGTTTCTTAGTATGTGCTCCTCAGACACACTCCAACTTTTTGTATCTTAATATTCACAATTTCTTAATTTGTTTCCTATTTTCAGAATGCATGAATTCCATTCCAAATGCACTCAGTTTCGATAACTTTTGTCAAAGTATAGGCTTCATGTACATGCAACATTGAAGCGATGGATTTAGAATCGATGTAGCTCCCGTGAAACTGTCGAAGCCAGTGCTCCAACAGGCTTGAATGAATGTACAATAGGAACGCATAGATTTCAATAGCCATGGACAAAAGAAGTTTTCAATGGCTTGAACATTGTTCAACATAGCCCAAGAGAGATGCTATTAACACCGTCAACTAAGCTGCGCGAGGACATGGCACCAAGTCGTGTCGCGCAGAAATAAATTGAATAACTTCAGAACAAATCTTCAATTTTAATGGCTTCATACCGACACGTTCGTAACCGAGTCAATAATCTCAACAAAAATCTGAAACGGGAATACTTTTCCAACAAGATTGCCCTTGAAAAGGGAAATCTTAAAGAAACTTGGAAAACACTTAATCTTTTGCTAAATAAAAGATCAAAAACGACCAATGTTGAATCTCTTAATGTTGATGGGGAGGTCATTACTGAGAACTCAAATATCGCTAGGTCTATGAACGAGTTTTTCTGTAGTGTGGGAAGAAATCTTAGTGTTAAGATACCACAGCAACCCAATCCACTTTTGTCTAGAGAGTACAAAATAAATGAATCAACGGAGCAACGGACTGAATTTAAATTTCATCCTGTAGATGTAACTACTATTAATAGAGCTCTGGGTAAAATGAAAAAATCTCTCGGGTTTGGATCTGATGGCATTGCGAGTAACTTCCTTAAAATTGCATTTCCCGTGATTTGTAATTCAATCTGTGATATCTTTAACTTTTCCATATTCTCAGCGTCCTTCCCTGATAGTTGGAAAATAGCCCGCGTGGCCCCTATTTTTAAAGGTGGGAAACCTGATGACCGATCAAATTACAGGCCTATTTCCGTTCTACCGGTCGTGTCAAGGCTCTTCGAAAAGCTTATATATGATCAGTTATACCAGTACCTAGATGAGCACAAGTACCTAGTGTCTCACCAGTCAGGATTTCGGTCTCTGCACTCGGTTGTGACGTGTCTGCTAAAAGGAACCAGTGATTGGTACATCGACATAGACAACGGAAGGTACACCGCGATGATCTTCATAGATCTCAAAAAAGCATTTGACACGGTTGACCATCAAATACTCTTAGATAAAATGCAATTTTATGGAATTACTGGACGTGCACACAAATGGTTCAGTTCTTATCTTGATAATCGGAAGCAATACTGTAGAGTCAATGGCGCAACTTCTAGCATCGAAAATATTGATATCGGAGTGCCACAGGGATCGTGCCTGGGGCCTCTTCTTTTTCTTCTGTACATAAACGACTTGCCATTTGCTCTAAAGAAGGCTAAGGCTACTATGTATGCCGATGACACAGCCATCTCGTATTCTTCTGATAAAAGTGAGGAACTGGACCTAGTAATCAACGAGGAGCTTTCATGCATTGAAATGTGGCTACAGGGCAATAAGCTTTCCCTTAATGTTGTCAAAACCCAAGCTATGATAATTGGCTCCAAGCCAAAAATAAAAAAACTAAATAATCCTAGCACTCTTCCTTCTTTCAGGGTAGGGGGCGAGGAAATCGACCTAATAAATGAAACAAAATACCTCGGAGTCGTGATTGATAATTGCCTTGCCTGGGAAAGTCACATTTGTGCGGTTCAAAAGAAGATCTCTAGAGCAATCGGTCTATTGAAGTATGCGCGAAATTTTGTTCAAACTGATACTTTGATAAATTTATATAGAAGCATCATAGAGCCACATTTCAGCTACTGTTGCTCCGTATGGGGCTCTTGTGGTGCTTCAAAGCTAGACGTGCTTCAAAAATTACAGAATAAAGCCGCCAGAATAGTAACAAATAGCCCTTTTGATGCATCTGCAGCTCCTTTGCTCCAGAGACTTGGTTGGCCATCGGTACAAAAGCTGATATATAAAGAAACAGGCTCCATGGTTAACAAATCTCTCAACTCTCTTGCACCTCAATATCTCAGTGATCTTTTCGTGAGATTATCGGGGGTACATCCAAGAGAGTTGAGAAACTCAAAAACTGACCTTGCAATACCCATGTTCAGAACTGGCAATGGCCAGAAATCCTTTGCGTATCGCGGGGCCAGTCTCTGGAACAGTCTTGATTTGGAAACAAAGATGGCTCCCTCAATCAATGCCTTCAAGTCCAAACTCAAGGGAAAATAATCATATACATTATTTTTTATTTTTCACTGTAAATTTTGTATTATATAACTCTTTATTTTGTAAATAGTTTTTGCAGGGCCAATTGTAAAACAGTATATAGACTGAATTGTACCCTGGGTAAATAATTTTAAAATGAAATGAAATGAAATGAAATTCCCAAATGACAAAAAATGCGAACTTCAGAGCTCTGCTACGGCTAAACTATCCAAGATATAAATACGAAACTTGGAAATTGACTTAATTTCAAGGAGAACTGCATGCTATCGTTCAAAATTTTCTCATAGCTTATGTAGTTTCCATATTCCCCGATTCCACGACTTTGTTGCCCGATTGTGGAATCCATGTTTAAGATAAGAGTTAGATTGTTGAATTTTTGAAACCTGGAGGCCAAGAGCTATCGATTGATATGCCTCTGTAAAGCTTTTAGTCTCCATATTCCCCATTTTAGTAATTTTTCAGAAACTGAACTTTTGACTGAGTATTGTGGCTAGATCCCATGAGGAATTCCCTTGATTTTTTGGGAATAGACTTGAATTTGGTAGTTAGTTATTATACCACAAACTGCATACCGATATCTCTTACCGTTTCCATATTCCCCGATTCCCCGATTCCCTGATTCCCCGATTCCCTATTTTAGTAATAGCCCGTGCGTTGACAAAACCTCACTTCGCAGTAACAAAGTGCCTTTTCAGCTGAGAAATTAAGACAAAGCCTTGCCTGTTGTCATAAACAGAAACATTGTTTGAAGGTATTTATGCAAAGCTTCATGTCTATGATAATTCGATTGACATTTTTCCTTCAATTCTATTCCCATGGGAATTGTAAACGTGACAAAAAAATAAAAAGTGTGAGCTCGACTGTTTCGAGCGTCACAAAACGACTTTCTTCCCTCTTTGAATCCTTAATGAGCTACAAAAGCATTTGATCTCGGTGAATTCTTTCGGAAGGTATACATATATCACGTAAAGCCTGATTTCCACTCAAAAAATTCCCAGCGAAATATTTCGCGCCAAGTTTTTTCTCGAGAAAGTTTTTCGCTCTTCAATTTCCATTCTGTGTGAAATATTCTTGCTAAATCTTTTCTTTCAGTCATTTCAGGAATGCGGTAGTACATCATCAGCTGCACCCCGATTGGCCAAATCATTACTTCGCAAGCGAAATGCGAAAAAATTTGAACTGAGTTCAACTTTTTTTCGCAGAGAAATTTTTTCTCAGAGAACTGGCGAAATTTCAGTGCTCATGAGCAGAAGGCTTTTCGCTAGAATTATCTCGCATTTCGCAAAGATTTTTCGCAGTGGAAATCGGGCTTAAGGCAGAAGTAAGTTTCTTCTAGATCCTGAATCCAAGTATGCATATGTGGTGTTTCCTGATGTACAGTAAGTAGAGGGCGGCCATAACCTCCAAAAAATAATTTCGTCAAAAGCAGTTTGTCATATTTTCTACAATTTCTGATGCAATGCTGACGTCGTTGTAAACAAATCTAATGCTTTTCAGCTTTTCAACGAACTGGGGAAATTTGTCACAGTTGAGTTTGTCACGGATTTCGCATTTTGCAACACGCAAATATGTCAACTATTCATGTTGCTTTTCAAAGAAACTTTTGATATTTGAGTAATCTTCGATCTCAGTTCTCATTTTGGGACGGTTTCTCCAACGTTCATTTGTGGCCAAACTTTACGAAATAATTTTTCCGACCTTTGTGTTTATTTTCAAATTTTTGGCGCAAAAAACTGTAATTTTTGTTAAGTTGTTAACTCTTTGCAGTTGATGTTTTACCATCAACCCGCCGCAGCTACCAGATTTCCCTCACATGGCTCTGGTCGACCAGGGCTAGAATTCCGGACAGCGACCAAACTGTCCAGCGTGGGATTTGAACCTCAGCCGTTCTGAGACCTTTGGTTAACGAGTCAGTCGCCTTAACCACTCGGCCACACGCTCTCTTAACCACTCGACCACACGCTCCCTGTAGTCCATTTTATCGCATTTTATCACATGAAATTCATTTGGCCGAATCTTGCCGGCTTACCCGACTTTACAATTTCATTTCAACCTCGGATGGCCAAACAGTACGATTCTTTCCAAAATTAAAACAGTCATTTTAATATCTATTCTGAGTACCTGGTCTAGCTAGTGATAAGCAATATTTCAAAGAAGCAAAATTCGAGCTTATCAGTCATTTAGGCAATTGTCGCGGAACTTGCCTTGATTATCCTCAGAGGTGGAAAGTATCGGAAGCTGGGAACGTAGTTCCCAGAAATGTTTTGGGTTCAAATTTTCACAGAAAATTGTCAAGAAAAAGTTGAGGCTTGAAGAAAATTTCTAAAATTTTAAATTATATTTTGACCACGGGGAATGAAAGTGAACAAAAATTAGCGTCACAAAAAATATTCCTCCAGCTTCGCTGAGCTACTTTTGATATAATGTAAAGTGGATCTGAAGTTGACTTTGATAAATAGCTCTTATTATGTGCCAAGAAAGTTTTCTTTGGTGGGAAAATCTGTTTTTATTTCCAGTTAGCATTGGGCTACTTTTTTTGGAAAAGTCCTACGAAAACTTTTTTGAACGTGAGTAAATTTGCTTTGAACAGACAGAATATTATACAATACAAGCCTTGCACACATGAAAATGGCTTTCCTTCCTTAAAAATCCTTGGTCAGAAAATTTATAATCAGTCTTATGGTACAAGAATTTTTACCTAAATGTGCTGAATTCTTCAAAGATTGGTAAGTTTTCTTATTGTGCGCATGTGACCAAGGCCAGCACAGTATGTTGGTGGTGGTGCTGGAAGTTGCTTTCCAAAACTTTAATCTGGCTAGAAAGACTGGGCTTAAGGAGCCTGAAATAGCACTTGATTCTCCTCTTCTATCTACATAACACCTTGATTGTCTGTAATTCACCATTTGAAAATATATCAAAACTTATGCTCATATATATCCTCCTTCACAGATCCACAATTGCCCAATTCACCCGACTTGTGCCTTTTTGTGAAAGTAGTAGAGTCAGTACTGCCTTGTTTTTGCTTGTGCATGAGAATTGTGAACAGAGTTTATGAGCATTATTTTGTGGCTGAACTAGTTTTGTCTTCCAAAAAACAGTTTTTTGGATACACGAATTGTTTTGTGCCTCGGAATAAATTTCAAATTAAAGCTTGCCTGCTCAAAGAAAACAGAAGTCATGTCTTTTTTAGCTTTGTATCAAAAAGTGCCACGGAATTGCATGCTCATGTCCCTCTAGATGGTGCAGCTCAAACCGTAATGTGAGTTGCACAGTTTCAGGAAACAACATTTTGCATAAGCTGCCCAAATAAGAAATTAGACCAGTACTTCATGAAATGTCATGAAGCTTTGGTCCAAAGCAAGCCTGAAGTCCAAGTTGTTGAATAAACTTGATGATAAGGATCCTATGCTTTTAAACTGCTTAATGTACGTTGACCTATTGGCCTAGTGACTATTTGTCAGCGGATAAGTACATCATCACAGCAATGAGGGCGGTGTAACATAGGTTTCAAATCTTTAAAAAGCTGGGTGTAAAATTCAATGACCTATTTCTTTGAACTGAACAGCCTCAAAGAAACTTGAAGTATTTCAAAGAAAATCTGCCGTTGGACTTTTCTAAAATCTTCATTTTTGTCAGAATTACAGTGTTTTTCTTCTTTTTTAAAAATTCTTGAAAATTTACGAAAACAATTTAAAACTGTCGTAATTTCTACACCTCTTGACGAAAGTTCAAATAATTTTCAAGAAAACCACAGTTCATGGATGCCTACAACATGGTATCAAGCAAAACTCTCTCACTCTTCTGGTTTGTGATTTAGAAATTTGATGACGTCACATCATAAAATGAGCTGAAATCTAAAAGAGGCCGTAATTTTGACAAATAATCGAGAGTTCAGAAAAGTCCAACGGTAGAATCATAGAAAAGTGGCTAAAGTTTCTTTCAAGTCATTCAGTTTAAAGAAATAGGTCATTAAATTTTACACCCGCCTTTTTTCGTAGATTTAAAGATTTGGAACCTATGCTGGGCGGTGTTTATTTCGATCTTGTCATTAGACATACTATCTCAGTTCAATGGATTAAAGAGCAAAGAAAATTCCTCTTAAATCCTCTCTGGCAGTTGCAATGTTGCTTCTCCCCTACCCGGGGGAGGTACTTCACTACAAATTCATACGGGGATGTGCGCCGCAAGGATTTCTGCTACGACCCAATCCCAGAAATTTGGTCCGATATTGATACTCAATCCCAGAATTTTTGTCAGACATTGATACCATATCCCAGAATTTTGAAGAAGTAACAAACACAATTCGACGTCAAAGGGACAAATAAGGGATCGAGGGCTGGGAACGACTAGTTTCGTCCCAAGTGGCCATTTGAACGAAGTTCTGATCTGAGAACGTTTTTAAACACAAAAAATACTTGAAATCTGTTCACCCTAAACTGACCAAGTGTTGCTCGAAAAATTATCCAGTTGTACTTTCATTCAGCACCCATAACCAGAATTTTGAGTATAAAAGTAAACCCCAATCCCAGAAAATTCTACGTGAAAGTATATCCCAATCACAGAAATTTTCTAGTAAAATTATATCCCAATCCCAGAATTTTCAGGCCAAAAAGGACCCTAAACTGGCGCACATCCCTGTCTTACCCCATAGTGAGGTAAACCCCCCCCCCCGGCTCCCCTATAGATAGGTCTTCTAACATAAAACACATCTGATTTGGTTTGCAGGATGAATCCACCATTTTGACATCGAAAACGAGTTTTTTGGCGCGATTTCTTATCACTGAAATCGAGGCCACTATGCGACAGACGTTTTCTGATTCCATTTGTTCTCATTTTTTCACGTTTAATGCCACAATAAATAACATATGGTTAACACAATAGATTGATATATTTACAATTTGCAAAATTTTGCAGACATTTTTTAGCTGCAAACGTAGGTTCCCAGAGAGGAAAAAGTTTTTCCACCTATGATTATCCTGAAAGTGATTTTGAACGATTTTGAAGGGGAAAATTGTGACTTTTTTAAAAAAAGATTTGCCTAGGAAATATGCTCCCTTCTACCACCGCCACTTTTTGGGGTCATTGTCATTAACACTTCTTCAAGGTTTACTTTGGCCGCTGAACCTTTGATCATACCGACTATACAACGCTTCCCATCGTGGTTCGTGTTTTATGGCGACATAAGCTGAATTTACACTAGAAGAGTAACCCGTGACGCAGTTTCGTGTAGCCATCAAATACGACAATGGGAGGAAGTTGGCTAATTTCAACTTTCCGCACATGCTGCATCGCACAAATCGAGGTACAAACAATATCTTTGCAAGTTAGATACTATTAGCTTTACCCGGGTGAAACAATAATTATCAGGAAAACGGACATTAAGACTTTCCTCAAGAGTGCTGTTTACTTACATGCCGAAATAATGAAGCTCTGAACCCATATTTCCTTATAGTTTCCTCATAATTTCCTTATAGTTGTGCGGGATTTCGTTTCTAATGTGTTTAGGCATTTCACAAGGAAGTAAAAGCAAGTCCGTCAAAGTTGTATGAGATTTGAAGGAGTGATGTTACCATCGGCTTCGTCAAGGAGACATGGTAAGCTTTTGATAAATTCAAATAAGCTTGTTCTCCTAAAAAGGAACAAACATTAATGTTATGATCGAGGGGTGCATAACGCTCTGAAAAAAACATAAGAGATTTCTAAAAACCTAAAGAATTTCTGTAGAATTTCAGGAAAAAGCAAAGGGACTTCAGCAGAAAGTATGTGAGATTTCAAGAGAGTGATATACCCCTCGATGGCGATCAGTTTTTATGGTGAAAAAGGTATTAATGGTCAATTCATTAGAATTAGTATCAAAGAAAAACATGCCACCTTATTTGGTGTATGGGTGAAATCGCATAGTAGTCGCTCGTACTTTCACTTCAGTACCTATCAAGAAAACAAATTAGTATGTTAATTACAAAAAGAGAAACCTAGGAAAGAACTGGGGAAATCAACCATCATTAGCGAATATTAGAAATTAGAAATAATGCGCAAGAAATATTTAATCAAGGATTACGCTAGAGAGGCTATTTTCTTGTTACACTGAAACAAAAACTTAAATTTTTCCAACCCAGAACGCAACTTGCCATTAGAAAAACTTATAAGAAACCAGTACTGGAATGGCCAAAGTTTTATGAGAGTTTTGCTGTCTCGGAAGGCCTAAGAGAACGTTAAACACGAATTTCAAGGATATCATTGGAAAAGATGCCTCTTAAAGTATTCTTGAGTAATAGCAACTGAAGTTTAACGTGTCTCGCCAAATAGAGCTCTTTATCCTGCAAATGTTTTTTTCTCCATTTTATGTCGAAAAAATAGCCGCTGCAAAGGAAAGAACTAAATCAACATTCTGAACCCACGCAGAGAGACACAAATCATGAAACTTCCAGGACGAAAGGCAGTAATCTAGATGCAAAATAACTCCTAAGCCTGGTTCCATAACAACATAGAGTGCTCGTAAGGAGATCGGCCACGGTCTGCGATCGTCTGCGATGTTTTTTCCAATTTAATGGAAACAGCTACTTCCGATCCTTTAGACCGTCGGGGATCGAGGATCGTGGATCGTAAGCGTCGGGACAGTTGAACGCAGTTCCACCTTCCTAGTCGTTACGATTGACCCGATCTGGGATAGCTTTTATGGAAACACGCATAGCAGAAGATCAGTGATCATCGTAGACGCGGTTTTGTTGAACTACAGGCAGATCTCCACCAGTCGATTTTCTTGGACGATTGTCATGAAAATTCGCGACGACCCATGCGCAGTGGAAAATTTCTGATCACAGCATCGAAAAACTTTGCTGGACGAAAAATAGAAATGGTTTCTATCTTTCGTCTGACGATCTTTTATTATTGAACTTGTTTAATATTGTTATTGACGGTTTTCATTATTATCATTATCATTATCATTATTGTTTCTTTCGCACACCAAGCCAACGTCATTGGTGGTTTGTTGTTCAGCTAGGTATCAAGTCAATACCCTTGACCTTAGATATCTAGAACGTTCCTGATTATCTTTGCCGTTCCCAACATACAAGCTTTCTGCATCACGTCGGTCTTCTCTTCCACTTCTATCTTTGCTGCCCACGAGTTAACGTTCTTGCTCAATGTAGTACCCAACGCCCCTATTACGATTGGAATCACACATACTTTTCTGCATTCCCAGATCCTACTGATTTCTCGTTTTAAGTCCTGATAGCGTTCAACCTTCTCAAGCTCTTTCATCTTTACCCTTGTATCAAATGGGCATGAAACATCTATGATACAGCATTCTCTGTTTGTTTTCTTGTGTATCAATATATCAGGTTTATCGTGTTCGAGGTGGTGATCCGTCTGAATAGATAAGTCCCACAGCAGTTTTACATCTTCATTTTCTAATACTCTTTCTGGGACATGTTCATACCAGTGGTACCATGTTCATACTCTTTCGTTATTATTATCATTATTATTATTATTATTATTATTATTATTATTATTATTATTATTATTATTATTATTATTATTATCATCATCATTATTATTATTATTATTATTATTATTATTATTATTATTATTATTATTATTATTATTATTATTATTATTATTATTATCATCATTATTATACAATTCTTTAAAGTTGGTTTACAAAAATAGCTCTAATACAAAAACTAGCAAAGACCAACTATTTACGAAAAAACAACAAAATAAATTACAGTTCATCAAACAGCCAAAGTAATACTTTAAATACCCTATTTACATATTTTACAAGGACAGTTCTTCCCATTCCATCTCTTTTATGCATGATTTGAAGGAACAGACGGAGGTGGCAGTTTTATTGTCATTAGGTAGGGAATTCCGTAATATGCTACCACGAAAAGGTAAACTATCAATGCCATAAGTAGTTGTTTCAGTTTGAGGTAATATCAACAGATTTTTTGACCTTAAGTTATAATTATTATCCTTTCGTTGAACATATCCCATAAAAATGACGGATTTTGTTGTGTTAAACTGTTATAAACCTCGAGCATTAATTTTTGCAAGTTCTTTTGATGAATAGTGCACTCATTTCCTCTGTGACACAACTCATTAAAGGTGAATGTAGAATCATTGGAGAGAATTCGAAGCGCTATCTTATGGGTGCGATTCAGGTCATTATTTGCAACCTTTCCGCAAAACATCAATATCAACGGATAGTAATTGAACTGGACATTATGAAAGAGTTTCATAGCAAAAGAGATTGCTTCTCGTTTGAATAGCTCGAGACTCTATAGAAGGCACTGATCTTGTTGTTTGCTTTTTGCCATAATTTTTCCACATGTTGGTCAAACATTCGTTTCGAGTCTTTTGTGATCCCCAATAACTAACACTACTGACAACATCAATGGATCAATTTCCAATATCGAGAACAATATTATCATCTGTCTTCCAAACCGAGTAGCATAACTTGAAATTTTGATGGATGGGCTACCATTTGATTAGCCTTGAACCATGAGATCGCTTGAGACATACCTTCTTTGATGCCACACTTTCAAAAGAGTCATCATAGGAAAAGATGGTATTATCATCAGCAAAATTACACACCTATTTTCGCAGAATTACTTGATCAATGAAATCGCACCATTTGTCCAGCCTCGCTCAAATTATTATTGGAAAGTAGGAGTTTCTTTCCGCATTCCCGTGACGAAATCAAACCATGCGGACATAAAAAAAAACTTTTTCTTTTTCGCCGCGAATTTTTGAGACGATCGTCCTGGAAGTCGTCCAGTGGAGATCGGCCTTATGATCATAAGGATCTGAGTAGCCAATTAGAAGATTGTAGAAGTTGTTGCTACGCTTTACCGGTTTAAAAAGGATAATGGTATAGATGTGTCGCAGAGCGTTGCAGACCGTCACCAATGAATGGAAACACGCTGATGATCGCAGATGGAAGATCGAGATTAGGGATCGGCGACGATCGCATACTGTCGCCGATTCCCTTGCGATTTAATATAAAACCAGCCTTTATTACCATGGGCTAGTCCTAGTTTCTAATAAGAGACCTAAGAGACTTATGCAACTAAGTCAAGGAGATGGTGGTTCGAAAATGTAGTTAACAGAAAGAATGAAAATGATCAAATTTGTATAGGCATATCAAGACTTCATAAGATCATTCCGCGCTCAACACAAAACTAGACTCTCTGGACAGGCAACCTTTAACATCAAACATTTGCGAATAGAAAGTTTTCTTTGATCATTTTTTAACCACGAGGAAAGCATAGTTTGATTAGCAAAGACTGGCCGTCGATTCAAAGTTTCTTATGCTCAGGTATACGTGCTGCTCGGATGCTGCATTTAATGAATCAAATTTAGAACAATGACAATTGGATCGAAGCATGCGTGACAATAGCTAGCCTGTTTCGAAGTTGTTCGAGCTTATTAGTCGATGAAGCAACTTTCCTTCCATTCACAAGCTGTCAAATGATGTCGACAGCGCATTGCCACTACAAAAGTAAGGATGCTTTGACTTTAGAGTAGAAACGAAACGATTTAAATTAGCTTTCCAAAGCCTTTAAATTGAATTCGACAAAACATGTGCTTAATTTACTACAATACCAATAAGTTTAGTAATTCGATGAAAAAGTCATTTACACGTGATATACCATAAATTACACATATTTTTCGTTCGGCGAAAATGCGTGAAATCCACTTGAAAATGAAATAACACCTTCAATAATCAAACAAGTTACGTTGTAACAATAAATAGTCCATTCCACTATCGCCGTTTTAATAAATAAGTGAACGAACCAATAAAGATGCGAAAAATAAACAAATAAACAACAAATGCCAAGCATGAATAAAATATTTCGTGCATAGTCAAGGCAAACTGGCAAGCGAATGTTTTTGTATTCTGATTGATTTTCTCATTGATAACATGAGCTTGATAAATCAAATATTTCCCAGAAGGTTTATTCAACATTGAAAACATACTTTAGAACCGTTTCAGCTCCCGAACCGTTAACGTTTAGAACCGTTTAGCTTTTAAGATGGGTCGTGAACAGCCTTTGTCATTTTCCATGAAAATGATGGAAGTACATTGAACCCTAAACAGAAAACTGTAATGAGTCAAAGTAGCGGATATAAATGTTGATTTTCTTTCATTTCAAAATTTGTGTTCACTGAGAAATTCTTCGCTACAGCGTAAATAGACATTTTAACTTAATAGAAATGAGGCTTGGATCGAGCGAACAAATTTGGTAAAGTTTGAGAAGAGAGACGAAAGCACGACCCCTGTTCTAATTAGATATGTTACTAGCTGTGGCAAGAAGTTGCTTCGGATCTTAGATAACTTTTAAGAGAGTTAAGTGACAATTCTTCGCTCAAATACAGATACGAATGTTTCAGTTCATGCAGAATTAAGTTTCATTTGCCTATTGACCTTGCTTATCATTGTTTTCACTCATCATTAGCTTACTCTTCTTTCATTTGAACGACAAACGGTTGAAAAACAGCAAAATTTGATTCGCCAAGTTCGCAAAATGAAACCCTTGCATCTAACAGTTTGGTTTGAAACAGTTACACAACGAAAGTAAGCTAACAATGAATGAAAATAACGAAAAACAAGGCCGAGCGGCAAATAAAACTTACTTGAGTCAAAACTGAAACTCTCGTATCTCTCTTTGAGCAAAGTTGTCGAAAACTGACTCTCTGAAACAAATTCTGAGATCAGAAGAGATTGCATCCCCCTACTGATAGAAATGTGTTTACTAAGGACGGAGATCGTAGTTCGTTTTTCATTTCAAACTCTCGAAGACCTGGATGGTCAGTATTTGACAGTCGTCAAGTATTTTTGTGCTGATCTTTTACTTTTCGTT
Source organism: Aurelia sp. 4 Dawson et al 2005 (assembly GCA_964019985.1). NCBI lineage: Eukaryota > Metazoa > Cnidaria > Scyphozoa > Semaeostomeae > Ulmaridae > Aurelia > Aurelia sp. 4 Dawson et al 2005. The sequence continues at coordinate 9,970,442 of OZ026504.1, forward strand.
GTATTTCACATGAGTTAAAGTGTGCTAAATTAGGGAAATCTTTTCATTTAGATCCTCAAGTTCAACTTATGGAGAAAACATCGAACAGATACTAAAACTTTCGCCTGAAGAGCATTAAGTATGATTTTTTAGTTAGACAAGAGGGAGAAGAATGAATGTACTCGAGGGTAAATTCAAATTCACGAAAATCATTGATCTGGCCTCATTCAGTTGTAGTTTTCGATTGTAAACATTGTAAACTGCCAAAATTGCACTTCAAAATGCCACAAAGTAGCGATAGATGGGGCAGCGAAAAGGCTTATTTACTCCTTACATGACACTCTTAGTCAGTTAGGTAGCACATACCAAAGGTCAGCCAGTCAAAGAGAAACAAGACGAAATCAGATTAATCCATGTTACAAAGGTATCTTTCACGGGTGCATTTTGAAATAAAAATATAGTGTCCAGTAGAGAGGACGCCATGCAGAGAGGACCCCCGACTTTATCCGCGATCTTTGTTGCTACATTCCGTCCTTGATAACAGTTCAGGGCCAGCGGTTCAATATAAAGCATTTCCAACAACTATGGGTAATTTCTAGATCTGTACGACAAGCTTCGTCGCACTTTGTTCTCCATAATCAAACTGGATTTCGTCTTGTTTGTATGTAGAAACTAACGATGGAAATAGGGTGAATAAATCTTTAAATCAAAACAAAATATTTTAAGAACTCCCAATATTTCAACTATGAATGACAATTAGTGGTACAACAACCAAACATCCCCTTTTATAATAAGTTTACAAGAATTTACAAATGTTCTGCAAATTTTACAAATCATAACTTGAAACTAAGACTCGAAATATGCTTGATAAACTGAAGAACAAATCAATGAATGAAAGAAGAATTGATGGAAAGAAAATTAAAGCCTTGGAAACGGAAATTATCCAAAAATAAGTCACTAATTACAGCAAGATAAAATATTCCCCATGAAGATTTCTTTATAACGTAAATAATTCTGAAATGCTTTTATTTAAATACAGAAGTTCCATAACCCCAAAAATACAGCCGCGATCCTATCATAAATGCTGCAATAAACATGGCTACGATTCGTTTAAAGTTTAATTCAACCAGCAAAATAAGCAAGATTCAAGGTTTTAGTGAAATATCACGGAACACGAAGAAAGTACAAATTTAATTTTATGATTTTAAAAAGAAAACAAGAAGATTACTTGATATCACTGCAACCGTTTTCAAAGCTTAAAGGGCCTGTTTCATCCAGCATTCCTTGCACGCGTCGTCAGTTGGCTGGCCATGTTTGTCGCCATTTTCATGACCCATGAAAATGGCGACAAGAAAGGCAAACCAAGACAACACGTGCAAGGCATGCTGGATGAAATGTAATGAAATGAAATGTAAAACCACAATTACCTTCACACTGATAATAATCGAAACAAAACGAAATCAGGCGCTCTAAATGAAAAACCTCGAAATTTTCAAATAAATCTTCGGATTACAGGGATGATTGTTGTCTTGGAAGCGCATGATCGATCTTTGACAATTATGAAAACGCAGCCGACATTTCCTTGCTTCGCTTCATGCGCTTGAAATCGTCTGTTTTCGTCTCATTTTCACTGCGTAACTATGGAGAGGTCTAATGGCAAATTCACTCCTCATCGTGAACAATTAGGTGGCCTCTTCAAGATTGGTTCCAAAAGTCAAAGAACAATGGGTTTTATCATATATACCGACTTTTTGAAGGTTTCATTACCCTAAATTGAAACCAGTAACGAGTGGAAAGTTGTTCCCGGGGGAGGGGGTACCTTCAATAGGATGATGACGGGGGTGTGCCATTTTGAAGTCTGAAATCACACCCTAAAATTTTGCTGGCAGTTGCAATAACTGAAAATACCAATCCCCTGAATCATCAAAAATCAACGATTCAGCGCAGCATTTGTGGTAGAATACAGGCTCTTGGTAAACCTAGCGATAAATATTAAGTGAAATTAACACGAAGACTCTGCAGATTATTTCTTGCTACCAATAACTCCGGTGTCGAAACCGGCGAAATCAAGCATTGAAGCGGGTCGGTGTGTGTATGCATCGATCGGGTACACACCAGGAAGGCTCGCTGATACTGTTATGGAAGAAAATATTGACAAATTAAAGTGTAAAACAGTTTAACAAATTAATAGTACTTACATATCTACGTATTTAAAACGATGATTTAGAATGAATAACATTATATAATTAAGGCGAAAAGTTTGTGGGAAAAATATTTAACTGGTTCTGTATTTGACTCAAATCATACGATACAAAGATGATTGATTTGGTTTGCAGTAAGGAGACCTAACAAATGTTCGTATGGCATATTTCATTGCAAAAATGAATATTGCTTGATGAAAGATACCAATTTGTGGAGTTGCAAAAGATTAAGAGAGGTGTTCTTTAAATGGTACATTATATTTACAGCTGTTAGAAAAATGAGTATGAAGAAGATATAAAATTAGTATAATTTAATAAAGAAATGATTATTTGCTTGACGTTAAAAGTTAATTCAGTATCATTCGAAGTTTGCGTGTTAATGAGGGATGTGTTACCAAGAGCGAGTGTCGTAACAGTAGTTTAGCTGATCTACAAATAATACATTATCATGATTAGAAATCAGCGCTAGTAAAAGACTATACAGCTTTACTACTTCATTATGGCACGTAGCCAATGATATAGCACACTGGGCTTGGCTTTGTTACAAGTTAAAGAAAGAGCTCAAGGTTGCGGTAAGGGATCAGGTATGCCCAAATTACCAATCTTGCTAATCTTGCCAAGCCTAAGCAACAACCATCAGATGCAATGAATGACCCTATGTCTCACTTTACATCAGAGTCAAGTGTGTATTCTAAAAATTGCCAACCCCATCGTAATCATAATCATCAAAATGATCAAAGAGTTTAAGATTTCTTCGCTCTTGAACAATGTCGCTCTAGTTGGCCTACCTACTAACAACACAGTGCAGTTTTGACCACAGAGGACACGAAAGATGTGGCGATCGCAACGGGAGGTCTGACTAGAGAACTTGAGGTGCAATAAGAGAGATACGTTTTTAACAGAAGTGTACAGGAAACTGGCGAGTCAAAAATGGGAAAGTTTGATGGGTACATCACTGCAGAAATTAAGGAGCCACAAGAGAGAGTCAGTTCTAACAAACATACATGGGAGTAGAGTGGCAGTAGCAATTTGTTTGGAGTGGGCTTGTCAGCATTAAGAAAAGAAAAGAATCACGGGAAAAGAAGCATCACTCATGTTTGGTCAGATAGGATAACAGGGATTTCATAGTTCAGTAATTTTATCGGCCAGCAAAAAAGTTCTGAGATGTTGGAGATATCCGAGCTAGTTTTTCCGACAGTTCTCAACTCCGAATTTTTTGCTTGGTTCCACATGCTCTGCTAAAGACGTTAGAGATGTCACATCTGTGAAAATTTGTAAAATTGAGCTCCTTTGTTGGCAAGAAAGTAGCAGGCCTCACATCAAAATATCAATTTATGCATCAAATCATGTTGATAATAGCTTAAAAGTTTAAATTTTTGAAAGATATAAAACATAACGCTCAGGTCACCAAAAGTAAAGCATTTTCTGAAATTCATAGCATTTTTTACCTTATTTTGACATGTATTTTTTATTGTATTACTACTTTTTCATTCATTCATTTCATTTTTCACTTTTAATTATCTATCCAGGGTAATACATTCAGTTTGTGTTTAAGAAAACTGTTTTACAATGTGCCCTGCTTAAATAAAAAGATAAAATCTAACCTAATTACAGGAAGTATCTATGATATAAACTCTACAATAAGATCAAAGGAAAACAAATCTCAATTTGAAGGGAAAAGAACAAGAAAATTGACCAAAAAATATTGGTTTCGATGTAATAGCCCTCATCCGGGGATACATCTATGATTTTTCAAAAAGGTCTTGAGTCTGTTTTTGAAATCGCCAGTGATGGGGCAGTTTTGATTTCGGGATTCGATTGGTTCCAAACAGTAACTCCGCGATACGAAAAGCTACGTTGTCCATTAGATGTCTTATATCGTGGAATCTCAAGATCTGTTTCAGTGCTCCGTAGGACTCGTTTCGTACAATCAGACAGTTTGTGAAACATGTCCTGCATTTAAGGAGGAGCTAGTCCATGGAGCGATTTGTAAACCATGGTAGCAGTTTCGAAATCAATCATTTCTCTTATGTTAAGCCACCCAAGTTGAGAAATCAAGAGCAGTGATGCTTTGTCAAAAGGACCGTTCGTAACGATGCGAGCAGCTCGATTCTGTATCTTTTGGAGCTTTTGAAGGATTGTATCGCCAGAGCAACCCCAGACCGAGCAACAATATCTAATATGTGGTTCTACTATGCCTAAATACATTTTCTGGAAAGTCTCTAAAGACAGAAATTTCTTGGAATAAGCATTCCTACTCCTCGTGATATCTTGCTGAATGCGACAGTGATATGTTCTTTCCAACTTAGTTGGGAATCAATTTGTACGCCAAGATATTTCACATTACTTTTATAGGCTATCCTATCTTTATTGATTTGAAAGTCGGGCTAGCCATATCATCGTTAAGTCCAAGACTTCGCAATCGTAATCCAGAGCCCAGAATCATGCTTTGTGTTTTGGTAACATTTAGAGAAAGTTTGTTACCTTCTAACCATAAGCGAATGCTATCAAGATCAGTATTTATGACTTGGGTCAGATCAGTAACAGATCTCGAGGAGTAAGGAATGCTCGTATCATCCGCATACATTGTGGCCTTAGTTCTGTCCAAGGCAAACGGCAAGTCATTAACGTATATCAAAAGTAGAAGTGGATCAAGGCAAGAGCCCTGAGGTACTCCACATTTGATATCTTGTAGTTTAGAAACATGGCCGTTTACCTTGCAACATTGCTTTCGATTACTCATATATGATTTAAACCAATCGAGCTCCTTGCCGGCAACTCCATAATGACATAGCTTCGCAATCAGAATATCATGATCAACAGTGTCGAACGCTTTCTTCAAGTAAATAAATATAACCCCTGTATAGAGGCCTTTGTCAAAGTTCATGTACCAATCATTGGTACATTTCAGCAAGCATGTCAGTACAGAGTGCAAAGCCCTGAATCCAGATTGGTCTGAGAAGAATAATTTATTTGCAATAACGTACTTATACATTTGATCAAAGATAATCTTCTCAAACAAACGTGAGATAACAGGAAGTACAGAAATAGGCCTATAATTAGATCTATCTTCTATATAGATAGGCGAAACCCTTGCAACCTTCCAGTTTTGTGGAAAAGTTCCTGATGCTAGCGACCAATTAGATATATCACATGATGCTGGTGCAAGAATAGGCATCCCAATCTTGAGAAAGAAACCTGAGATGCCATCAACACCAAAGCCATTGGATTTTTTAAACTTTGCCATCACATTGACCAGATCGTCAGGGCTAATCATTCTAAATTCAAAACGTGCAGAATCACTGTTAGCCGAATAATCTCCATTCATAAGGGGCTTAACTGTGTCAGGTATATTAGAACTAAGCTTTTCTCCGATGTTGCAGAAAAAGTCATTCATGGTATCAGCAATTTCATCATTTTTAGTGATACTCTTATCTTCCACTGTCAGAGAGCTAATATTGGTGGTCTTGGAACGTTTATTGATTAGTTGATTGATAGAATTCCAAGTATCTTTCAAGTTGCCTTCACTATCGCTGATCTTATAGAAAAGTACGTCCTTTTAAGCCTGATGTTTAGGTATCTACTTGAAAGGTATCTAATTGTTCTCACATTTTAATGGAGATCAAAAACCTGGCTTTGTATAAATCAAAATATAAGCAAGACAGTGGGCAAAAATAGGCGATGGTTTACAAATAAAAAAAAGAGGACGTTTCTTGACATACACAGAAGTTTACTTTTACATAAAATGCATACCATTCTTTTGTTTAAAAAATTGAAATTGAATTAGGAATTTTCAAAGTTAAGACATCTCCGACTTTGGCAGGGCACATAAAACAGAAGGGTCGAGAAGTGTCGAAGAAACTTGCTCCAACATCTCCGAGTTTCTTATCTGGCCTAAATTTCTCTAATCACATAAAAGCTATGGCTAATGGAATAACAGTTTGTGTCAGTTGTACGAAAGCTAGCATGGACCAACAGGGGGAATTTGGTTCTGAGCCAATCAGCGACTTTGTTTATGTCGGAAATAGCCAATCATATTGCTTTATTACACAATAGGAGCAATAGAGGTCTTGACGTCACCTATGACGGACACAGATGTAAACACATCTCCTCGCAGCTTCTCGCTGCAAAACCACCGACTCTAAAATCAATACGATGCATAACACTTTAGGGCACTACAAAGAGTGTCATGATCGCTTCGCATTATTAATGAGTTGATCTAAGTTCTTAACGACAACATATTTGTTATCTGCCCCAAGAGCAGAGAAAACGTCAACATTAGGACGTCAACAGTGAGCGTGTGGCCGAGTGGTTAAGGCGTCTGACTCGTAAACCAGAGGTCAGAACGGCCGTAGGTTCAAATCCCACGCTGGACAGTTTGATCGCTGTCCGTAACACTAGTCCGGGTCGACCAGAGCCATGTGAGGGAAATCTGGTAGCTGTGGCGGGTAACTGCGGCGGACCGATGGTAAAGCATCCGTGGCCCCTGCTGGAAATAAGTCTCTCAGACTTTCGCGGGCTAGCCACGTTAAATATAAATACCTACCTACCTACCTATGATAGGCACGTTCAACTGTATTTGCTTAGCCCCGTGGTCGCGCCTCTGGTGGTTATGGTCATTTTGAAATTCGTTCCTCGAACATATTTACATGGAATTTTCCCTGCTAAACATCATTGAAAAGGAAAAGTATCCCCTTTGAAACAGGGCGTGGTAATGCATTCTTGAAAACCACAATTACACTTAAAAGATCGAAATTTTGGAAGCAAACTCGATGAAAAACCCAAAGCCCTAATGTCACAAATAGGTCGTAAATATCGGAACGTACTCACCTGTCCTCCATTTGCGATGACGAGCCAAAACTGGAGAAGTCTACAAATCTACACACTACATGTGAAACAAACGAATTTAGCAAGGATGAATTAAACTATTTCCCTCAATTTACCAGTGCAGTCTTTACTACACCATCGTGTTGATCTACGGTCTATGCCATACAAAACATGTACTGAATGGCGGGAAATTAATTACGTCTACAAAAAAGTATTTTTTTGCAAAACAAATCGATTTCTGATCTTGAGATAATTCTTTTCAGTATTTTGTATTGAAAATTGGAAAATAGACGACTAGGTAACTTCTGACGAGGGGGTCAGGTCAGATATAATCGCGGAGTCTGCAGCTGTTGACTGCTGACATGTTTCTTTGTCCAATATCCTAAACTTGTTACACAACTTCTTTGCTTGATTTTTGCAAGAAATTTGGATTGGAATATTGTGGGAAGGTCTTTTAATTTTGGTTGCGCCCAATTTTTATGGCAAAAGTTTCTTGATAAGTTTCTTCACTTCATAAACTGAATTTAACAATTTATCACATGCCATATTTTGAGCTCATATCAGTGAGGAAGCAAATCATAAATGGCAATTATATCGCCCTTTATCGATGCTAATGCACTTATTATATCATATCTTATTATATCTTATTATATCTGCTAATTATATCATTTGCTTGACAATGCACTTATTGCTGAGAAAAATTTGCAAATTCATGAGCCAAAATTGAAACAGTTGTTTCTTAACTTTGTTAATTAAACTCTGATAACTTTTGGGGAACGACTTTTCTAGGAGAGGCCAAGTTTCTTTCAAGCGGTTCTTTATTAATAAAGGGGCATCTCCCAAAGAGGCTTCAACAGGCATTTTAGCGGTACTGAGAAAGGTCAGAAGCTGTCTTGTAAAAAAAAAACCAGGTGGTTTACCTTTTCTTTCTTTCTACTGGACGACTTGGGCAAGTCCAGGCCATTATCGTAGAGCCTTTAGAACGGTCGATTAAAGGAGGGATCCTGTCCTTCGCTCTTGAAATAGACTCTCTCAATTTCCAGAAAAGACAGTGCTTGCCACTGTAGACCTATTATCCAAACGAATCATAATTATTTCAATTTGGATGATGATTTGTTCTCGTAGGCAACCTTTATGCAAGAAAGACTCCTGTGGACAGTGGTGTGCAATGTGAACTATTTGAGGTTCTAACATGGGTTTGGGAGAAAAGGAGAAAAAGCAAAGCAGAAATTATAACGGTTTGGGAGAGCACATGCCCCCAGTTCTTTCCAAAAATGCAGAAACATAAAAAACCGTGGATTTGTTAGAATGCAAGCTTGAGGGGGTTGTCTGTGCTCACGGCCCTTATCACCCAAAGCAGAGTCTGAAAATTTGGCCATTCATGTGATGGTGCTCGACAATTGCTGCTCGAAAACTGAAAAAAACTAAGTCATGAAACACGATGTGAACCTCAACAGCATTCAAATAGGCCTGCGCTAGGCTATGCACATATTCTGAAGCAGAAGCCGATGAAACTCAAAATCGTAAAAGCGCATTTATCGAAAATTTGGAGAAAAATTGACCTGATCTTTAGAAGAGGGAGCAATCCCAAAAGTCAGATTGACGTTTGGCTTACGAAAATCGATTTGTGAATTTCTCCGCAGGGCTTTGGGTTTTTCATCGAGTTTGCCTCCAAAAATTTCGCTCTTTTAAGTTTAATTGTGGTGCTCCAGAATGCAATACCACACTCTGTTTCAAAGCGGATGCTTTTCCTTTTGAATGGTGTTTAACACGGATAATTTCATGTAATTATGTTCGAGGAACGAATTTCAAAATGACCATAACCGTCATCGGCGCGACCATGGGGCTAAGCAAATAGAGTTGAAAATGCCTATTATAATGCTGACGTTTTCTCTGCTCTTGGGGCAGATTTCATTCATTTCATTTCATATATTTAAGGACGGTTGCCCTTAGGCAAAAGCCGTTTTTCAAGGGGCCCTCCGATAAAAAAGAACTAAAAAATATCAAATAAACTACCCTACGCTAATTACAATGAAAACCATAATACTAAAAACCTATTTAAAAGAATTAATTTTTTATATACATATTGAAAATAAAATAAAAGAGAGAAAAATAAAACGAATCCGAATTCTCTAACGGGGGCAGACCCCGCAGCACCAGCACCAGCCGCCCCCAGGCGACGTGACAACCCAGAGCGAACGGCGATCAAAACCATGACGGCCATTTTCCCCGAGCCGGCCCGCCACGTAAGGACAACCAGCGCCACCACCGCAGGCCACACCCCCGCTGTTATCCCTAAACAGACTTTATGAAGCTATTTAGGGAAGTTGCCTGCTTTGACTCAGCTGAAAGGCTATTCCACAATTTCGCTCCCCTAAAAGAGAAACATTTCTGACCATTTGCAGAAGTTTTCTTCGGTACCCTCAGGTCAGTCTTGGTATTTCGAAGGCAGCGGGTGGAGCATTGTGAATTTCTTTTGAAGAGGCTACTCAGGTATTGCGGAGCCAGCTCATTGAGTGACTTGAAGACCACTATTTTCGACTCATAGCTGATGAGTTGTTCAAAGGTCTTCCAGCCCAACCTTTCGATGAGTGGCCTGCTTGGGGTGTCAAAGCCGCTATTGGTAAAAATCCTGGCAGCTCGGTTTTGAAGCTTTTCTAGCTGGTTGATTTCAGTAGAACCACAACAACCCCAAACAGAACAACAGTATCGAAAGTGCGGCTCAACAATACCTGTGTAAAGATTCTCAAGAGCTGCCCTTGATGGAAACTTCTTGGCATGCTTTAAAAAGCCAATGGCCCTTGAGACCTTGCAGAGACAGCTTTTATTTGCTCTTTCCAATTTAAAGAGCAATCAATTTGGACACCAAGGAATTTTGTTTTCTTGGACAATGTCAAGCTTATTGCCACGTATGTTCAATTCCAGATTCTGATTTGTACTTTTGAGAATGTTACGTTTTTGCTTGGTTGTGATAAGCATGGAGTGTGTTTTTGTAACATTCAAAGAAATTTTATTGCCTTGAAGCCATGTGTCCAATCGCTTAAGATCATTATTAATAGCACCATTCAGCTGAGTCATATTCAATGCCTGGTGACACAAACTGGTGTCGTCAGCATACATGGACACAGTTGAACCCTGGACGGCCAATAGAAGGTCATTGATATAGATGAGGAAGAGAAGAGAGCCGAGACATGAGCCTCGTGTCACACCAACTTCTACATCCTGCATGTCAGAGGCAACACCATTAACCCTGCAGAACTGTTTACGGTTGGATAGGTATGACCTAAACCAAGACAGCTCTCGCTGCTGAACACCATAAATTTGAAGTTTTTCAAAGAGGATATCATGATCAACAGTATCAAAGCCTTTTTCAAATCAATGAATACTAATCCCACAAGCCGTCCAAAGTCCAGGCCATTGTACCAGTCATCAGTATTTTTAAGCAAAAAACGTGAGTGTAGAATGAAGCCTTAGAAACCCAGATTGGTCAGGAAAGAAGAGACCATTTTCTTTCATATACTGATACAGCTGGTCAAAAATAAATTTTTCAAAGATCCTTGAGATGACTGGTAAGACTGATATCGGACGGTAGTTTGACTTTTCAGTCCTGTCTCCATCTTTAAAGATCGGAGTAACTCTAGCTACTTTCCATGAATCTGGAAACTGGTTTGTCTCAATGGAAGTGTTAAACAAGAAAGCTAGAGAGTTTTCAATGAAAGGTAAGGCAAGCTTCAAAAAGTAGCTAGAGAAATTGTCAATCCCAAAGCTCTTTGGGGATTTTATCTTGGCAAATGCAGCCCTGATCTCCTTAACTTCAATGGTCTTGAAGTTAAATTTATCCTTATTTGCATTGACTTCATATGCACCTGTAAGGAGAAGATTGGGGACAAAATCGATTTTGTCTGCTAGTTCCTTGCCTACAGAGATAACAAATATGTTCTCCGTAAGACTTTAGATCAACTCATAAAAATTCGAAGCGGTCATGACACTCTTTGCAGTACCCTAAAATGTAGTGCATCGTATCGATTTTAGAGTCAGTGGTTTTGCAGCGAGAAGATGCGAGGAGATGTGTTTACATCTGTGTTCGTGATAGGTGACGTCAATACCTCTATTGTTCCTATTGTTTAATGAAGCAATATGATTGGTTGTTTCCGACATAAACAAAGTCACTGGTTGGCTCAGAACCAAATCCCCCCCCCCTGAAATGATTTATCTATGAGAGTGACTGTATCTATGATGGCAAGAAGCTATCGCTTAATGTCGTAAAGACTCAAGGGATGATAAAAGGTAGCAGGTTCAAGCTTCTTAGTTTAGACTTGCCTAGTTCTTCCAAACCTGACGTTGATATCGGTAGCCAGGAGATCACTATGGTTAGTATCTAGGTTTGCAGGTTGACGATCAACTGAAATTGTCTACCCACTGGTCCTGTACAATCAAGAAAGTCTCTAGAGATATAGGTATGTTGATCTATTTAAAAAGATACCTACCAACGGAAAGCCTCATGCTGTATAGAAGCCTCGTTGAGCCCTATTTTAGGTACTGCTGCCTTTTTTGGGGATCTTGCGGTGCATCAGCCCTCGATAAGTTGCAAAAATTGCAAAATCGAGCAGCTAGGATTGTCACAAACAGCCCCTGTGACGCCTCAGCTTTGCCTTTGATAGGGAGTATTGGCTGGCTGACCATTAGAGAATTGATCGACTTTGAGACGAGCAAGATGGTCTGTAAATCTCTGAATGCCCTCGCCCCAGATTACTTGCGAAACCTATTTCCAAAGGTATCTTAAGCTACAAACCGTCAGCTGAGGAACTCTAAAACTGACCTTAGATTACCATTATTGAGAACATCAACTGGTCAGAAATCGTTTGCTTACAGAGAGACTAAGGTCTGGAGTGACCTAGATAGTCTTGTCAAAGCGTCCTCTGCTCCTTTCGAAGAAATCATAAAGCCAAACTATGACTCATCTCGTTTTCCTCTCCTTCTTTCTTAGATTATTGTAAATAGGGTTGTATATGTTAATTATTATTATGTTTTGTTTTAGCATGGCTCCCTGTAAAACAGTGTATTGACTGAGTGGATTACCATGGATAAAAAAGTTAACATGAAAAATGAGAATGAAATGACTGATGCATGCTTCGGGCGAATCTGTATGGACCGGCCGTGTGACCTGCCATGTGGTGCTGGAAAAAAGGTGATCGAACAATCAAAGACCAATTCTTTAAAAATCTCCAGAGTGTTAATGATAGTCCCTATATATATCATTAGAAATCCAAAAACAACCAATAACAATACTTATTCGTCATTGAAATCATCGATTCTACTTCCGGTCTAGTCAAAACTTTATTTACTATGAAAACTTTTTATTTTCTTTTGTCGAAAACGTTTTTCTGTCATTTTCCTTTTAAATAGCACTCCTGGAGGGACCATTATGGAAACAAGGTTGCATTGACCTTTTAATGCTATCCCTGCCATCGATTACCATGGGGTGTTTTTAAATTAGATTATTAATAAGATATGTAATTTTTGCCTGTAATTATTTTAAATTGTAGATATTGTAATTAGATTTCTTTTCTTTTTAAATACTTGTATTTTACTTTGATGGCAAAATCATACATACATACATACAAACAATCAAACTTCATAAATTTTTTTGCGCCCTTCTGAAACCTTGGCGCCTCTTCAAAAATTCCGCTGGAGGGGCCATGGCCCACCTGGCCCCACCCAAGCCAGGCCGTCACTGACCGTGGACTAGCAAGGAAATAAAAAGGCTTTTTAGGAAAAGGGCAAAACTGCACTGAAAATCCAAGAAATCCAGAAAACAAATGAAGAAAGAGAAAATCAAAAAATTGGAACAAACCATGCAGTCAGCATGTCGAGAAGCATAAGAAAATCTCACCAAGGAAAGTAAGGAGGAGCCCAAGTTCAATAAATTTGAGGTGTCTACACGTTTATGGAGCTTCATTAAGCACAAGAAGTTTACCGGTTGAGGGGGCTACTCCTCTAAGCAATTCTCTGCATACAATTCCTTTTTTCCATTGTTGGTATTTGTATAATCAAATTAATTTGATGTTCAATTGTGTATTGTCAATAATCTAGAATTTTGTCTGCACTGTTAATTTACTTGACTTGTATTAATGGAATCTAAAATAAAAGTTGAAGAAGAGTAACAGCAGTGCTCTGAAATGATTAAATATCAGATTACTGATCCAAGAGCAAAAGCAAATGCTCTCAATCAGCATTCTCTAGTCAAACACCTGTGTCCTTGAAAAAGTTATGCGATGACCACGTTGCCAAGGCCTCCAGAGGTGATGAAAACTTGATTATGCCAGAATTTGATGCTTTTATGACAGAAGAAAAGAACTTATTAGATAAATTGAAACCACACATAGCAGGAGGCCTTGATCAGCTGAGACCAAGAGTACTGTAGGAACTTTCTTGACAGATATCTCTAGTCCTAACACATATTTTAATACTTCATTAGAGAAAGGAAATCCCCCTAAAATTGGAAAAAGTGCCAACGTAGTACCTACTTTTTAAAAAAGGAGACAGAGCTGAAGCAGTCAACTACAGACCTATCTCCCCCGATTGTGTATGCAGCAAGTTGTTGGAGTATATGATCTGTTTTCAACTTATGAGACATCTTAACAGTCAAGGAATCTTATAGAACTTACAACATGGTTTCAGGGAGAAAAGCAGTGCTTCATTTAAGCAGAATGGTAATCAAAATGATCTAATTGTAATGGATTTCTCCTAGGCTTATGATAAAGTTGCCCACAATAGACTATCGTACAAGTTAAACAAATGCTGTGTAAAGGTGAAGACTGTTGAGATGGACACAGACATTTCTTAGCGAAAGATCTAAAAGTGACGCTTTAGATGACAGCAAGTGAAAGTCAATTCCTGCATTATCAGGGGTACCTCACGGCTCCGTATGGGCCCAACCCTTTTTCTTGTATACAGAAATGATCTACCACAGAATGTTGAGCATAGCACTGTGAGAAAATTTGATGATGATACCTCATCGTACGTAACTTTTGCCAATGAAAGAGATTGCCAAAGGATGCAAGGGGACGTTCACAGCCAGGAACGCTGGGAGAATGAGTGGCAAATGTGTTTCCATCCTCAGAAATGCTAGATTGTATAGATATTAAGAAAAAGAAATCCTGCAAAGTATACATATAGGGTTTCATGGACAGGCCCTGAAAGCAGTGTCATCTGATAAATACCTTGCCCTTACTGTCACACATGATACGAAATCGAACAATCACATGAGTAATGTTACTGCAGGTGGTAATAGAACATTTAATTTGTAAAGAGAAATCTGAGAGTCGATTCAGCGGAAGTTAAAGAACAAGCATACAAAACTTTAGCGAGACCGCAGTTGCAATAATGTGCCACGGCATGGGATCCTATGCAACATCAGAAGAATTCACAGGATCAATGAGAAACCATAGCCTTGTTAAAGAAATTGAATTGGTTCCACAACGAGCTGAGAGATGGGTGCCAGGACGTCAACGTAATACATCGAGTGTTTCTGATATACTCCAATCATATGGGTGGCCTAGATTAGAACAGCGCAGAGTTGACGCTAGGCTGTCAATTTTATATAAGATCATACATGAACTTGTTTCTACTCAAGTTAAAGATCGTCGGAAATATTCTGTTAGAAAGGAAAAACCAATACAGCTTCACCAGGAAAAAAGACTACTTTAGGTTCTCTTTTCTGCCACGTACTGTCATACAATGGAGAAGCTTACATTCAGTCAAACTCTAGACGTTTTCAAGAACAGATTGCAGGATATGATATATGAATGAAAGATTTGCACAATGACGCAGCTAGTTTATGTTAAGGGAAACTGAGCATATAAATACACTTCAATTTCAATACCTGTACGGTTATTTTCACTAACGACTCATATATGCTTACATTCCCTTCAACCTAGAAAATGGGACACCCAAAAAAGAAAAAGCTTTCCTTTTTGTACGTTATTTTTCGACACTGATGCTAAGCCTCTTTCTAGAAAGTATTTAGTATACTGGCATAAAGAGAGATAGATAGATAGGGAAAAGGAAGTAACTAACATTGGAAATTGGTACCAGGCAACATACCTAAAAATTTATTTCTGCAATATTTCAGCATTCAGTAACGAAATGCCGGGATCAATTTGGCAAGGACGTTAGCATTATTGCAAATTCAGTGCATTCTTCGATTGATTAGAAAAATTAGGAGCTCTCGAGATACATCTACCCTCTTAAATTGAGCTGAAGCCTCCGTCTAGAAATAAAATGAGTAGGCTTTGAATCGATTTTAGGGTATTCTCAGTAAGAATTCTTTCAACAGTTGCCCTCTGTGACTCAGTGGTATATTCGTAAGACTACGTTTCGTAGGTGTGAAAACCCAATTGTCAATGCAGAAACACACATCCCACTTGCTTCATGCTGAAATGAAAACAAGTTACGGCGAATTAAACATTAGATCGTTAGTATCAAGCATACATTTTTCTATGACGTGTGGTGTTAGTAGAAATTGGAGTTAAAAAATGACAAATAAAGAAAAATAACTCAACCATGGAAATATAGCTTGATTGTAAGAAAATACCCTACTGTCAGCAGCTTAAAGACAAATAAAATGGTAATGAATTTCGCTTCTCCACTAACAAGTTTCGTTCATTAACCAACACCGATGTCACTTAGCATTGTGGTGTTTGGAAAGACAAAAGTCTAGGATAATTCGACATCTTTACCATTAAAAGGAAAGGAATCGAAAATAGATTCTAGATTCGATGCAAATTTATTCTTTAACACAGCAGAAAAAATCCAAATGTGTTATCTTACAAACGGCAGAGATGAAAAATGATGACATTTTACGGTATAAATTCTCCTTAAATTTGACGTTTAAAAATAAATATTAATTCACGTGAAAATTCGAAAAAGTAATACATATACAACGGTTTCAATTTGCACAACAAAGAATGAAAATTAGTCAGTTTCACTCAAAAGAGTAATTAAAGCTAAACCATTTCGGTCGGTAAAACGATGATTTCCACAATACGTGACTTGGAAAGTTCTTCAATAAGCAAAATCACTAAAAGTCAGCCACGTTGGAGATACTATCATCTTCCCTTCTCGAAAAATTAATCAAACAGACGCGGAGAAAAGTCATGTAACCGCTCTTTGGGTCTTGTTTTTCTCAATAGTTTGCACCGGAAATGCTTAATCACCGTTGCAAGCAAAGTATGCTGACTCTAACAGGAATAACTGACGACTGATGTCTTTGCTATGCACTTGTTGAAAATGAACGCGATTCAAAATTTCTTAAGTTTTCACAATGACATCTCGAACAGAGCTTTTACGCTAGCAACAAGCACGAATTTGTCAGGATGAATGACTGAGCATTCTCGCTTGCGTCTCTGGGTGAAATAATTTCATTTTAATTTAGGTGAGGCTGGAAATCATTCTAATTGCTTCCTTATCATGGGAAATTTTCTGCTTTCAAACTCTTACTTTGTGCTTGTTTGGTGCATTCACAACTTTAAACCATTTGAAGTCTAATGTAAGATCACAAAGAAAAGATCTTTTCGGGTAGTTCAAAGTCAATGAGGGACAACTTGTTAACCATATACTCTTAGACCTTGCTGAATTTTGTCTCTGATTTAAGCATGACGATAGTAGCAACATATCCCAATTTCAGCTTTCTACCCTCTCTTCCTTCAGGAAAAATCGTAATTCAAAAGTTTTGACGTTTTCGGGCCTAAATGATAGTTGGCCGCCATTTGGAATTTACGCCTTTCCTGAAGTTAGCTATCTTATGATCAGCTCTTCAGAATCATGTCATCCAAGTATGGTCCCCATACAACTGTGAGTTGGTGAGCACAAAAATGGCCTCAAAGTGGCGGTGAACAAATAAAAATGGCCATAAATGCACAAATAAATACTAATTGAATATTTTGCCTTCTTTTCATATTTCACAAATTTTTTACATGTTGCTTGAATTTGTGAAAAAAACTGATTTTTTCCAGGCTAGCTCAAAGTAGACACATATAGCTATTTTGGTGGAGAAAACTTTTTGGACAAACCTGCCATTAAGGATTTATCCATGTTGAAACATTTTTGCATACATTATAATGTGCGCAACAATAACATCTATGTTTGTGCAGTAGCATTCTGTTATTTTGTTGCTTTTTTGTTATTGTGTGCAATACAAATATATGGTAAAGTTTTTAAACATCCATAAATCCTTAAAGGTAAGATTATCCAAGAAGATTGTTCCACAAAAATAGATGTACGTGTCTATTGTGGGTTTGGAAAGAGATCACATTTGTCAAAGTAGCATGGAAAAATTGGTGAGATATTAAAAACGAAAATTGTTCTCTCAATATCTATTTGTGCATTTATGGTCATACGCATTTGTTTTAGCACCATTTTGAGGCCATTTTCGTGCCCGCCACGTAAAATTTTTTACCTAACTCACATTTGGGTGATACAATTAAAAGAGTTGAGCAAAGGATATCTTATCTTAAGAAAGTTATAAATTCAAAATGGCGGCCAATAAAGATTTAGGCGCACTAACGTCGAAACTTTGAATGAAGATATTTTCAGAACGACAAATGATACGGATGTGTTGCTACTATCAAGATGCCTAAATCAGAAATAAAAATCAGCAAAATATATGAGTACGTGGTTAAATGTTTTTATGTTTGTCCCTTTTTGAAGTAGAATTACCCATTCAACTTTTGAAAAGTAGAAGCCCGACAAAATATAAGTTCTGGCTGAACGCTGGAGGCTTCTGTCCATTTAGTTTGACGCTTCCCGGCATTTAACATCTAAAGCCTGCATCATTTCTTACCTAAATTGATTTCTAGCCTGAGCCTAGTCTCAAAAACACTCTGTGCATCAAAGTTATAGCATTCTGAACAAACACAAATCCAAGCTATATTGCATTGCGGATCATCGCTTTAACGGAGAAAAAAGATAGCAACTGAAAATATTCATGACCCAAATACAATCTAAAGTTGACAAAAAGTAACACGGCCTCTCAAACACTATCTGACCGCAGATACATTTGATATGTACCAAAATAAAAATCTTTACTTCAATGCTGAAGTGAAAATATATGTAATTTGATAAGATTGCAAATATGAAGGAATAAACCGCGCAAAGCAAATTGGCGTGCACAATAAATAAAAGAAGACCTCCAATAGTCGTAGAAGACCCTTTAGGGGTAGTGTGAATTAAATCTACTCATCTTAAAGGCAAAACTACGGAAAGTACCACAGGGTCAAAGGATAAAAAATCAGTGTTATAACAGGGTAGCATTATTTGCTTGTGTGTTCATGGCTTTATGCGTGGTTGATTCTATTGCCTTTCAATGATTAGACCTTCACACTACCCCAGCAAAAAAATGCACACTTCATTACAAAACAAAGCTAAAACAAATACAAATAAGTGAGTCCATTCTTCATAGTGTTACTTGCGGAGGAGGTGGGGGCGAAAACGGACTCATAATACTCATGTCATAAAGCCGAAAAGATAGGAGATCAAGCTCACCTGCTGTCCTGATTGGATAACTTGGAATCATTGGTGGTAATGGACTGCTTAGGATGCCATTTTGAACTGAAAAACGATAGATATTTCAAGTCAAAGACACCTTCAGTCAAGGCAGGACTACAAAGCACAGTTGTTGCATTTGTGAGGCCAATGTGAACAACCAAGGGCGGAGAGGATGACCCATAAAAACTTCATACTTCTTCTGATCGTTAAACAGACACTCAATACGAAAGTCGATACAACAAGTTGGCTGAAATAAACATTCAGATTCACTTCTGCGAGGGCTACTGCTCTGTACAAACTCTAACTGGCATTTTTATAAACTTTTCCCTTAGCAGATGTCCATAGCAGATGTTATTGAGCCTCAATACCTCAAACTTCTTATGTTGAATAAAATTGGTTATCATGAACAATCCCGTAGTAGTTCCCCTCGTGTCATCCCCCATTTTGCCATAATACAGGGTACAGCTACAAAATCTCTCGAGACTTTGTTATCTCGAACGAAATGCCCATTTTCCAATGATGGCTCATGGTAGCAGGGTTCAACAGTAAGGTAGACAGATTTCGAAGGTTCCAATCCAAAGGAGAACCCGTCCTCGTGAAGAAGTGCCCATATCATTTTTCAATCCAGGTTTTAGCAATAATCAGATAAATACCAGACGAAATAATATGCACCTCTTAATAAGAATTGTTATGTCTTGATGAATGTCCCTTTCAAAAAACTTATCATTTTTCAGCAGAGGTAATTTATTACCTTATCAATCTATCAATTCACTATGTTATCGCTTTGAAACAATGCCAACGGGAGATAGGTCAGTGCTTACTGGTTTTCCACAACTTTTTACTGCTTCTTGTCGAGAGCATTTTATACATTACTATTCATTTTCATTCTGTGAATATCAAAGGCTTGAAACAATGATCTGTTCGACCATCAGATGTTTAAAATGCAACCACAGATGATTTAACAAACTTGATCTTTCAGCCAACCTTCGCTAAACCATAGATCAAGTCATTAGCGTTTGCCAAATTTACAATCATTGCACAATTCACCAATTAAACATATGATATGTCATTTCATTTCGAACGACTGACTTCAATACTTGGAAAAGGTATATCAACTACCACAAAACTTTGTCTAAGTTAGCTGGAAAATGACAACAGTTGCAGCATGAATTTTGCAAGAATCTTACTTAAGTACCGACAGTGGAAAGGAACAAACATCACTCATTTGTTTTCCTCCCCAGAGAATGCTTATGATCGCAGATATTGTTTTCTAGCGGAAGTTCGACAAAATTTTCTCAAATTCCTTGTCCTTCGTTTATCGATTTCAATGAAACAAATTCTAGCGAAATTGCGGAGAAAGGTTATTGATGAAGTAAATGTGAGCATCTATGCCTGTCATTTCTCCGTTGTAATGTATCGTACATAAGTGCCACTGATCTTTCCAGGGAGATTTGCTTTTCGAGAGATCAATATTCGTAGAATATGATAAAACAAAATTTTTTGATAAATTCCAATTCTTTCCGCGGAGACGAGGGCGATTTCCATGCAGTTTCTGGTGTCAAGGATGGGTCATGCGGGGAACTGGGAACTTCAATCACATTTTTGATGGATATAATGACGTGGAAATTGCAGCAGTAGAGCTTCTAGAAGCTGTGGTTATGTTTTGTGACTTTCGTGACTGGCATGAAAGGTTTGGCCTAGGCCCACATTTCCGATGTGATGATGGTGGACAGATTCGAGACAAACCATTTGCTGGCTTGCTCTTTTCTTCTCCTTTGAATTATGTCTTCGAGCTTGCAATAGGGAGGCTTCTGAAACTGTTGAACCAACAACAGTTGCTGAGGTTGTTTGTTCTTTAATAATCGAAATTATCAAGAGTTTAATTTTGTGCTTGATGAATTTTTTATAACCAAAACTGTGATAAGTCCTCTGCATCCGTCTACCCGGTTGTACTTAGGAACCAACAAATCGTCTTGTCAATGTATCTCACGGAAATATGGGATCTGAAACATGAGAATTCCTGCAAACAATCATGAAATTTAGTATTTTGTAGGGTCTACTGGGGTATGGGCAGGCTAGGGTAAAATGCGTGGTATTGATTGCTGGAAAGCAGTAGACCTGGAACTGATAAATCAACCTTCACCATGTCAAGCAAGGTAGTTCAGGTGGTTCTAACTTGAGGAAAACTCTGAACAAAGATAAGGTAAGATTTTATCCATATTTTAGGCCGACCCTACTTTACCCCTGACTCACTCATTTTACCCCAGTAGACCATGGACATCAAGAACCAAAATTTCACTTTCCGTTAATGTAAATTGTTGGAAATCGTGCCCTTGCTTGGCCAAGAATGCAAAAAAGTAAACAAACCCCCCCCCGGGGTGCAATTGACCACATTTTGGTTACCCGACCTTATCTTTTATACCAAAATCTAAAAAAATTGGTACCTTTCCAGATACCAATATTGTCAAAATTAACATCGTTCTTTCTACCAATATCTGGAGACTCGATACCCTTCCCGATGGCACGTCCCCATACCCAAAATATATGTACCTAAAGCAAATCGGGAGTAAACCTTCATCTGCACCAGGAATACTGCAAAATATAACCTTGAGGATGGGGCATCGTAAGATACCTTCAGTATAAAAAATCCTTGCCCCTTCCATGATAAGGGTCTTCAAAATTTGATCTTCTTATTTATGAAAGTCTTTTAATTCTCAGGGATAGACCTTCGCTCAATTCCCAACAGTCTTCCATTCCAATGGCCTTATTCTAATCTTTTCTCACCTTTCGTTGATAAATATGTTTTTCAACTTTTTTGTCTTTCTCTGTCATTTGTTTATTTTAGTTTAACTGCTTCATGTTACGTTTCTACCAATAATGTTCTCCCATTTGGAACCCACGTGGCTCCAAATGAGTTCCTTTTGCCCCTAGATCTTCAGGGTCCACAGAATCTCTTCGAGGTCGTCAACAGAATAAAGACCATAGTGACAGTGATACTCTGCTTTCTATTCGTGTGGATATACGATGTTTTTATCCAAACTGCTAAACTCCTCTGGATGATGCAGTAGTGCGAACAACGGAGCATAAACATCTTGGAATGATCTTGGATGCCAAATTGAGCTTTCAAAGCCACATTAAGGAGGCGATTCTCAAAGCAAGGAGAGGTATCGGTTTGATTCGGTATCTTTCCAAGTATGGTTCGAGGCAAATGTTGGACCAAATCTACGAGCTGTATGTAAGACCCCATCTAGACTATGGTGATATTGTTTATCATAAATATGACCCAGAAATGAAGCTAGATACTACTAAGAGGTTGGAGCGAACACAATATTCTGCAGCACTAGCTGTAACTGGAGCTTGGAGGGGGACAAGCAGGCAGAGGCTATTTGAGGAACTGGGATGGGAAAGTCTGTATAAGAGGAGGTGGTATAGGCGCATCTGCCATTTCTTCAGTCTTAAAGAAACCCGAAGGCCAGCGTATCTTTTCGATGAAATTCCTGCTGAACGCAATGTTTCATACAACTTGCGAAGTCAGCATGAATACCAACCAAGTGGAAGAACAGCGAGCTTTGCAAGTATCTACTTTCAAAACGTCCTTTTTGAATGGAATTTGTCAGATCAAAATATCAAAAACTCCAATACTCTTGCGGAATTTAAACGAATATTACTTGCAGTTATCAGACCGGCTAAAAAAATCTGTGTACAATGTTTATAACATGACAGGTATTAAGAACCTGACGAAGTTGCGGGTGAATTTCAGTCCACCAAATGAGCATAGGTTTCGACACAGCTTTGACTGTTTAAGCCCTCGTTGTGTGTGTGGTATGGGAAACGAAGACAGCGAGCATTTTCTCCTGCATTGCCCTCAGTTTGACTTGATGCGCACGGATCTCTTCAGTCAACTTGCCGATGTACATGGGTTAGACATCACAAGTATGGATTCGAAAGATTTGTGTAAATCATTATTGTACGGAAATTCAAATTTGAATGTAGTCGAGGACAGAATGATTATTGAGGCAACAATATCCTTCATTGAACGATCCAAGAGATTTTGCTAGCAACTCTCTTCAAGCAATTTCATAGCAGCAACTTCCCTCTATTTCTCTTTTAGGCTTGATTTTGATTGCTCATGGTCTTTTAGTTTTGTTTCGTTTTTCGTTGTTTTGATCTTCTGTTAGTTTTTCTTTCTGGAAATTGTGTGCCTTAACTTGTAAGTCCCATCTGCAGTGGGAACTAGGTGACTACGTGTCTTTTCCCGCTGTGGATGGGACAAATTAAGTATAGTAGTATTTAGCTTAGGTTTTGCTTGATAAAAAAACCCACGTGGTTTTTGATTCTCTTTTGCTTCTGATCTCCATAATAGGCCCTCGCACCTTTATACTTTTGCTGATGATGACTCTAGCCAGAGTCAAAACGTTCATAAATTGTATACAAACATGGATCAGTCGTATTTAAATTTGTTATTACCGGATGTGTCTTTGTTATCATCGATTGAATCAATTGAAACATGTCTTCTATATTTTTCGTCGTTCTGGCTTTCAGGTCTTCAAGATAGAATACATGATTGTAGTTTCACTGCGATGACTATTCACTTCCATCCAGCCAGCCAGGTTAACTGTGTGATAAATTATTTGCGGCCGAAGGGCGCTTACTAACCTGTATGTAGCTGAGTGAATTCGAGATTTGAGCTTGAGACTTTGCTAATTAGGCAATTGTTAAAACAATGGCAGTCACATGTCAAGACCTTATGTGATTGGTTGAACGGAAGGATGAATAGGTTATGATTGGCTGGCCTAACAATTGGTAGGGTTTTTATTGGCTGACTCGAAGAAAAGAATAACCAACAATCGGGCGACACGAGCGACACAGCAACTTTGCGACTGACTAGGAAAGATTGCAGTGAAGTTGGAAAGGGGCTGGAGTTTGAAATTTCATTTCAAGTTACGAACAAAAACGTGGAAATTGCCGACGTGGAGGGTGGAAGCTTTTATGCGACCTAGTAAACAACAACAAGGATCCAAAACTTACAGTGATACGAAGCTGTGCTCGACATCAGTGGATAACATAAGAAACCAAAACAACTCACTTTTATGCTTCAGTTCCTCGGGATCAAAGCTAAATTGCACATGGGTCAATATAAGAAGCATAATCTCCACCAAAAGATTTTTTTACGTCAAAGGCACTGTAAAATTCTCTCTATAGAACATTGTAACAAGCTCAAGAAGTCCACCTTCGAATTTCCAAGCACAGCAAAATTACAACACTCAGTCAACTTGCTTCGAGATGCATCCTAAAATCAACTTCCTCTTTTGCATTCCTTCCTTTCAACACAAGTCAATGAAAAACAAATTTGAATAACAATGTAATTCATTTCTATGTTTGAAAGGTCAAAGTACTAAAGGCAATTTCCATGCTTCTTTCAAATTTTCGTTCCATTATTTCAAATCCTCCGCAGAAGCAATCCTAGAGCCCCTTGCAGTTGAGCAGCACTATTGGTGGACTGGCCCAAGTATATTTCTTCAATAAAAATCAGTCTATCTGGAAAACTAGGCGCAAGTCTACAACTTCGGGACGATTGTTCCTGCTTCGAATGATCCAACATCCATCCAACAATACTATGATTCACCTACCCGGCCGCCTGTTTGTAATTTACAAGTTAGCTACTAGTTTATCTTTTTCGCAGATGAGCCTGAAGAAAATTAGATAGTCATTGATCAGGACAAACTAGCCATGGATGTTTTATGGATTATCTACAGTAAACGCACTTTTTATAAAAAACTTCGTATCAGAAACTCAGCTCTTAGATTGCTAAAAAAATTAAGAAACTCCAGTAGCGGGAAACTATTTCTCACCAAACCATCTGCTTTGATCTGAGGTAATTTTTACCGTTGTTTTCACTTCTTTCCTGTATCATATTACACGTTTTTTTTTCTTATAAGAAACTGGTTTATAAGAAAGTAGTACTAAGATGGCCAAACTTTTAAGAAACTCTAGTACTATGTCTGAGAAGTACTAAGAAACTTTTCAAAGTTAAAAGCATAAATATCTCAGCAAATAGATCGTGGAACCCTTATTCTTGAGCAATATTATCAAACCATTTGTGTTTTCAACATAACTTAGCACTGTTTATTCCTTTATAATGTTTTAAATGTCAAGAAACATATCTGCCGCAGTGTTAGCGACCACATTGCTAATTCTGCATTCAAAAAATAAGAAACCAATTAAGAAACTTTTAGTACTAAAATGGACAAAATTTCATGCGAAATTAAGAAACTTTTAGTACTATGGCCTGATCCTAGTTTGTTATAAAAAAAGTGTACTTGGAAGGTAGGGTCTGCTGGAGTAAAATGGGTTATTCCTGATTGCAGGAAAACCATGGACCCTGAAACCTCATAAATCAATATCAACCATGTTAAGGAATGTAGTTTGAGCAGTTCTAGCTGGATGAAAACCCCGAACAGAGTTTTGGGCAAAATTTATCCAAATTCTCACCCTACCGGGTGATCCACAAAACACTTCACGAGCTAGATCGCACATATTTTCTTGAAAGCAAATGTTATGAAGACAAACAAGGTATCAGCATGTAGCTGAAAGGCTCCGTTATTTTTTGATATGTTGCTTGGTTAGTTTGATATATGCGTACTGTACGAAAAAAGAAGCTTCAAAAATAACGAAATTCATTCATTCCTCGGACCATCCCCTCCCTTTCCAGTCCATATTTTGGAAAGTGTGAAAAACGCTGACTTCCAAATTTGTTTTGAATCATTAAATTTGAATGAGGAACAAAGGTTCATCATTTTGCAAACAAAAAATTTTCCCAGACGAGTTCTGATCCATCGCTATGTCGAGCTTTTACAAAATGTTGACTGGGAAATGATGGCGATTACTTCACTCAAAACTAGGTATCCAGGATTCAAAATGTTCATTGAAACTGGTTTTTCGGATGGTAATCATTGCTTAAAATGATCATGCAGCATCTCAAAAGATAGTTAAGCCGTTCAACTAACTTACGATGTAAAGCATATGGCAATAGCTTTTCATTTCAGAAAGTTTGTTAATATCTAACTCGTGAAGCATGTTTTGGGTCAACCGTTATCTATTTTATTGAAAACTGCCCCATTTTACACTAGTCGAGAAGACCCTCCTTGAGCAATATCTAAACATAAGAAAGGCTTGAAAAACTGTGTTTTGAATTTTTCACAATGGCACAGATAGTAGACGAGAAGACTCATTGAACCTTTCAAGAAACTTGAAAGAAACTCTGAGTACTTACGCTCATAATTTTAACAAACACCTAGTATTGGCCCAAATTCTTAGCTTCTCACAAAAAATTTTAGAGATTATTCATATTGATGCAACAACCATGAAATACAATACACAGTTGACAATTCCCTGAAAGTGAAGCATTTGCATTTTTGAAAGCAAAATGATCCAAAAAATTATGTTGCTCAAATCCAATAATGCTTTTGCAAAATTTTTATGTATCCAACCACCTGACATACTGACATCGCTTGTAATTGTGAAGTCGTCTATTGTGCAATTTCAGAATATATGAAAAGAGAAGACAAAACCAGCTAAAGTTTGTTTACCCACTTTAAGTCATGTGACCTTAGTCTTGGGTATTTTGCATTGTAGTACATTTTTACTTTGGGACAGGTTCAAAGCAATCAAGAGATCTTTTATCAACAGAATCATCATTTGACTTGAAGTGGGTGTAACAAGCTTTGGCTGATCTTGTCTATTCTATTTCTGTTGCTATTATGATTGAGGGGCACATCTTTATGGATTTCATGTAAAGCCTCTAAAAAATCTCTGAAAATCCTATTGTATTGAAAAATCTCATACACTTTTTTGGAAGAGTCCTTGATACGCCGCTCAGTTATACTGATCCCAAAGTATTACTCTGAAGTTGGCAAATATTGACAATGTGGAGTGGATACATTTTTGCAAAAACTAGTCATACATAAAAAGACACGGCTAAGTTTCTCAAAGTGGTGATAAAGTGTGATCTTTTCTGTACAAAGTGTCAAAGAGGAAATTTGCGTCATGGAATACATTTCACTGCTTCTCATGCCACATAGGAAACTTGCGCCATGGAGTAAATTCCACTGCTTCTCATTGCCTCTTTTCACAGTATGTGAGGAAAAGGAGGCTGCTGTAAAAATTTATTGACTATGAACATTTTGCTCCACTAGTGGCCTTTTCCTTGAATGTAGCTGATTTTAAACATTCCTGACATCTGGAGCTGGGTGCTGTCCACCTGGCTCATGTGCTTATACCATCAACATACCATCAACTCATGTCCACCTGGCATGCCTATTCAAGTATGGAGTATGGGTCAAATCCTAGTTAAACTTAAGTCTAAAAATCTTGAATATCAAATTTGGGAAGCTGGTCAAAAAGATCTAGCAAATGATTCCCTTGGCTAGCCCTTTACATTTCTTTCTTGCATCCAGATTATTTCTTAAAGCAATCTGTAGAGTATTTGACACCAGAAATGGAAGTACACGCACCTACAATTCAGTGCTGGTGAGAGCACTTCTGCCTCTGGTCCTACTCTCTTCAACTTTGAAGAAAAAAGGCATTGCCATAATGGTGAAATGTTTTAATATTTCACAGTGAAAAAGGGGGCTTTCAATCTTCTCACAAACATACTAGAATTTAATATCCCTGAACTCCACCAAGTGGCTTGATCAATATCGTCTGGTGCCATCAAAGGTGGTGAGGGAATTAGTTTAAATTGATAAATACCTCCTATTACTTCATGCTTGCCAAATTTGTCTGGATTTTAGGCCAAGGACAATGTTTTGACAGAACAGTTCCAGTTTCATCGTTCTTATATGTGAAGAAGCCGGAAACGTTCTATCAAAAAACTGTGCCTGGCCAAAGCCAGACAAATCTGGCTAACCCTGAAGTAACAAGAGAAATATTTATCAGTTTTGAACTGATTTTTCCCCATCACCTGTTGTGCCATCGCCGAAAACTTCACGAATGGTAGGTCTTTCAACGTCCATTATTTGCAAAAGTCGCTTAATGTACCTGTCTTTTTGTTTCCTTTGACACAGCTTCCATTTCTTCTCGAATGCTTCAATATCATTAGGGCGACAGGAACCTCATTATCGTGAAGGTGAACAGCATTTAATCCCGCAAGAACGAGAAGTTTGTCGGAAGAAACGTTGGTCCAACATATCCAATTCATAGGCCTTGGCCTGAAAAAACCCGCCTTCAATTCAAGCGATGCATTTCTGCTTGTTCAATTCTATCGTTTATCTTCACTTTGGTGCAGCCAAGTCACCCATCAAGATGACATGCAATAGAAGAAAGTTCTAATCCTTCGAATATTGTGCTACATTGCACCCGGCAGGCATCTGTTCGAGTTGTAGAGCTGCAGGTCTAGCGGCCTCTAGCGTGAGCTTCTTGCCCGCGTTTCTGTGTTTTCGCTTTGCCTTCCCGATATGATGTGAAAACGTATCGTGCACAAGCCTCTTTTAGGATCGTTTTTTCCGCGTCCTTAACACCCCAGATTGGGCCAAAAACCAACTTTGAAAAATCGTAAAAAAAATAACCAGCGGGCGTACAGAAAACATTTTTTCCAATTCTGGCTGAGAAGAATTATCTGTATCAATTTCTGCAAAGTCGCTAAACGTTTAGTGGCACTTTAAAGTTAATAAACACACGATGATTGAACAAACTGATGATGGATGTGATGTTGGTTTCGGATACATCTATGATTTATACTTTCATGTCCAAGGCTATACAATCTTCTTCAATTAGTGCTTGATCTCGCTCAACATTGCCCACACCAATTCCTTGGTCTAGATGGCATTAAATCAATTTTGCAATCTAATTGAAATTGTCCTGTGCTAGCATGTGCAAACTGCCCCGGCATACTAACGTGGAAAATAGCCAATGATCTTCAAAGGACATATTAGGTTCGGGTTGGTCAAAATTGATCACAGCGTTGGACAGGAAGGGTCACTCACAAATTTGATATATTCGGCTTGGGCTTAAGGTAACTGCTTTCCGCTCCAGTGAGCAGCGAGTTGCCGTTTTGTAAAACCACTCTCTAAGAAAACACTTAATTTCTCCAATACTACTCGGTCGATCGAAAATCAGTAAATAGGCGTTGTTCTACATAGTCTTGGCAATCGAAAGACTTTCTGTTGATTTCAGAAAATTGGATTTATCTCTAAAACTACTCGAAAAGGTTTTGGTTTGCTTCACTATATCGCTCGCTAGATTGTTGATCTACAACTTTACCAAGTCTGATTGACAAAGCTAGACTAGATTTTTCGTAGTCAAATTTTATATTTCTGTTTACTTTTCGACAGCAAAGGGTAGAAACCTTGGTCAACTGATTAGGACATGAGAAAGAGTTGAACCCTTTTGTAAAAAGATTAGTTTGAGATCGCTGTTCATTATGGACTCTTAAAGAAATTGATATTTTGTGAATGCCCATGAAAGTCTCAAAAGGACACAAAAAGGAAGGTTGTGAAATTGCTGGCAGCATTCAAGAAATGATACTTTCATAAGCACTCCAAGGATGTCTATTGAGAAATGATATCGGGTGTCCCAGAAAAAACGCAATGGATTTGAATAATTCTAATGGAAGCTGTTTCAAAATTGTTAGCAAACGATTATTTCTATTGAAATCTGCAATCATTAGAATAGATTTTGATATATTTTCCAGTATTCTTGGTGACTTGGTTGTAAAGTTAAAAATCAGCAAAGTTCAAAATTACTTCCAGGTCAAAACTAGAGCTGCTGCATTGGTAATAGTTGATTAAATTGTCATATTATAAAAATGACAGACCTAGCAATTACCAAAGATTGCTGACAAGCGCTCAAACACAGATTTTGATTGAATATTGAACAGATACTTGTATGAAGATTTCGGTCATGACGAAGTTGATTTTTCTAATATGACTAGGCCATTCTTATAGTTGTGCTTTCAATAGAAATGAACACTGAGAGCTCCCTCGAAAATAGATAACTCATAAATCATCAAGGGACCTCTTTTGTCACAGTTTCTTGATAAAATTATGTGCTTGTCCGTAATCCTGTAAAGTTGCAGATAATGCCACGCTTGTAATTTTGCATTATGCTTTGCAATAGTCGTGGGAGGTCTGGTTTTGCCATGACAGCAAATTTTGAGTTTGTCAATTTAGAACTCTGCAAACAGGTCACCTTAAATTCTGAAAAATATATCTAACTGGCTGTTAACGAAGTTAAGCAAGTGCTACTCGCATTCCAACCATCTGTCAAAATTATTCAGAAAATATTTGTTTGGTGTGCACAGTTGTACAAGAAACTAATAATAGTTTGAGCCAATACTGAAAGTTTTCTGAAACTATGACAATTTGGGCTCAAGATTTTCATTCTCAGTTCTAGAGAAAGAGACATAATGGAGACATATTCAACTTTAAACGCCACACAGTGTTGGTGAGCGTGTGGCCGAGTGGTTAAGGCGTCTGATTCGTAAACCAAAGGTCAGAACGGCCGTAGGTTCAAATCCCACGCTGGACAGTTTGGTCGCTGTCCGTAACACTAGCCCGGGTCGACCAGAGCCATGTGAGGGAAATCTGGTAGCTGTGGCGGGTAGCTGTGGCGGGTAGTAAGCTATGGCTAATGGAATAACAGTTTGTGTCAGTTGTACGAAAGCTAGCATGGACCAACAGGGGGAATTTGGTTCTGAGCCAATCAGCGACTTTGTTTATGTCGGAAATAGCCAATCATATTGCTTTATTACACAATAGGAGCAATAGAGGTCTTGACGTCACCTATGACGGACACAGATGTAAACACATCTCCTCGCAGCTTCTCGCTGCAAAACCACCGACTCTAAAATCAATACGATGCATAACACTTTAGGGCACTACAAAGAGTGTCATGATCGCTTCGCATTATTAATGAGTTGATCTAAGTTCTTAACGACAACATATTTGTTATCTGCCCCAAGAGCAGAGAAAACGTCAACATTAGGACGTCAATAGTGAGCGTGTGGCCGAGTGGTTAAGGCGTCTGACTCGTAAACCAGAGGTCAGAACGGCCGTAGGTTCAAATCCCACGCTGGACAGTTTGATCGCTGTCCGTAACACTAGTCCGGGTCGACCAGAGCCATGTGAGGGAAATCTGGTAGCTGTGGCGGGTAACTGCGGCGGACCGATGGTAAAACATCCGTGGCCCCTGCTGGAAATAAGTCTCTCAGACTTTCGCGGGCTAGCCACGTTAAATATAAATACCTACCTACCTCCCTAAGGTAGTAAGGTAGGTACCTTACTTATAATGCTGTTTCTTAAAGCCGGAACTTTTACTGTAATACATGCCATTTCTGAAAAAATTTTCAGCAATAAATGTTGGAGAGGAGTATTGGAGAATGTGTGACTTGCCAAGCAAGACTGCAGCCTCTTGAGATGAAAATTGTCCCAAACAAAACAAGAACTATTTGTAACTTTCAATTCTGTTTAGTACTACAACGATACCAATTACAATTCAATACAAATTTACTCATTTCAAGTATTCATTGTAACTTTAAGACAGTTAATTAATGCTGGTATGCATATGCTATGTGTTGGAATGTATGACTTTCTTTTCCCTCTTTGGCACATCACATGGCATTACTTTCTTCCTTGTCCACAGATCATCTATGTGTAGTGACAATCAGTCTTGAGAGCTCATGATGCACATGGTTTTGGTCACCACAATCTTTCAAACACAATGTCCATCCAGTAACTCTTTGTGTCAAAGTAAAGTCACAAGGTGTAAAGGACAGTAACAACATCCCTGTGATTTCTTGGTCTCATGTTTGAAATACTGTTCCCTGTGATTCCATGGTATGGTCTTTGCAAGAATGACACAAATAAATAAATAAATATCCTAATGATGTTCCACTGTAGTGTTGGTCTTTGAATTTTCCAAGTTGGATAAGCAGTCACAAGCGGCTAATGCATGAGTGATCCAGCACTGTGTTGATCTTCACAGGAATCTCACAAGTGAATAAATTGCCTTTCACTCCTTCAACAACACATAACGAAATGAGCTTGTATGTGTAAAAGTTTGCAAAGGATATGAGGATTGTGGGTCATGGTTGGCAACATAAAATGAATGCGACTCCTTGGTAGACAATAGCAGTTTATTGTCAATGGAATGTTAGGCTGCTTTTTGTAATCTGAGCACTGTCAGGGATTAGTATGGCAGATTTTTGCACAAGCGTTTACGCGCTTCCAAATGATTGTGGAATGTGAATGCAGCCTTATGCTGAAGGTGGAATCACACGTGACTTCTACAGATCCTTTGCACTGTGCGAATATTTATCAATGAAAGCAATATCGAGACCTATTGAGACTCTTTCAGATGCAAATATGATCATGGTCAAAGATCCTTATCTGTTTGATGATTTCTTTTGAAAAGGGAAATGATGAAACCTTGAAATTCCTTGCAATCTACCTGCTGCTTGTTTATTATAGCAGGGCTAGGCCGCTAGGTCCGCATTGCCTTGCCTCAACCTCGTTCCCAGGGCCACCATTGTCTTCCTTAGGTCATCGATGTAGGAAGCTGAGCTGGCCCTTGGAACCAGGTTGGCCTTGCCTTGCCTTTTCGTTTTCGAACCTCGATCTCTTGTGAAACCATGAGCGATTTTGACACGTGAAGAATGTTTCAGAATTGTCTATGTTACCTCTCAAATAAGTCACAATGCTTTCCTGTTTTTGTTGGTATTTCCGTTACTTTGTTTGAGCCTTGTCGAGCTGCGAGTTGAAATTTCATTGGCTGAAATTGCAAACAGTTATGTTTCTCAAGTAGGTCTTCCAAAAAGCAAATGTATTTGCTTTAGTTTGGAAATAACAGATGAAGGATCTTGTGGTCTTGCGGTGAGCAGATATTGCAAAAAGTCATGTGTCTCAAGCATTTCTTTGCTCGCGCATGTGTATCGCAGTAAAATACTCCGTCCATCCCATCGTCCATGGTCCATGGTCAATCTACCCTCGATTTTTTGCTCTAAATGGCTGCTCGCGCATGCTTGCAGCAATTATTGTAAATTGTGAGAAAAATAATAATCAAATTTTTAGTTTGAAACAGCTTGTGTTAGAAGTTTTTAATCTCTTACGTTTTTTTTGGGATACCCGGTACTTTCATAAGCACTCCAAGGATGTCTATTGAGCATTCCCAACAGATCACGTTCATTCCTTTGCAATGGAAACATTTCAGATAGTTATCATAAGGCTGAGGGCTTAAAAGCCTTATTCGCTGTTCACAATGGTAGAAGATCCCAATACAGCAGCCAATGATATGAACCATGACTTGGACTTGATAAGTCAGTGGGCCTACACTTGGAGAATGTCTTTCAATCCTGATCCACAGAAGCAAGCCGTTGAATTAAAATTTTCAAGGAAGAAATCTGAAATTGATCATCCTGTGATCCTTTTTAATAACATGCCTGTGAAGAAAGTACATGAGCATAAACACTTAGGAATTATCCTGGACTCAAAGCTATCCTTCTCAGCTCATATCAAGTCAGCTATCTCTAAAACGAGGAAGGGTATTGGCTTGCTGAAATATCTCTCCAAATACCTGCCCAGGCATACTCTAAACGAAATATATAAGCTTTATGTTCGACCCCACTTGGACTATGGTGACGTTATTTATCATATTCCTGCTAAAGTATGTGAATTCAGTGGAAATTTCGTTCTACCAAATTTAATGGAAAAGCTAGAGTCTGTTCAGTATTCTGCTGCTTTGGCTGTAATAGGAACGTGGAGGGGAACATCTCGAGAGAAGCTGTACATAGACCTTGGTTGGGAGTCACTAAGTTCCCGAAGATGGAGTAGACGTCTCACCTTGTTCTACAAGTTTTTGAATAATCTTAGCCCTGAGTATACAGTAGATCCGATTCCCCTCTTCACCAGTCACAGTACCGTCTTTGTAACCAGGATGTCATTGGGCAATTAAAGGCAAGGACAGAAAAATTCAAATCTAGCTTCTATCCCAACTGTCTATCTGAATGGAACAAGCTTGAGCCTGAATTAAGACAGGCACCTTCTGTTGCTGTTTTCAAGAAAAAGCTCTTGTCGATAATCCGCCCCCTGCAAAATCTGTTTATGGAATTCACGATCCAGAAGGATTATCCTATCTTACTCAACTCAGGGTTGGTCTCAGCAAATTGAATTTCCACAAATTCAAGCATAATTTTAGGGATACCGTAAACCCAATGTGCCCAACAAGCGATGGGATTGAAGATACGGAGCACTTTTTGTTGCTCTGCCCTTCATTTGATGCTCAACGGCAAGATCTTCTCGCTGGAATTGCTGAATTACTACGACCAGTCGTACAAATTGCCGATCTCTCAAATGATGCTTTGACCAAGCTTTTGTTATATGGCGATAACGACCTTTCAAATAACGTGAATAGAAGTATACTCGAATTAACTTTACGTTTTATCCATGAAACTGGTCGGTTTGATTGAGATCTTTGCAACCTGAGTACTATGCAACCACCACGTCCCTTTATGTAAACGTTCTTTTTCATTGTAAATTCTTTTTCGCATCAGATGTCAGGCACTTTATCCACTAAATCGAACGAGTTATGTTTGCAACATCATTTCAGTCATTTCAACACTGACCTGACATCTGATGTGGAACAGAATCTGGTACATTATCCATTAGTTTTAAGTCGTTTGTAATGTAGTCGTAGTCAGTTCAACGTTGCATGTCCTTTTATATTGGCCATGGGGTAGTCATTATCTTTCGCTCCCCATGGCATCGTAACTGTAGTGTCGTATAGTAATTAGAAACGTTTAGTTAGATGTAGCACACATTGTAAACTTTTTTTATATTTGCGTAAAAAAAGCCTTATTCGTAACATGGTAATCTTTCGTACCCTTCATTGACGAAAAGTAAACAGCAAAATAAGATTCGATTGCGGCAAATTTAGCCGAGCTTTTAAAATCAGATTTGGCGGAGTTGTAGATCAACAATCTAGCTAACGATATAGTGAAAGAAAACCAAAAACTTTAGAAGCAGTTTTGGAGATAAATCCAATTTTCCGAAATCAACAAAAAGTTTTGAAAAATAATTTGCAAAGCCAGCCTTAATGGAAACATTGCGATTAGCATATAGTTCGACTGCCAAGACAACGTAGAATAAAGTCCTTTTTACCGATTTTAAATCGACCAAGCAGTATCGGAGAAATAAACTGTTTTCTGAGGAGTGTGGTTTGGCAAAACAGCAACTCGCTGCTCACACTGTAGCGGAAAGCAGATTTACCTCACTGGCAGTCGTCTAAAGTCAGCTGAGAACATGTGTGGTAAAGAATATTTTTATTGCACTTTGGAAAATGTTATGGTCATAGCTTGTAGCAAATTATGTTTCACGGTGAAGCCAACGCACATCACAGGGGCCCCAGGAAGTTGTATAACCCCATCCCCCCAATGATAAAGAAGCCTTCCTCTGAGCCTCCATTGTGATTGCGAAGCTATGACGTTATTCGTTCGCGCGCCTCGCTTTCGATCTCTCTCTTACAGCATTACGTCATAGCTTCGCAATCACAAAGGAGGCTCAGAGGAAGGCTTCTTTATCATTGGGAGGATTGGGTTATACAACTTCCTGGGGCCCCTGTGCGCACATCCTCAGAGAAATTTTCTTCTACAGCTACTACCATTGCTGAGATCAACAGCAATATGTCAGGTTTACTGAGCTTACCAATAAACCGAGACTACCCTCCTTGTCGCGCAGTATTACAAAATGTCGATGGCATTTGGCCTAACTCATGAAAATGTTTAATGAATTTCCAGCTGTTAGGGATGTCAAGCAGCAATACCAGGAAGGTAGCCAGAACGCTCAAATTTCTTAAGAAGGAAAATAGGGAAAGGAATATTAAATGAAAAGGGAGGGAAAAGAATAAAAAGAAATGGAAAGGGAGACGAAACAGAGTGGGACGGGAAAAGGGCGTAGGGAGAAAATAAAGGAACTAGATTTCAGTAGCATACAGCTCAAATCCTTACTACTTGCTGCAGCAAGCGGAAATCATCCAATTTCACGGTATTCATCCAATCAGATAGCCTCTTTCTAACCACGTGATACTAGGGGCGGCTGGCCCTACTATTAGTGCTATTAGCCTAATAGCAATATTTTTCCAAAGATGTGTTTGTCCACATTCACTTGGCTGTGTTCTCAACCTTTACAATTAGTTACGAACAAATGCTCTCAACGCTTTCAATTGGTTTTATTGTTGGTCTTCTTTGAGACAAAATTCCTCTGAATATTACCAATGACGTACGCTGTTCTTTCACTGAATGAAATTGGCCACGCTATTCGTTTTCTGATTCTAATAGCATGAAGTTCCTATCAAAGATACCGCAGAGCAGTAATCCTTTGTTTTCATCTGTCAGTCAAGTCTTTCAAAAACGACTCAACGCAGCCATGCTATTAGTTTTTCAAATCTAATAGCAGAGGCAGATCCAGTTGCAAGCCTTGCGAAGTTCGCACAAAAATCGTAAGAAAACTGTGAATTTAGCTCGTTGCAATGTGCTTTTTTGTCGCTAGACTCGACAGGTCTTCTCTTTGGAAGGGTAACTAAGGATCTTCCTTTCTTTGAACAAGAGAAAAATACCAAGGTAGAAGGCATGAAAAGAGTTGACACTACGTTTTTACAGGTGTTACAACTAAAATATCAGTACACAAAATCTTCGCTTCAAGTTATGATGATGGAGAGGACAGTAGCTACTTTTTCTAGCTGGATCTGTTGTGGCTGGTAGTTCGAAAGAATAATGCAATAAAAATCCCTTTCCAGATGGCAAGCAAAAGTGGAAAGTCGATCTTGGTTGACATATGATCTTCGCTTCGCTTTGGCCATATGCTTTGGCTGTTCATGCTATTTGCAATTAGAATCGCGATTCTAATAGCACGGCGGCTCTCCTATTGTAGGCTGAAAGCCGCAAATCATTGATTCAATCTACTGCCGGGTTTAGCTCACAGCCCCTCAAGATACCACCTCAAGCCGTACGGTCCTAATTCTGTGATCAGCAAATTCAATCAACCAGCGAACTTTGAAACTATATCACTTAGAATGTCCATTATTTCATCGTCCCAACTTACCCCTTGGATTTTCACTGAGCCACTAGTAAATATCTTTTGTACCAAGGCTAAACGTAGCTCAATTCGCACAAAGCAAAAGCTCTCGAAGAGCCTTTTCCTAGAAAAAGGACGTTTCTCTTAGAGACCAAGGGGCTTAGCCCAAACAATTTTTCCAGGGCCACGCCCCCGGAGCCCCATCCTTAGCTTGCTTGGCTAGCAATTAATAGCAACTCGTCCTTGCTCCCAGGCGCCACTGCGTGATACCAATTGGCCGTTCGAAGTGAATTCTTGAGCACCCTTACGAAAGTTGAAATGGCTAGTAAGTTACAATAATTACATGAAATTTTCTTTGATAAATGAGTAGAAGGGATGCCCCTCCACAGCTTGTATCGTGCTTGGAAAAATATCTCATTTTGAGCTGAAATTACATTCAATTTCCAGTTGAAGAATATTGACATGCATTCAAACATCGAAAAAAGTCGCTGCAAATGAAGTATAAAGATAAAAATCCGAGCAATTATGGATATTGCCCTAAACATTGCAGCTAACTTAATCCTGAAACTGCAACCTGTGACCACAACATTTTACAAAGTAAAATCTGAACGCTTCCTCTTGCTCAAAGTAAGAAGTAGTAAAACATAAGGTATTGCTTACTTTGCCTGAGACCGGACGGTGATGGAGGGAAGCTGGATTGGCCACCACCAGGAGCTGCTACACTCGTTGGAGCTTCAGGTCTTAATGTACCATTTAGTATTGCCAAATCTTTTAATTGCTTTCGCTTTATTTCATCTTCACCATCCTCCTATCAAATTTAAAGACAGTGAGTTCAACTGGGATTGAACAACAAAATATCTTCTTTAAAGTCCGTTTCCAGATAGTGGAATTTTGCCAGCAGGCTGAAATTTAGTAGTGTACGGCATAAAATGTCAATTTGCAATTGGATAGAAAAGAATAGTTGAAAAAATTTGATTGTGTAAAACTTCCGCTCGCTCGGAAAATTCCATTGATTGGAACTGGCCATTGTGTACGAACTTGGCAAAGATGTACCAGGTTTGTATGAAGGCTTACAACAACCAAAAGCACTGAGATCCACGCCATGTAATTAATGGGAAAATGGGAACTTTTAAAATTCCACCGAATGTATTTTTTGCTTGTTCTCCATATTCTGAAGCATATCAAAACGCAAACAATTTTCAAATCAAGCAACAGGAGCCCGAGAAAACATTTTTTGAAGTTTTAGGCCTAAATTGGGTATTGTAAGCTTCTTGCTAGAGCAGACAAAGTTACAAAATAGCATGAATTTTCAAATTACCATTTCATCGCTTGTACGAGCCCGATTTGAAAAATCCTGTTTTAGTTTGGTAGATTGAACCTCGTAGAATACGACTTAAACTAGAAATAACGATTGTCAGTGAGTGCTGCGCATTGTATTGTTTGCACAGGTCCATTCCCTGATTCCGCAGTTTACACTCATTGGATTGTGATGCATGACAAATCGGTATATTGGCTTTGAGTCAATGAACAATAAGAGAACAAAGAGGTGACGTAAGTGTTCTTTTGCTGCCAATAAAAGAATTCCAACCATTCCGATGCCATTTCAATAGCCGCTGACCGAAGTCACTGCAAAATTGTTGAAAGCAGACAGAAAAACATACAAACATCGAGAATCGATCTCGCCTAGGGAAGCTACTGCGCAGGAATAGGTGGCTGCTGCGCAGCAATCAGTTGATCAACGATTGTGGCTTTAGAATGTGGAAATTTTATTAATTCATAATGGCAACCAACTATTCGAAACTGCATCGCATGAATCATCAAACCAGATTTCAACACTGAATACAAAAATCTGCTTCAGAAAACTTTGAAAACCTTTTTTAAAATGGACTTCAGCCTATTGCTGACACTCTTGCTAAAGCGCTAAGTGGAGGTTCTACGTATAAAATTTTCACGGTTTTTTACGAAGTCAAGTGAGGACGGGTTTTTTTGACAAATTTTGTCGACAACTGCCATTTCAATGCAGGCAAGGATGGATGCTTGATTAGACAAAATTTTCCATTATTTAAAGATCATGAGGCAAAAAGGAAATATTGGTCATTCCATGAATAAAATTTTCGCGTCTCTCGGGTTTCCAACGCCATTCACTTGTTTTTCGTTTATTCATTCATTCATTTTTTTTTTTTATATATATCATCCTAAAATATTAAAAGTATACAAGACAACAACAACCGTTAAACTAGAATACACAAAGGAAATTATGTCGTTCGTAGCGAGAAAGGACACAAGGTCATCGAGTTCCCACTACGAACGACATATTACAAAAATTTAATACAACAATAAATCTAGTATAACAAAAAAAACATACATTACAAAAATTTGGGTGTACCAGGTGCGTCAAAGATATACATCTCTGACTCACCTGGTAAGGCAGATTTCCACTCAGCCAACTCC
Source organism: Aurelia sp. 4 Dawson et al 2005 (assembly GCA_964019985.1). NCBI lineage: Eukaryota > Metazoa > Cnidaria > Scyphozoa > Semaeostomeae > Ulmaridae > Aurelia > Aurelia sp. 4 Dawson et al 2005. The sequence continues at coordinate 10,009,509 of OZ026504.1, forward strand.
CCCGATTGGGCATGAAATCTTTGGTTGACATGAGAAAATGGCACTCTGAAATTGAATAAGATGTTGCACGTGACACTCGAATAAGCGATTGTGTTAGGGCTGTTTTCCAGTCAGCGGGATTCTCCGAGCGGGCGGAATTTCAGTTGTTGCAAGAGAAAATGTCGCTCTGAAAATGAATAGACAGTTACGGCTGAGCAACCTTTTACTGTCTAAAAATTCCGCCCACTCGGAAAACCCAGCCGACTGGAGACTGGCCCTAAAATATGTCCGCTCAGAAAATTTCACTGAGTGGAAATCAGCCTGTGGGGTGCGCTGTGATTCGATGGTTTTATTTCTAGCCTAGTCGCTGTGTTGATTTGATAAAGGAAATGGTCGCTTCCAGAATTATTCTGTTCACAATCACATTTAAGTTTGGGCTACCGAACAGTAGTAATTCGCAAATCGTCTCACTATCCAAACTCCCAATATCAATGCCAGGAAGGTCCCCGAGCTGACCAAGGAGATCTCTACGCTGCAATTCAAAGAGAGGGCAATGCAGGAGAAAGTGCTCGTTATCTTCTTTACCTGTGCCACAAGAACAGATAGGGTCCAGACATTCAAAATTATGCCTAAACTTGTGCTCATTCAAGGCACTAAAATTCAAACGAAGCTTAGTCAGAAGTCTAATACCTGCTATATCGTGTATGTTATAAGTAGGCTTTTGAGCAGGTCTTATGATTCCCAGCAATTTATGCTTGAACTCAGCAATTGATGTAGAATTTCTTATATCAAGGGTGAGCGAGTTCCATTCAAAAAAAGTATTCTGGAAGTAGGTGTTTGAAAACCGGACAGTTCTACCTATGATTTGTTCATACAGACGCGCACTTCTGAGATTATACATGACTTGACGCTCGGGTGGAATTTCAGCATACAAATACTCAGGATGATGTGAGTTCTTTAATTTGAAAAAATGACATAAGCGTCTATACCATCTTCTCTGATAGAGACTTTCCCAACCCAGTTCCTCATACAGCCTTTGCCTATTTGTACCTCTCCATGCACCAGTCACCGCCAAGGCAGCCAAATATTGAGTTTGTTCTAACTTACGCGTGAAGCTTTGGAGCATCTCAGGGTCGTGCCTGTGGTAGACAATGTCACCATAATCTAAGTGAGGTCTAACGTAAAGCTTGTACATCTGATTAAGAACATCCCTAGAAACATAATTAGAAATGTGTCGCATTAGTCCAATCCCTCGTCTTGCCTTTAAAATAGCTTCCTTGATATGACTCTGGAAATCCAGTTTGGAATCAAGAATCATGCCAAGGTGCTTATGCTCGGCCTTTTCTGTAACCACATCGTTTCCTAACAGTAGGGGGGGATGAAAAGGTTTAACTCTTTTTGTGGAGAAGATGATTTCCACAGTTTTGGCAGCATTAAACTGCATTTTCCATTGCCATGCCCACAGATTTACTATCTCCAAATCACTGTTTAGCTCGTCAGCAGTTCTGGCTACATCATTTACAACAGAAAATAGAGATGTGTCATCAGCAAAAATCTTAACATCACTCTTCAAGTCATCAACAAGGTCATTTATATAGACAAGAAAGAACAAGGGACCTAAAACAGAACCTTGAGGTACTCCAGCAGAAATTGTTGCCCATTCAGAGTTTTTCCCATTTAACAGGACACGTTGTTCACGGTTTGCAAGAAAATCGCGAATTAGTGCGAGGAGGCTTCCAGATATCCCACTGCACTCAAGTTTATACAGCAGGCCCTTGTGCCAAACTCTGTCAAAGGCCTTAGATAGGTCAAGAAAAACAGCCCTAGTTTCTTTACTTGGAACATCGTCAAAGGCGCAGTAGATTTTATGACTTATTGCCAACAGTTGGTTGACTGTCGAATCACCTGGACGGAAACCCGATTGATGTTGAGTTAACAAGCCGTTATCGCATAGGTGCTCATAAATATAATCATAGATCAATTTTTCAAACATTTTTCCAAATAATGGAAGCAAAGAAATTGGTCGATAGTTCTTTTTGCATTGTCGACTACCCTTTTTGTGCACAGGAACTATATTTGCTTTTTTCCATATTGAAGGGTACTTTCCTGTATCAAGGCATTTTTCAAAGATAAGGCACAAGGGCTCCACAATGGAACAGTCACAAATTTTTATCATTGATGCTGAGATATCATCACATCCATGAGCTTTATTAGTATTTAGGTTACGTATCAACTTAAGAACCTTATCCCTATCGATAGCAATGTTTTGTAGCATTTTGTTACAACGGGGTAGAAAATCAGGAAGGGTGCTCCCAGTTGCTAAAGAGCAGCATTGCTCAACAAAAAAATCGTTGAATACATTAGCTTTAGCCTGTACATTAGTCACAAATATTCCGTTCTCCAATAAAGGCGGAATATTAACTACTTTCTTTTTGTTTATCAACCTGTTCAGAGCCGACCAGTACGCTTTGACTCCCTGACCCGGATCAGCCAACTTTCTGCCTAGACTCCTGTAGTAATCCTCTTTGGCGCTGGTAACTAATTTTGAAGCTTCATTCCGGACATTTTTAACTAGCGTCCAATCCTCCTGCCTCCTCCCACGTTGCACAAATCTTTTGTACACTCGGTGTTTACGTTTGATTGCTGATTTAAGACGAGAAGTTATCCACGGTGGATCCTTGTCGTCAATTTTAACGACTTTATTTGGTATATTTTTAGTGACAGTGGATACAAGTGTTTGAGTGAAACACTCCGTCATTTGTTTGAGTGAAACACTCCGTCATTCATTCATTCATTCATTCATTCATTAACTCATTCATTCATTTGAATAATCAATATGTTGAGTACACAAATCTATTCCTATATGGCATACACTAAGCTTTTCAGGAATGATTATTGCTAGGATCAAGAAGAAAGTTTTTTACGTAAAAAGTAATTTCATTAAAGTTTGGTTCACACCAGAACTTCGTTCTTGTTCTAACCCCCGGTGGGTGCAATTCAATAGTAAGGGTACACCACGCTCTATTTGGTAGAATGCTTTTTTCTCTGATTATCAAATTTGCAAAAGACCCCAGAGGAATATCCCTGAACTATGAAGAAATGCACGGTAGAAATAATGGCTCTGAAAGGAAGTTTTGCGATGTTCGCACTGCATTGCCATCCATTTTACTGACATGTTTCATTGAAAAACAGGAGAAACCCCATAAAACTTAGTGCATAAAATCGTTTTCAGGCCAGGTGAAATTCACCATTTTCCAGGGTCTCGATTCAATCAGCATTTAGCTATTTTTGGGATATTTTCTGGAACAAAATGCCCCTTGTTCTGAGATCCTGGGTCCTAAGATATTGGTTCAAATATACCCCTTTCTTAGCGAAATCATGGGAGAGCGTGGTGTCATATCTTTACCAAAACTGTACCAACCAGGCTCCTACCACAGTGTTACAGTGTTACGGTGGTCATGACATACGCGAGAAGATGTTTAGGTAAGCAGATTTTGTTGCTTGGTTATTAAAGTCTATCTGAAATGAGATGTTAGGTGAGATTTCCGAAAATGGAAAAAATGCTCATGGAAAACAAATTTTTCTCTATTCAAGGGTATTTTCAAGTGACATCGAATTTGAGACAGACTTTGGATGAAATAAACTTTGCTCATAACTGTTATACATAAATTTGACTCGATAACGAGTATGCGCTCGAAACGTCGTGTTTTAACATCTATGCTTCATTGGTACTTAAATCTTTTAATTACAGTATTATCGTTTAATTTGCATACTAGTACCACACGCAACATACATATTTTATTGTTATACATGAATGTTTGGGTTTAAAGATACCCTTCATCAAATCAAATAGGCACTCATCACATTATTCTGATGAATGAATGAGAAATGGGTGGGTGGCATTGCAAAACGCAGAAAACACGAAAATTAGATCCACTGAATCACCAGTATTTCTTTCTTATTCCTTGTTTTGAAATGATGGAAAATTTTGTCTTGCCAAGCATCCTTCCTTGCCAGCATTGCAAAGACAGTTGTTGAGAAAATTTGTATGTATGTATATATGTATGTATGTATGTATGTATGTATTAATGTATGTATTAATGTATGTATATGTATGTATATAAGCACGCTAATCCTTAGTACAAAGGCTTTTCATAGCGGCATAAAATTAATCAAAAGGAAATAATTACAATTTCGATTAAAATGTCAAAATAGCCTAATCAATTAAAATTAAAATGTTAAAATGAATACCATAACCTAAAATATTCCTTGTAAAACTTATCAATAGCCTAATTCTGTCTTTAATCTTAATTTAAATTGTCAATAAGAAGAGGCTTTCTTGACATGACTTGGCAGTGCATTATAGTCTTTTACACCATTAAGGTAACTCTGCTTTCCGCTCCTGTGAGCAGCGAGTTGCAGTCTTGCAAAACCACTCTCCTCAGAAAACAGTTAATTTCTCCAATACTATTCGGTCGATCGAAAATCGGTAAAAGGACGTTGTTCTACATGGTCTTGGCAATCGAAAGATATGCAAATCGCAATGTTTCCATTAAGGCTGGCTTTGTAAATTATCTTTCAAAACCTTTCGTTGATTTCAGAAAATTGGATTTATCTCCAAAACTACTCGAAAAGTTTTTGGTTTTCTTTCGCTATATCGTTAGCTAGGTTGTTGATCTACAACTTTACCAAGTCTGCTTGAAAAAGCTAGGCTAGATTTGTTGCAATCGAATTTTATACTTCTGTTTACTGTGTGACTACGAAGGGTAGAAGCCTTGGTCAACTGATTAGGACATGAGAAAGAGTTGAACCCTTTTGTAAAAAGTTTAGTTTTAGATCTCTGTTCTTTGTAGACTCTTAAAGAAATTGATATTTTGTGAATGCTCATGAAATTCTCAAGAACATGAAACGGAAGGCAGTAAAAATGGTAGCATTCAAGAAATGATACTTTCACAAGCGCTCCAATGACGTCTATTGAGACTTGAATACAGCATTCCCAACAGATCATGTTCATTCTTTTGCCAATGGAAACATTTCAGAAAGTTATCATAAGGCTGCATTCACATTTCTCAATTTTTTGTAAGCGCGTAAACGTTCGTGCAGAAATCCGCAACACATCGTGCAGAAGTCCCTTGCAGTGTTCAGATTGCAAAATATTAGTATGGGGATTTCTGCACGAGCGTCTATGCGCTTACAAAAGATTGTGCAATGTGAATGAAGCCAAAGGCTGAGTATTTGAAAGCGTGATTCGTAACATGGTAATCTGTTGACCAAGGTTTTTACCCTTCAGTGTCGAATAGTAAACAGAAATATAAAATTCGATTGCGACAAATCTAGCCTAGCTGTTTCAATCAGACTTGGTAAAGCTGTAGATCAACAATGTAGCTAACGATATAGCAAAAGAAAACCGAAAACTTTTCGAGTAGTTTTGGAGATAAATCCAATTTTCTGAAATCAACGAAAAGTTTTGAAAAATAATTTACAAAGCCAGCCTTAACGGAAACAATGCGATTTGTATATCTTTCGATTGCCAAGACCATGTAGAGCAACGTCCTTTTTACCGATTTTCGATCGACCGAATCGTACTGGAGAAATTAACTGTTTTCTGGGGAGAGAGGTTTGGCAAAACGGCAACTCGCTGCTCACTGGAGCGGAAAGCAGAGTTACCTTAAATCAGAAAGTTCTCTGATCACTGCGAGCCGTTGTCATTGGTACATGTAAGTCATTTGATTGTCTTGTTTGATATTGGTGTACATTCCTGTTCAGGGTAAAATTTTCCGAAAGATAAACTGGTGCAAGGCTATGTAAGCATTTGTAAACAAGACATATTCGATGGTAAGATCTGAGTTGGTTTAGTCTCATCCACCCAAGATTATGAATTAATGGAGTTGCATGTTCACGCTTGGGAATACCAGCAATGACTCTTGCAGCAAAGCTTTGGATAATTTGTGCCTTATTGGTGACATTTTTCCTGGCAGTGTCATATACAATATCACCATAGCTTACACTTGACATTACTGTGGCAGACACAAGATTTCTACAAGCTTCTTTAGTCATGGAACCTCTTAATTTTGATATCTGGATGAGTTTGCCAGCACTTGATCGCTTCAAGTCAGTAATATGTTCGTTCCAAGCAAGATTTGGATCGAATTTCATCCTAAGTTCTTAACATTGGAGATAGCTTTAATCAGAGTGTCTTGGATCAGTATAGTTTTGCTTTCAGGAGAAATCTTTGCTAGTTGCTGTCTGGTGCCATAAATGATATACTGAAATTTATCAGGATTTGCTTTCAGTTTATTCTTCGTGAACCAGTATAAAATTATTTGTCAAAAAAACCCGTCTTCACTTGACTTCGTAAAAATCATGCAAATTTTATACGTAGAGCTTCTACTTAGCACTTTGGCAAGAGTGTCAGCAATAGGCTGACGTCCATTTTAAAAAAGGTTTTCAAAGTTTTCTGAAACATAATTTTTTTGTATTCAGTGTTGAGATCGGGTTTGATGATTCAGGCAACGTGGTTTTCAATAGTTGGTTGCCATTATGAATTAACAAAATTTCCACATTCTAAAGCCACAATCGTTGATCAACTGATTTAAGTCGTATTCTACGAGGTTCAATCTACCAAACTAAAAAAAGATTTTTCAAATCGGGCTCGTACAAGCGATGAAATGGTAATTTGAAAATTCATGCTAATTTGTGACTTTGTCTGGTCTGGCAAGAAGCTAACACTACCCAATTTAGGCCTAACTTCAAAAAATGTTTTCTCAGGCTCCTGTTGCTCGATTTGAAAATTGTCTGCACTTTTATACGCTTCAGAGTACGGGGAATAGGGAATAAGGAAAAAATACATTCGGTGCAATTCTACAAAATTCATTTTTTCACATTAATTACACAAAACGTGAACTCTGGATCACAGTGAAAAGGTTTGCCCACGAAATCCAGTAATCTTTGCAATCGCTTTTGATAACATTTGATAACTCAAATTAGTCTTTTGGGCGCAGTCGTTTGCTTTCAATCTTTCAAAAGTTTGAAAACGCAAAGATAGCGAACATTCTCCTTCAGTTGGCTATCGAAAAGTAAAGTTCAAGGTGAACCCCTTGGAAAAAGCACAAATGAGACGCCTTTCTGGCAATAAATATAATTTTTGATTTGGTGTTCCTTATTTCTTCTCCAAATTTCAGCCAATTCTAGGTTCTCTCGTCCTTTGCAAGATGTACTTTTCATGATTTCTTATGTGGAGAACAGGCTGGGGAGTTAAAGAACTGCTGAGACACGCAACGATATCCTTTCTTTACCGATGGTCTTTGAAATTCGGTATAAAATAACTCAGAAAAAATTGAAACCCTTTGATAATAGGGAAATCTTCTGTTTCAACGCATTAAAATTTAAAACCTACTTACACGAGTCGGGGGAAATTAAAAATCAGAGGAGAATATTGGCCCAATACAAAGGTACCCTACAAAACAAAGTATCTGTTTGACTTACTGGTGGTGTCATAAGGATTTTCATTTCTTCAACAGCTTTTGTTAATCTTAACCTTGCTCTGTCATCTGTATCTTCTACCATAATTAAGACATGCAGGTCTTCATCTAAATGCTCATAATTTGGTTGTCCACGCTTTTCTTCTTCCTGGAAATAGAAATGAACATGAATCTAAATAAATATGTTTTTCGTTTCACTTCGTACATAAAAATTGTTCGAAAAAATAACATGTACTAGCATGGGTAGTTAGACACCGCAGATACGATTCAGGTTTGTGCTCCTGCGTTTCAGTATATATGCTCCTGCGGAGGAAAATATATATGATTCTAAGATGAATGGGATATACGGATACAAGAGTGTCGCAGAGACGGGGAGCATGATTATACAGTATGTTTAAATAATAAAGATAGCGGGGGAGCTGACAAGAAAGCGGTGGAAGGAGGAGGGCATCTCGCAGTAAACAAAGCACAGTCATCTGCCATATAAGAATGTTCTCGCACGCCAAATAGTTGCAACGAAAGAAAATTGATTTCGCATTTTACGGACGTAAGACAAGAATGTGCTCCACGTCAACAGAGGGACCTGCGAGATTTTCTGCAACAAAAGCAGATCAATTCAAAAAAGTTGATGGAGGAGGAATTCTTCTTTATGAAAGCTGATGCCAAGAAGGATTAAAACAGAAGAAGGTAAAAAATAAACCAAAATCAGTCGTTGCCTTTAAGAATACAGGCATGGATCTAGACTGGGTTGAACAGTTAGAACGAACCGGTCATATCCTCAGAATGATAGATACTTTCATCGTGTTTCCAAAGTCTCTAAACTTCTCTCTTCTGCTCGTTTAGCTGCAGCCCAAATTTGCTCTGCGAAGGCGCAATATTGAAATTCATTGCTGCCTTATTAATAATATCACTGTATAAGTCACTTGAAGGAAATGGTGAAGGTCTATGTTTAAAAATTAGAGATAACGATTTGACGTTACTTGAGAAGACAAAATATCTTGGTGTTCAGGTTGACAATAGCCTTGATTGGAAAGAGCAGTCACCTTTACGAGGTTCAATTACTTATTAGAAGTCTACATACAGTTACAAAATTGTTGAGCCACCTTGAAAAAAATGTCATTTTCGTCCTCCCTTTCCCCCATGTCAATGTTGTTTTGAAAAAAGTACCTGATCGAGATGACACGCGTGACTCTGCAACTTTTTGTGGTACTGCAACATTGACTAGGGGGAAAGGGGGAAAACAGGGGCTAAAAAACAGAAAAACTGGGGATGGCTCAACAATTTTGTAACTGATTGTCTGAAAGGCTCGCAATTTTAACTCCATTTTTCAAGAAAATCGATGAAGGCGATGCCACAAAATTTTGTTTACAGAATGTTATTGATACAAAGTTGATATAATCGTTGAGCTAAAAGGGTTTCATCAACTGCAAACTATTTACGTGATTTCTGAAATTAGTGTTCTTCCGGGATTTTGCAAGAAAATGGCCTAATTCTCTGAAATAGTTGAATATTTAAGGTTCGTTTTCCTTTCGTTCAAATGATGATAGAAAGTAATCATAACGCTTTTTGACATGATCAACCCTTGATCATACTCTGGCAACTCGAACGCAATGAAGATGGCAATAGGATGCGAGCAGTTTGTGCGCATGATGCAGTATGTCTGCATGGCGAATCACGTCATCGTTTCTCGCCACAACGCTCAGTGCTCAGTACATTTCTCATTAACATTGCCCATTCCATTTTGCGCTTCTTTGCAAAGGTAAACATACAGAATTTATCACAAAAAGCTAGGCTTTAATGTCAGTGGGAGTGGAGACTCCTGTGTTTGACCGAAAACGAACAATATTTTGCACAACAAAGCTAAACTTTTAGGAATCACACCGACATTGCTCACTTTGGAGCCTTAAAAAACTAATTGCAATCATTTTAGTAGTTTTTAAGGTGGGAATTGTCTACCTATTTGTCATTTTACATCAAATGAGTGCCAGCATTTTGCTGAAAACTTCGCACATGTCTACTCACAGGCCTTTGCTACATTTTGGTTGACTTTATTGACTTTTTATCGAGACTTTTGGCCATTTTTACGGAACTTTAAAAAGTGGGAATTGTTGGTAAGAATTGTTCTCAATCTCAACTCCTCACTCGGTGACATCAGTATCTTTATTTGGTTATTTGGGCTTTCAAATCACTGTGGCTCAGTGGGCCGATAAGAAATGATTTGTTATAGGGCTTTGTCCGTTCCCAAAAGAATTATGACTGATTTCAAAGGGGTAACGTATACCCTTCGAGATCCAGATGTCGATTTTTCAAATTTCCCGCGCCTACTCATGTGAAATGATTCCTTTGAAAGACACAAATACGACACAACATTGTTTGGTTTATGGGAATAATTGAATGAACATAGGTTCGATTCTGAATATATCATGAATTTCCCGCTATAGAATTTATAATTTCGTTTGAGAATCATATTTTCCTTTTTGTGTAGGGCCTAAAAATGGCTAAATTTGCACAACCAAACTCCTGTAAGTTTACAGCCAGACAAAGGCTATTGCAGACACGGTATCTATTTGATACCTGTTGCATATGAACATCAACCAGTAAAGTTTCATAAAACTAGCTTTCATAGTAGATAATCATCATTTCCCTATGCCTCAGTCATTGTGACAAAAGCAGGCAGATTCCAGAGAATTGTCCTGAATTAACAGAAGTCACGCTCAAAATGTAAACCTATGCAGCTCCACCACTTTCATTAAGCAAGGCAATGTTAGCAAGTCAAAACATTAATTGAAACTCTCCCATCCTAACAAAAAAAATTATTGTGGTATACCTCTTCGTCGAACCTGTTTACTGCTAGGCCTAAAAAAGTAGGTGCATGGCCAAAAAACGTCGAAAATAGGTATATTTTGAAAGGGACGCTGCGAGGCCGCATAAGCTTCTAAAATCTCTGAAAAAGTCTGAGGAATTCATCTACCTACATATTGTAGCTCCTATCAATTTCATAGTGTTCGAAGCAAATAGTTTTTATTTACATCCATTTAAAGGTGCTGCATTTTCAGACAATCAGATACAAAATTGTTGAGCCACCTTGAAAAAAATGACATTTTCGTCCCCCCTTTCCCCCATGTCAATGTTGTTTGAAAAAAGTACCTGATCGAGATGACACGCGTGACTCTGCAACATTTTGTGGTACTGCAACATTGACTAGGGGCAAGGGGGGAAACGGGCTAAAAAACTGACAATCTGGGGATGGCTCAACAATTTTGTAACTGATTGTAGGTATTCATATTCTTGCACTTCTTAATGAGGCTAAGCTTGATCCTAATTACCCTAAAGAGTTGACCAGTCTTCCTGACTACCAACAAGAACGCCTAGACAGGACAAGCAGTGGAGGTGGTGTTTCTATCTATGTCAGGGACTCCATTAAATACAAGTTGCGTTCTGATGTTCCTGTTGATGATTTGGAAATCATTTGTATTGAGGTAGAACCACCAAAAAGCTAACCTTTTCTTGTTCTTGCTTGGTACAAGCCACCTAGTGGCCTTGTTGTTTCTTTTGATAAGCCTGAAAAGGTCATTCCCTATTTGGACAAGGAAGGGAGAGAGAAAATTCTTCTTGGTGACGCAGCTTGTGATCTCACTACAAAACAAGCTAATCAGCCCATTGACAATGACACTAGACATGTGACTAGTCTGTACGACATCTTCAATCAGCTCATCAAAGAGCCAACCAGGATCACTTTAGGCAACTCTTCCATGATCAGTCATATAGCTACAACTTTTGCCAGGAACATCATCAACTCTGGACTGCATGATGTTTCTATGAGCGATCATCACTTGGTATACTGCATCCGTAAGTTTAATGGAGCAGTAGAAAAAGGCCATAAAGTGATCAAAACTCGTAAAATGAAAAATTTTAATGAGCTGGCATTCCTGTCTGATGTTGCTGGCATAAACTGGGAACAAATGCTTACCGAAACTGATGATATCAATGTGCTTCTCAACCATTGGACTAGCACATTCTCTCTAATCATTGACAAGCATGCCCCACTATGAGAAATGCGTGTCTCAGAAAAGTACTGTCCTTGGATTGATAGAGACCTAAGGGATCTTATGCGGACAAGAGACAAATTAAAAAAATCTGCTGCCAAGAGTAAGTCTGCACCATTGTTGGACTCATAGACAAATTCGCAGTGAGGTCAATGCTCTTAATACCCAGTAAAAGAAGGAGTACTACAACAATAAGATTTCTGCATGCAAGGGTAACATGGAAGAATCATGGAAAACAATCAATGAATTTCTCAATAAGAGGTCTAAGTCAAGTAACATTGATAGTCTTAAGGAGTTTGGTTCAGGAACTGTTCACAGAAAAGACATTCCTGATGCAACAGGGCATCTTTTAACATTATAACTAGTGGGCCATTGGCCCAGTAGGCCCCCTCTCTAGCCCAGTAGTGAAGTTAAAATCCCCATTTTTGGCCCAGTGGCTTGGGCCCTTTTCATTCACTTTCTTTTATCGTTTTACTCCTTAATTGTCAAGCACAAATCAGTTTTGCCAGTGAAATTGAGAGACAGACAAACAACCTTAAATGGATCCCTGATGGTCCTTTCAGTTATTACTTTCTTTAACTATTAGACTAGACTGTTACAATTAATTGACTACAGGAGTCATCTTTGGGCCTTGTATTCTCCAACATGATAGGCAGAAGATGTTGTGGGGCAGTAAACCAATCCTCTGACTGAGCAGCCAGAAAAGTATATATGTATGTATGTATGTATGTATGTATGTATGTATGTATGTATGTATGTATGTATGTATGTATGTATGTATGTATGTATGTATGTATGTATGTATGTATGTATGTATGTATGTATGTATGTATGTATGTATGTATGTATGTATGTATGTATGTATGTATGTATGTATGTATGTATGTATGCATGTATGTGTGTGTGTATGTATGTATGTATGTATGTATGTATGTATGTATGTATGTATGTATGTATGTATGTATGTATGTATCTATGTATGTATGTATAAAATACTTTAACGTGAATGACAGGGCTAAGTTTAAAAACTTGTTTACAGCCTGGTTCACAAAGTAAAATACAGTAAACTAAAATCAAAACTAAAATCCTAATCACAATGTATAGATAAAAAAGTTCTTAAGGCATAAAAGTTCAATGGAATGACCAGTCATATTTTACATAAGAATCAGATTTAATTTTGTCCATAAAGTAGGCTTTACATTCTACCTTAAAGTTTTCAATAGATTCAGTGCGACGTATTTCAGTTGGTAATGAATTCCAAACTTTAGCTTCACATACTTAAATGATTTTAGGTAAGTATGTCCAGTTCCTCTAATTTTGAAAAAAGACTATTTACAGCAGCTCTTGTTCGATGTTGGTGAACTTCAGCTGTTTTCACAAACATTTCAGACAAGTAAGGTGGTGCTATATTATTGTTGACTTTGTAGAGAAGGAGGCATATGTTATACTCGATTCGTTGGTGTAATGGTAGCCAGTTAAGTTGGATGAATATTGGCTTGCTATGAGTTCTTTTTCCATAGCCAAAAATGATGCGCGCACATTGTTTCGGGAGCTTCAGCAATGTGTCAAGCTGACCGCAGTTCAAATTATATAGGATTGGGGAGCAATATTCCAGATGGCTTAGGACCGAGTTGGCAAGGAGGATGAGACTTACTTTGGGGAGGTACACATTTACAAGTCTCATTATTTGTAGGCCGTAATTGATCTTTCTGCACATATCTTTTAGGTGTAAGGAATAGTCCAAATGCTGATGTAGAGTGAATCAGAGACACTTGTAAATTGTTACATATTCAATACCAACACTGCTCAGTGATAAAGGTGATCTTTCCTCTAAAGGTGTAGCTTGTGATGGCTTACTGAAACGAATAACTTTAGTTTTCTTTGGATGGGGCACTAGATGATTCCTTGATGAGTACAAACAGATACTGTTTAGGTCCTTTTGGATAGTAGATGTAACGACTTGATGTGAGGAGCCATGTGATATTACTATGGTATCATCAGCAAACATTATTGTCTCAGATTCAATTAGTGAAGGCAAGTCATTTACATAAAGTAAAAACAACAGTGGACCGAGGATTGAGCCCTGGGGAAAGCCAGTTTTTAAGGTAGCTGGCTTGGACTGCATGCCATCGAAATCTACTACTTGTGTTCTGTTTTTAAGATATGATGTGAACCAATTCAGTAATCGATCATCAGGATTTAGAGCTTTAATTTTGGCTAGCATAATAGTGTGGTTCACAGTATCAAATGCCTTGCGAAGGTCGAGGAAGAGGGCTCCTGTGAGTGAACTGTTATCCATATCCGTATAAACAGTGTTGATGAGATGTAGGAGAGCTGAAGTAGTTGAGTGTAGATGTCTAAATCCAGATTGAAATTTGTGTAGCAGGCCTTCTTTTATCAGGGACGAATAGATGTGGTTGAATGTAACTCTCTCGATTATTTTGCTAAGGCAGCATAGCACTGATATTAGCCTATAGTTATCGATATTATGAATGTCTCCAGATTTGAAAACAGGAACAACTCTGGCTTTTTTCCAAATGTTAGGAAAGCAGCCAGTTTTGAAGGAAAAGTTGATAATTTCAGCAAAGCTTTTAACAAATGCTGATGATTTACAGAAAATTTTGATGGTCTTGGCCGATAGCTCATCCAAACCAATTCCTTTAGAATTGCTCAACTTTGATATGATCTTGGAAATACTGTTTGGAGATGCAAGTGGGATATCTAACTTATTTTGTGTTAACATCGACACATTATCTACTGACGGGGGTTTAAGATGCGATGTGATGTTGGCAGCGACTGTTGTGAAAAACTCGTTGAAGGAAGTTGCTATATCACTGGGGGATGTGTAGGTTTTGCCTTCAAAATTAATTTTGGTTGGAGTCTTGGCACGCTTGGAGGGCAGTAGCTTTTTCAGTATCTTCCACATTCTCTTTGGATTGTCCTCCACACTATTACCAGCATCAACAAAGTACTCCCTTTTAGATTTTCTAATGACTTCACTTGTATGATTCTTATTCTTTTATAAAAAATTCCACGTAAGTTCTGTTCTATTTTTAAGATACAATTGGAGGGCATATGCCTTTTTCCTGATGTGTTCAATGACGTGACTTGTAATCAAAGGGTAGGATTCGTGTTTTATTCTTTTTTTGTTTTCAGGGGCATGCCAGTCAAGCAGCTGGGTGATGAGCTGGTAAAATATGTCAACTTTATCATCAATATCATCAAATATATTCACCAATTCCCAAGGGGCTGCATCTATATCTTCCAAACATTTCTCTTCGTTGAAAGCCTTGTAGTCGCGATAGTGATGTAACAGATGATCTTGTTTACAATGATTAGGCTTGTGGGCTGATCGAGCTACAAATGTTCCAAAATGATCACTTATTCCAAGTGGAACAACACCCGAGGAGACAACAAAAGAAAGTTCAGAAACAAATATTAGATCAATCAGTGTGCTTGTTGTATCTGTGACCCTAGTTGGAAGGTCAATGAGTTGATGTAGGTTGTGCACCATGCAAATATTGTCCATTGTTCTAGTAGCAGTGGTTATCTCAAGCTGATTAAGGTTGAAGTCGCAAAGCATAACGATATCGTCATTGCAAGGACATTTGTCCAGGACACTGTCGAGAAAGTTTGGTAAATGTGGCTCAAGAGGTGAGTGGGGCATTGGTCTATATGCAGATATGAGAATGAATGAAGGGGAGTTTGCTGGGCAAACTTTGACAGCAGTTTCTTCTAATTCAGGACGGCTAATATAGCAAATCTCCTTATGGAGAACTGAGTTTTACAAATAAACTGCTAAGCCACCACCAGTCTTTTCTTCATATTGTCTGTCACACCTAATAGGTTCAGCATAACCTTCGATATCAATTTCCGAGTTTGATACTGACTTCTGGAGCCAAGTTTCAGAGAAGGCCAGGGCATGATAAGGACTTTGCTTGGCAAATACACGAATTTCATCTATTTTGTGGAAAATACTTCGTTCGTTTAAGTGAAAGATAGAAGATCCCTTGTTAGGAAATTGGAATGATGGATTCCTTATAGCAGAAAAATTTGATTCTGTCACTATGGACTGATCTAGGATACCACCCGATGAGTTTAAGGCTTGGTTGCAGGGTACTGTCAAAACACAAGAGGGGCATTTCCAAAAATAGTCTATGCTTTCCTTGTAGCTTTCATACTGTGTACTGGAAACATTTCCACATTTAGGGCCAATATGACATTTCTTATCACAGCTGCTACATAATAATGCTCGATGAGTTTTTGCAACTGCCCTATTGCAAGAGGAACATGGATTTTTGACTGGGCCAGGGTTGCGCTCTGCATCACCAGATAAAATCAACAAAATGGTTGCATCTTTGAGGAGTTGGAATGTTGGAGATCCTTTTCCAGCATAATAGGCGATTCGACTTTGGTTGTACTTTGACCTCAACCTAGGCCCATAACCTTCCATGTAATTTAGGCCAAAATCGTTGGTTGGTTCAAATCCATGTAAATCAGATATGTCATGAAGGTAGGCTGGTTTGGATGTTAGTAATCTTCTCTGTTCAATAATTCTCTTGTGAATTATACCTGAATTTAGTATGACAATACTGCAGAGGAGCCAGCAAACTGACTTGCATGAAGAGAAGCAACAAACACTACTAACCGCCATCTTGTATTCAATTCAACTCAAAAGACCAAGCGGACAGAGTGCGAGCCTCACTACCTGAGCGTCATGACAAAGGGTCGCTGACTCGATTATATGTTCTCTTCTTCTGCATTCCAAGCGCTTGAGGCTAAATACTGCAACTTCCCCTGCAGCCTCTACTCAGTTATGGGCAGCTGGACATGACAAAACTGGCAGTTCTAAAACCTCAGTGTTTGGGTGTTTCATTCGAGGGTTGCTGTCCTCAGAAAAGTCCGTAAATATTACGAAAAAATTATTAGGAAAGCTGCTTGTTTCAGAAAGTTTCCCGTAATGAACCAAATTTTTTTCTCCATGCTCATGATACAATCATAATGGAACTTCAAATAACATATAGTGTGGTGGCAATGCGAGGGTGGGCAGGGGGGACGATACTTCTCAGATGGCCCAGTCTTAGAAATCCACATAATCCTTCAAG
Organism: Aurelia sp. 4 Dawson et al 2005; assembly: GCA_964019985.1. Classification (NCBI taxonomy): domain Eukaryota; kingdom Metazoa; phylum Cnidaria; class Scyphozoa; order Semaeostomeae; family Ulmaridae; genus Aurelia; species Aurelia sp. 4 Dawson et al 2005. The sequence goes on from OZ026504.1 coordinate 10,026,120, forward strand.
AAACCCGCACAGATGGGTAACAGGCAATGCAAATTTCTTTTAACCCATTTCAAGCTGATCTGAGTAACAAAAACAAAAATTTTCTGCTCTCTCCGCTCGCATGGCCACAACGTTTTTCTTTTTTTTTGACAGAGAGCTGCTGCGAGGCGGTCATGAATTCTCTCGCTCCGTGAAAACTACGCTGTGATGATGAAACGGGCATAGATAAATTTCTCACGTTGCTCTCGTTTCATAAATACCTTTAGAATACTCAGCCCGGCAAAATATTTGTACGAAGATTGAGTTTGTTGTTGAAGCCCAACAAAAGAACCAAAGCAAGCTGCGACATCACTTAAATGGCCTAAGGATTGACGAATGCTGCAAACCAGATCCGGTATGCTTATTCGATAAAAAACAATGGATGAAACTAGCGTCAAAAAACTGATTGAAGATGCCCTGGAGGCTGCAATCTCGAAGCTCCCCGACAAAAACTTCATGGATAACCTGGTTTCAAATCTGGAGGCAAAGTTACAAGCAAACCTCGTGCAACGAATTGAGGAAGCGACGGAGCCATTGAACCGAAGAATCGAGGCATTGGAAGCGAAAATTGAAAATGAGCTGGACGCAAAGTTGAATGATTTAGTATCGGAGAATGTTAAGCGTGAAAACGAGTTATTAAATTCCAGAGTAGAAACCCTTGAACTGAAAATTGATCTTTATGAGTCGCATATGAGAAACATGGAGCTAAAAATGGACGATGCAGAGCAGTACAGCAGGCGTGCTTGTTTACGTGTATATGGAATACCATGCCAGCAGGATGAAACTGCAGGGGACTGTGTGACAAAAGTGCTCGATCTCTTCAAAGAAATTGACGTCCCCGTTACAGAAGAGCATATTGACAGAGCACACAGAATTGAAAGAAAGACGCAAGAAAAGGATGGCTCTTGCAGTCAAGCCATCATAGTAAAATTCTGTTCATGGCAGCAAAGAACGGCCGTTTACAAAGCACGAAGTAAATTGAAGGGCAAGAACACGTCCATCCAACTTGATTTAACATCAAGAAGAGCAAAGCTACTCAGCGACGGTAAAGCAAGGGTAAAAGATATCCCAGAAATAGAGTTCGTTTTTGTGGACATTAACTGTCGCTTAGGCCTTAAAGTTAAAGACCGTGGTTTGAAATTTTTCAATTATTTGGAGGATCTCGAAACTTTGATTGAGAAAATTACAGAGTGAGTAATGTAGTAGTTCAGTTTCTCTTAGGGTGTATCGCTCTCTGGAAAATGGTTTGCGTCAGTTTGGGCTTATCTCAAGGCTGATTTCCGCTTGGTCAGATTTTCCGAGCGGAAGGAAATTTACACATCTAAAGGTCTTTCGGTCGCAACATTCTATTCAAATTCTGAGTAAAATTTTCTCTCGCTAACAATATTTCCAGTCCGCTCGGACAGTCTCATTAAGTGGAAATCAGTCCTTACGACAGTCAATCATTATAAAAAGAAACCTGTATTTTCTTTCTTTTCCTGAGAGTGATGCACCAATCATGCTTGGTATTTTGGGTTTGGTGAAACTATAGTGTTGATTTTGCTTGCGATAATAAGTGGATAAATTACTAGGAAACTTAGTTATTTTCCCCTTTCGTTCATCTTTTCATCTCCAAGGCAGCCATTTTTCAACGGAAAACAACCTAAGAAGTCTTTTGTTTCAAATAACAATTTTTCATGAAAATCCTTGTTGAAAATATCATAGTTTCCTCAAAAATCCCTCTGTAGAATTGTTTGTTCACAATTTTTGAAACTTTTGTAACCACTAGAGACCATCCTATTGCACTTAACCTTTTGCGGAATGTGCTTTTTTTTCAAAACATAAACCCGTGTTTTTTCATCATCAGTACCCCTGACAATGCGTATTTGTTTCCACAAATGCAAGCTTGAAACATTTGTTTCACTTTGTTTTTTCATTTTTTCTTGTTATTGTTTCTTGTTTTTGTTTGGTAAAAACACAATGAGGCTTGTGGGTTTGAGCTTGTGTTCGCTTTCATTGGTTTTTACAGGTGTTTTTTCGTCATTGTGTGTATTTATGTGCATGTATCTGTCTACAGTATGCTTTGTGTATTATTCCTCAGGACTTACGCGTCGTGGTTGCCTTATTATAGATTTCCCCTTTGGACCAGCGAGAAGATGTCTATTCGATGATGCCGGTTGAGATCAATCAATGGCGAGCAACAATAGGATGTTTCCTTGTGCAAAGCTTGTCCCCTCTGAACAAAATGCTTAGGCCATTTTCAATTTTTCTTCCGATCTTAAAATTATATTGGTTTTGTAGCTGCTTCATAGCAATCTCAACTCTTGTTCTGCCCCTTACCATAACAATACAGTTTCTTGCAATAAACTCTGTGGCAACGCAATTCTGTTTCTTGCCCTTGTTTGCACACACACATCGGTTTGCGAAGTTAGTAGTCTATATGACTGCAGAGCTCCTCAAGCGCATCCCACTCGCTGTCATTGGACTTATTCGTTCTAAACGCCCTTTTCTCAAGAAAGTTCTCTTTGCTTATGTCTATTTTTACATTGGGTGCCTAACATGCTACACCCTACATACTCAGTGGTTAGTCTGCAGGACCATTTTGCTTAGCGGTGATGTAGAGTCAAATCCTGGCCCTGAAACACTTGATTTCTGCTGTTGGAACTTAAATAGTATTTCTGCATACGACTTCCTGAGGGTGTCCCTTATCGAGGCCTATAACTCAGTGTATGACTACGACTTGATTGGGATTGTAGAAACCCACCTTGATAGCACCGCTGATGAAAATAAACTGGCACTGAATGGCTACACGTTTGTCAAAAGTAACCATCCACAAAATGTGAAAAGAGGTGGTGTTGGGTTGTATATTAAAGATTCGCTCCCATCAAAAAGACGTTCTGACCTTGAGACCCTCCCAGAGTGTATTGTGTATGAGATTCAATTAAATAGGAAAAAGTACTTTTTTGCTGTAATCTATAGAAGTCCAAGTCAGGACCAGAGTGAATTTGATAATTTCACTATTAATTTTGAGCTGATGGTTTCCAAAATGAACACGGAAAGCCCGTTTTGCGTTATAATTACTGGAGACTTCAACTGTCGATCTACTCAGTGGTGGGAAAATGACATTGAAAATAACGAAGGGAAGTTTTTCGAGCCCCTTACATCTGACCTTGGCCTCAACCAGTTGATTTCCGAACCAACTCACTTAATGGGTAGCTCTAAATCCTGTATCGACTTGATCTTCACGGATCAGCCCAATCTTGTTATTGAGACTGGTGTGCACCCATCCTTGCACGAGCAGTGTCATCACCAAATTGTTCACGGGAAACTATCTGTATCGAACATAGCAGTACCTCCTTACACCCGTCGAATTTGGTACTATGATAAAGCGGATTTTGTCAATATTATGAAAAGTATTGAAATGTTCCGCTGGCAAGAGCATCTTGACAAAATTGCATGTCCCAATGACCAGGTCAAACTTCTAAACGAAGTGCTTTTGAACATCTACTCAAATTATATTCCAAACCAAGTTAAAACGATTAGACCTCGACAAGCACCCTGGATAACACAAAATGTTAAAAAGTTTCTGAGGAAAAAAAATCATGCATATAATAATTTCGTGAGGAGTGGCCAACCAAACGACAAGCTTGAAGGAATTAAAAAAATGATATCTGATGGTGCAAAACTGATTGAGGATGCTAAATCAAATTACCTTCGAAAAACAGGGGAATCCTTAGCAAATCCTGGGACTTCTAGTAAAACGTATTGGTCCTTGATCAATACTGTACTCAACAAAGCGAAGGTTCCGATAATACCGCCTCTGCTAGAGAATGGGTTGTTTATAACGGACTTCACTGAGAAGGCAAAGTTATTTAATGATTATTTCATACTCCAATGCACGTCCATCGACACAGGTAGTGAAATTCCTGATGATATCCAAATAAATTCTACCTTGATTGGTGATTTTGTCATCTCTGAGGAAAAAATACTGAATATCATAAGGTCATTAAATCCTAATAAAGCACACGGCTGGGATGAATTATCTATAAGGATGATTAAAATAGCCGATATCTCACTTGTTACACCCCTTAAGATAATATTTACAAACTGTCTAAAATGTGGTGTATTTCCTGCAATATGGAAGTGTGCAAACGTAGTACCAGTTCATAAGAAAAACGAAAAAAACCTAAAGAGTAACTACCGTTCTATTTCTCTGTTACCAATTTTTGGAAAAGTGCTTGAAAAACTCATGTACGACTCCTTGTACTCGCACCTTGTTTCGTGTAACTTGCTTGATCCTAATCAGTCAGGTTTTCGTCCAGGCGATTCAACAATCAATCAACTACTTTCAATAACGCATACAATTTTTAAAGCATTTGACTGCAATCCTACTCTAGATGTTCGTTCGGTGTATCTTGACATATCCAAAGCATTTGACAGGGTGTGGCATGTTGGTCTCATTTATAAACTAAAACGATGCGGTGTTTCAGGACAGTTTCTATCTCTTGTCCAAAGCTTTCTAAAGGATCGTAAACAACGAACTGTGTTGAACGGACAGTGTTCTAATTGGGGAGATGTTTTGGCAGGAGTGCCTCAAGGTTCTATTTTGGGACCATTGTTCTTCCTTGTGTACATAAATGACCTTACTGCTGATTTGAAATGTCATGTTAAGCTTTTTGCTGATGATACTTCCTTGTTTACAGTCGTCCAAGAGCCTAACACAGCTGCTGAGGACATGAATCACGACCTAGAATTGATAAGTAAATGGGCCCATGATTGGAGGATGTCATTTAATCCAGATCCACAAAAGCAAGCTGTCGAACTACTACTGTCAAAGAAACGACATGAAAACGACCATCCAGTAATCCTCTTTAATAACATACCCGTAAAAAAAGTAAGCGAACATAAACATTTAGGTGTTATCCTTGATTCAAAGCTTTCTTTCTCAGCACATATTAAATCTGCTATCTCCAAAACAAGAAAAGGCATTGGCCTGCTAAAGCATCTCTCCAAATATCTACCTAGGCATACGCTGAACGAATTATATAAGCTTTACGTGCGACCGCACCTGACTATGGGGATGTAATATATCACATTCCAGCAAAAGTTTGTGAATTCAGCCACAATATCATCTTGCCAAATTTAATGGAAAAACTAGAGGCTGTTCAGTATTCTGCAGCTATTGCTGTAACGGGAACATGGAGGGGAACGTCGCGCGAGAAGTTGTACGCAGAGCTTGGTTGGGAGTCTTTGAGCTCCCGAAGGTGGAGTAGACGCCTTACTTTGTTCTATAAGATAATGAATAATCTCACTCCTTCGTACACACAAGAGCCAATCCCGTCACTTCGTCAGTCGAACTACTCTCTTCGCAACCAGGGTGTGATTGGGCCAATAAGGGGAAGGACAGAAAGATTTCAATCTAGCTTCTACCCAAACTGTATATCTGAGTGGAATAAGCTTGATCCAGAAATTAGGCTTGCACCATCTGTTGCCGTGTTTAAGACAAAGCTTTTATCGAGAATTCGCCCACCTCCAAAATCTGTCTTCGGTATTCATGATCCAATAGGCATATCGTATCTCTCCCAGATAAGGGTTGGTCTCAGTAAGTTAAACTTTCACAAATTCAAGCATAATTTTAGGGATACCATAAATCCAATGTGCCCTACAAATGATGGCATTGAAGATACGGAACACTTTTTGTTGCTTTGCCCCTCATTTGACACTCAACGACGAGATCTTCTCGCTGGAGTTTCGGAACTATTACAACCTCTTGCTCAAATCGATAGTCTCTCGAGAAACGTTCTGCTGCAACTTTTACTGTATGGTGATAAAGATTTCCCAGATGACGTTAACAAAATTATACTCCAACTGACCATAGACTTCATTCACAAGACTGGTCGGCTTGGCTAAGACAATTTTAATTTTGCTTGTGCCACGAAGTCACTGAGTGCTTTTGTTCTTTCTCCTTGTCATTGTTTACTACGTTTGTTTCTCGTTTGATGTAAGGCACATATTGGATGAATCCTAATATTTGTGTAGGATATTTTAGATTAGCTGCACAAATATACATATTTTGATGAAGGCACCTTAATCCTACACCATTGAGCTTAGTGCACCAGAAAGGCCTGGCATCTAACGTGAAACAGGCGTCAGTATCTATCTGTTGTCTGTAGTGATCGTTTATGTGTATCTATCTGTACCTGTATATTTAGTTTGTATGTAAGTAGGATATCTCTTTATGTTAAGACCACAGGGTAGTCATTGTCTGTTGCTCCTTGTGGTATCGTCCCCGTAGTGTGGTATAGTCGTATGGTAATTAGAAAGTATAGTAGTTTGTAGCCTTGTATTGTAACATTTTAGATGAATAAAAAAAAATAAAATAAAAAAATTTTCTATCAAGTGAGCGTCCGTTTTATTGCATAATTTGTATGGAAGATGTTTTGGCGAAATCCTAAGAATACTTTGAATTGAAATGAAAAATAGGCAGTTCCAAATTTCCGTGGGATCACCCCTGAATAGCACACGATTACAATGTATGCTTTGTTTGCATATTTATACTATGTGTTTTTGTTCAAGGAATTGGGCCCTTAAAGTCACTTTGGCCCACTAGTCAAATTTCCTGAAAAGATGACCTGTGATGCCATGAACAGATACTTCTGCTCAGTAGGTAAGGATCTAGCAGATAAAATCAGTCCAGTTGCAAATCCCCTCCTATCACGTGACTTTGAACTGAATAAAACTAAAGCAAAGTTCCACTTCAGGACTATTGAGGTGCATTAAATCAGAGATGTATTTGCCAAGGTTAAAACAGCAAAGAGCTTTGGAATTGACAATATCTCCAGCTATTTCTTAAAGCTCGCTTTACCCTTCATTGAAAATTCCCTTACTTTCATGTTTAATACATCTATTGAAACAAGTATGTTTGCAGACTCATGGAAAATTGCTACGGTTACTCTTATTTACAAAAATGGAGATAGGGCTGATAAGTCATAGTATCGCCCCATATCAGCCTTATCTGTCATTTCAAGGCTCTTTGAAAAACTTGTAACCAGTCAGGTGAACAAGCATATGGAAGATAATTGTTTGTTTTCATCTGGGCAATCTGCCTACATACGGCTCCATTCTACTTTAAACCACTTGGTTAAAAATACAGATGACTGGTACAATGGGCTGGATCTTGATAGGCTTGTAGGCCTAGTTTTCATTGATCATAAAAATGCTTTTGACACTGTTGACCATGAGATTCTTTGCCAGAAGTTGGTGCACTACGGTGTCCAACAGCGGGAACTCGCATGGTTTAGATCATACCTGTGCAATCGAAAACAATTCTGTCGGATATTTTTCATTGCTCTAGCTGGAAAAAGCTCTAACTTACCTTGACAAGGAGGGCACAGAAATTATTCTCCTTAGTGATATAAATTGTGATTTTGACAAAAAGCCAATTGATCAGACATTGGATAGCAATGCGAAGCAATATTTCAAGTTTGTATGAGCTTTTCAGCTTCAAATAGCTTATTGAGGATCTAATAAGAGTCACTCTTGACACGGCAACAGTCATTGATCATCTTGCCACAACATGTCCAAGAAACATCATGAAATCAGGAGTGCACGAGGTTTCCATGAGTGATATAATCCTCCTCCATGCCGAATTCTGCCTGCCCTGATAGGTGGCATATAGCCATCAACATGAAATTTGGAAACTTGGATCTAACCTGGGTCTCACGAGGGAAACTTAGATATTACTTGGTCTCTGATATCAAAAGTATATCGATGTTGTTTGAAATCAATACTTTCAATAAATCGAATTTATTTTTGACTGAATTTATATTCAGGTCCGCAATTATCAAATTGTTTTTGCAAGCATCATTTTCTTTAATAATGATTTGGCATCTACATCCCCTCTCGGAACATCTCTACACATACTATCATGCAAAACGTCATGCGAAGTATTTAAGGTCCCATTGGGCCTATTCAGAGATGACATGCTGTCATGCTGAAGAGGAGGCGACCATCGATTAAGGACTAACGAGGTGAAAAGACGATGAAGGACCTCTCCTGGTCAAGGATTACTTTGTTTACAAGATCTTACCGATAAGATTGATGCGATCAGAGGCGGCACCAAAAAATCTTCCGACAGAAGGGCTGGAGTTTCCGACGGAGGGCTAATAGGGAGCTCAATGCTTTCGACGGGCGGGGCTGAAAACCCCCTCTAGCTCTCCCCTGCCACCACCGCTGGCTGCGCAGGAATTAACAAAATTAACAGTATCTGATTGTTTGCCTCAATCTTAACAGTATTCATGAAAGGTGCAAAATTGGTTTAGGACTATGATAGTTTAGGGGGCTCACTAGAATGACAGAGCATTCTAGATCGGCTTGATCCACTGACATTTGAATAAGCAGTCACTGACATTTGAATAAGCAGTCATTTGTCAGTTCTATCAATCCCAATCCTGGCATTCTAACTTTTAACGAAATGAAACGATGCAGAGTACTTGCATGCAACAGTCATATATTCAAAGATCAATTCGATACAACTTGCATGTGGGTCCCACCTGCAGACTTCGATGTTTTACTACATAAATTTTACTTTACATGACAGATTGTCTATCATTGGTTTGATTGTAAATAAAGATTTCCATCCAAAACTGCTGTTGATAATCTCTTGAGGTATTTCCAGTCTCCCAAAATCTATAAATCTCTTCGTAGTTAAAGATAAAACCACTCTCCAGATTTTGTGTGATATCTTGATGATGGGTTCAATCAACAGCAACATTGTGCTAACCTTATAAGTGCGTGACAAACTGCTACAAAGAACATATTTGCTTGATCCTGCCCCACGAATACCTATATTTGCTCTGCTGTAGAAAAAACGTTGATCGAAATAACAATAATTGTGAGACTGTTCATATAATAAGTGTATGGTCCAATCTTGGTTTCTGAAGCACATCAAACTTCTTCAAGATTATGCTCAGTCTTTCATTAGGGAGTCAGACTGTAATGTATCAAATGCAAATCCAATACCAGATCAGCCAGAAAAAGTTCCCATTTTTGAAACTTCATAGCATCAAATACTTATAATATTTGAATGATTCAACTTCTAGTTAAAAGCCAAAAGATCAAAGTATTTTTGTGATCCTTCTTGCTGCCTCAAGAGCACTAGAAATAAAGATAATTTCAAGTTTATAAAAATTTCTTGGTTGCAAATTGCTGAAACGGATCTAGACCATTAATCAACTCATAAAGGGCTCCTCGCACAGATCAATAAAGTAAATGCTGTTGTGCATGGGCGAGAGATGTCCACTGCACACACATTGCCATGGGGCCGAAAATCCTGGGTATTTCTTTAAAAATTGATGTCTTATAACTATTGAGAGAGATAAAACGCCCATTGCCTCTTGTTCTGTGTAAGGAGAGTCCAGAAAATTTGCTCAATGTTTTACGCACTTTTCAGTCATTTTGCAACCATAAAATTTCAAAAAAGTTGAACTTACCGATACTTCTTGTGCTGGCAAGACAACAAGAAAAATTACATCAGTAATCCAGTATTTCGGCTTCTGACTAGAAGTTGGATCATTCAAATTTGTGAAGTAATCTTGGGGCTATGAATTTTCGAAAGTGAGAATTTTTTTGGCTCACCCAGTATATCTCATATTGTAATTTGGAAATTCTAATTGAGTCATGGAGTAAATTCATAAGATGTGCAAATGAAGATTGACAATCGCAATATAATGAATATGTAAGAACATTTTCCTTTGACTTATTCCTTTCTGAATTGAAAGGTAAAGCCTAGGAAATGGGACACAGAAACAAATGCAGGTTACAAGTACGTCCCACCCATTCCAAACCACAAATTCATAGAAATGCAGACAAGATTGGAAACTTTAAAAACAGCAAAGCTTTGATATTTTTAAATACTAAATGCTACGTATAACCCTACATACAGATTGCCAACTGGCATCTCTGAAGAATGAACGGTTGAATGAGGGAGAATAATTCAGCATTTCAAAATATTTTTCATTTGAGCCTAATTTTAGGTAAGACAGGTAGGTAAAAGTATCAGGGATTTCATTGACTGAAACGTGAAAAGTCTCCTGCCTTGGAAGAGGTGTAAACCATGGTTGTAATTGCGCACAGTTTTCACATCGGATCTACACTTCCTTCTGCGCATTATTTTCACTTCTTTCTTCTTGCGCTAGCTATTTAAGACGATTTTTCTCGGCCTGTCTCCCGAAACAGGCATTTCATTATAGTGGCCTGTTATTTCATTGCTACTCAGTGTATGTTTTTGTTTGTTTTGAGGTACACTTTTTATCAATTTTTTAAAAGGCTGCCTATCATTTAGAAACATATATTCTAGAACGGGATGAAAAATTACATATTCTACAACAGGAAGTCAGAATTGCTGATACACGAGAGTCTTCTAATCTTAAGGTAACGACCGACACTCGATCAACAGAACTCTTCTGTACTCTTGCATCTTTTTTTTAAATCTCGCTGGACCTTCCTATTTAGTTTAACTTCAATAGACTTTCCTTACTTAGAAATCATATGAGCGATAATTTATTATGCATTTTTATCTCGTATAATCATCACTATAAACCTCACAAGTGTCACTTTTATGTAGCTAAAGATGAGACAAGCTCTTCTCGAAACGTTCATTCATTTATCATGGCCTAGTCTAATACTTTACAACATTACAACTGGATTTGTCTTAACTAATTGGAAATGTCGATATAACTACAATATTGGTTTGTCTTCTCTGAAATGACCCTCAAGATGATGTTCATCGTGGTCCTACTGTTCATACTAAAACTACACTTTCCAATCAATGTTTTAAAGGGGAAGTTCACTCAAAAATCGAAATTTCCAATTTAGCTTGTTTTGGGGTTACAGAAAGCAAAACTAACATTTTCCTGCGATTTTATGCCGTTATTTTGCCGCTTTCTACCTCCAATTCTTGCTTCTTGACCGCCGCCATCTTGCTCGACAAAAAGACTGGAGCGAGTGTTGCTGTTTGACGTCATCACGTGCAGAAAGCTATATGAGGCAGACTGTATAGTACGGAATCCAATCAGAAAAATCTTGCAAACTCAGCTATGGGCACGAAAATTGGTGGAGAGGGGTAGCAGAGTCCAGAAAACATTACGGTCGCACGGTCATTGACCGGAGGAAGGCTGGTAAAACAATGGAAATTTGGAGGAAGGTTTGTCAAAATAGAGATTTGAACTTGAAGGAAGGTTTGGATAAATACTTTGGCAATAAAAATTGAGACAAATTATTGGAAGAAACTGTCAATGTGAGGAAGTCAGAGTGCATGACATGTCAGATGATTTGTCTCACAATAGTCTTTTAGCATTGATAACTGGTATATCTTCTCAATTTCAATATGCACTTTACTAATCTTGATTTATTTTCCATTTCAACTTGCTGCATGTGTAACACAGTTTTATTTCCCAAAGCAAGAGGGTTATTTTCAGTAATATGTATTCTGGAAAGCCTCCAAAGCTTAGTAAAGCTTCACCATAAACTCATTGAAACAGGGTGATGTCTACCAACTTCAGCAAACATGGTGCCACACAGTTGCTGTACAGACAAGGCGAATGTACCAGTTGGGTTGAGGGTCAATCAGAGTTGAGACATCTTTCAATCCTAGTTTCAGTTATTACCTTCCTGATCCTTTGTCGGTGTCTACATAATGTTTTTGAAATTTGTTGCTGTCAATCTTCAATCAAAACTTCAGGCAATGGCTTTCATGGTATAGATAGGCCTAATTAACCAAGTCTTTCATCTTCAAAATGTTAGACTTCCCACAATAAGTCTTGTGATACAAAAAGATGCTGGGCATCCATCAATTATACCACTATTCACTTCTCACGTGTTCCAAAAGATCTTTGTTTCTTGGCTGTATTCCTAACATTACAAATCAGTGCAGAGAGGTACAGTGTCAGTCACCACTTTCTGAGAGTCAACTACCTAGCTAGCATTCTCAGTTGTTGACTCCGACACCATGTCATGCGAAACAACAATGTCTTTGCACCAAAGCTGGCTCCTCTAACAAGCAACCAAATCACTAAATGTTTACGCAATTTGTAGGAATTCACTTCTTCCATTTGAATCTGATTCAAATTGATATTCATTGAACGATTTGCCTAGGCCATTAATATCCACTGTTGTTGTTGTTGCTCTTCAAAATGCATTTGTACTTACTACCTGAGTCCTACAATTGATATATTGCTACTAGAAGCTGTTTAGAACAACGTAGAGCTTAGGTAGTAAGTCTACTGTAGCAGCAATAATTCAAGAAATTGTCATGACTTTATATCCTTTTTAAAGGTATTTCACCTTTTAAATCCAAAGACAAAGACTTACACACCCTACCTATGATTTAGCCACGCCCTGGTATTTTAAAAAATTGGAGGAAGGTTTTGCTACGAAAAAATTTTGACCGGAGGAAGGTTTCGTACTTTTCTGGACTCTGAGGGGTAGTTTGACAAGCTGAAAAAGATGGGGTGTGAACCAAACCCAAAAATACCTCCTGAGGCTATTTTCAGATAGTGGGGCTATGTGGCTGCAAGTCCTTAAAGACCCTTTCCTGACCAGCATCCTTTGCGGCATTCGATTGCTGTTCTCCACAGCTTCGACCCGGTCGCGATAATTTCTGACATCCAGAAATTGCGAAAGTTGTAATCCGTCTCAGTCTTCAACTGAAATCCCATAATTGGTCAACGAATGATATCAATAGTCTCTTTAGTTCATAAACAATGTGTTTAGGCATATATTTTCGTATTGCATGATCGGAGTTTTGGAAATCAGACGAAAGAATCTTGGGTCACAATGGCTGAGAGAGTGAACAGACGTGGAGAGGAAATTATCAAAGTTGTGGAAAAGAAAGCTTCTCAGGTCGAATATATCTTGTTTGCTTGTTATGATCAAGCATTAAATTCATCAAATAAATGCATGAGAACGCAAGGATTAAAAAATTGAGAAATGTAATGAACTGTACAGTACCCTCCTTGAATTGGACTCCTTGCTCGAGCAACAACGGGAAAATATGCCAAAGTGAGAACAGGTAGGTGAGAGTTTATCAATTCAAATTGGTCTTCCTCCCCTCAGGAATCATATCTGCTGTCATTTCTCCAACATCCAATTGGTCTTGAACCGATATCTAGCAGTAATCCTTCATCGATACTGACTTGCCGCCATAATTCGTTTGCGATGGAATGAACACAAGACTTCTTACACCATCGTACTATCACTATGGATAAAATGGCGGCAGTCTTGCTTTTATGAAAGGTAACTTGGACTCTTTGTTATCAGTCTATACAATTTTTGTAAACAATAATAAAGGCTTGCAAAGGGTGCCGGTCAGTAAAGGGTCTTTAAATCGGTTATACCTAATAACTTTGTCACCAATCGTGGTACCAACTTTAAACTTTGATTTTTAGGTAAAGTCGACCCACTGAAATGAGAGGATATGAAATTAGACAGCAAAATACCCCTTGTGCTATTTTTAGACTGGGGTACTAGGCTCCAGGCCCCCTAAAGGCTTCTTTTGATAAATTTGTTGCAGTTTGTGGTACGGACATGAAACTTGGTTGTCAGGGGCAAGTTGATATGCTGAAAAAGACTAGATGTGGGTATGAATTGTAAAATTTCTCCTGTTCTATTTTTAGATTTGGGTACTAGGTTCTAGTCCTATAAGATAGTGAATTTAATAATTTCATTGCAGATTGTGGTACTGACATGAAATTTGGTTTTCAGGGGGAAATTGATACACTGAAAGACATAGGAGACATAGGATATAGACACTGAAAACCAAATTTCATATCAGTACCACAATCTGCAATGAAGTTATTAAATTCACTATCTTAGAGGACTGGAACCTAGTACCCCAATCTAAAAAAAGAATAGGAGAGATTTTACAATTCATACCCACATCTAGTCTTTTTCAGCATATCAACTTGCCCCTGACAACCAAGTTTCATGTCCGTACCACAAACTGCAACAAATTTATCAAAAGAAGCCTTTTGGGGGGCCTGGAGCCTAGTACCCCAGTCTAAAAATAGCACAAGGGGTATTTTGCTGTCTGATTTCATATCCTCTCCTTTCAGTGGGTCGACTTTACCTAAAAATCAAAGTTTAAAGTTGGTACCACGATTGGTGACAAAGCTATTAGGTATGACCGATTTAAGGACTTGCAGCGACATAGCCCCACTATCTAAAATAGCCTCGGGGGGTATTTTTGGGTTTGGTTCACACTCCATCTTTTTCAGCTTGTCAAACTGCCCCTCTCCACCAATTTTCGTGCCCATAGCTGAGTTTGCAAGATTTTTCTGATTGGATTCCGTACTATACAGTGTGCTTCATATTGCTTTCTGCACGTGATGACGTCAAACAGCAACAATCGCTCCAGTCTTTTTGTCGGGCAAGATGGCGGCGGTCAAGAAGCAAGAATTGGAGGTAGAAAGCGTCGAAATAACGGCATAAAATCGCAGGCAAATGTTAGTTTTGCTTTCATAACATTGTTTTAACCCCAAAACAAGCTAAATTGGAAATTTCGATTTTTGACCGAACTTCCCCGTTAAGCTCGTAGCTAAATAATCTGAGCCCTGAGTTTAAAGGAGCTCAAATTCTCCCTTTTCATCAGTCACAGTACCGTCTTCGTGACCAGGATGTCATTGGGAGATAAAAGGCGAGGACTGAAAAATTCAAAGCTACCTTCCATCCAAACTTGTTGTCCGAATGCAATAAGATTGAGCCTGAATTGAGACCTGCACCTTCTGTTGCTGTGTTCAAGAAAAAGCTTTTGTCGATAATCCGCCTCCCTGCAAAATCTGTCTTTGAAATTCAAGATCCAAATAGATTTTCTTATCTTACTCAACTCAGGGTTTTTCTCGGCAAATTAAATTTCCACAAATTCAAGTATAATTTTAGGGATACCTTGAACCAAATATGCCCAACAAGCGATGTGATTGAGGGTACGAAGTTCTTTTTGTTGCTCTGCCCTTCATTTCCTATTCAACGACAAGATCCCCTCGCTGGAATTGTTGAATTATTACGACCAGTCGTACAAATTGCCCATCTCTCAAATGATGCCTTGACCCAGCTTTTGTTATATGGTGATCACCACCTTCCTTATGGTTGGAATAGAAGTATACTCGACTTGACTTTACGTTTTAAACACGAAACTAGTTTGTTTGATTAAGATCTTTGCAGCCTTGATACTAAGCAACCACCAAGTCCCTTAAAGTTAACGTTCTTTTTCCTTGTAAATTTTTTGTCACATCACATGTATGGCATGTTATTTGCCACAACGAACGAGTTGCGCAAGCCATATCATTCAAGTCATCGCAGCCCCTGAACTGACATCTGATGAGGAACAGAATCAAGTACGTTATCCATTAGCTTTTAATCTTTTGTAGAGTAGTTGTAGTTAATTGAGCGTTGCGTGCCTTTTTATATTGGCCATGGGGTACTCATTGTCTTTCGCTCCCCATGGTATCGTACCTGTAGTGTAGTATGGCAATTAGAAGGGTACAAGTATATTTACCTCAAAAACATGGTACCTCAAAACATACATGGACATATAATGTTCCATAATTTTCAAAAACAACAGCAAATCTGAAACTGATTGTTATATTGCATTCACAATGCTCATATCCTTTGGAAAATTTGCTAAAAATTGCATTGTCTTCATTTTTGTTGAAACCAAGGCGTAGTATTGCTGATTCCTGATGGAGTTAAAACTACAAAGTTTTACTAAATGACGCCTAAAATCCTGCGAACTTGAATCTAAGTTAGCAAATTCAGTAATTTATGATTCTTAAATGTCTTGACCTTGTCACTGTAAACAGGAATTCCGCATAGAATCAGACATTTAAAGGTAATTCAGTCGCAAATAGGTACTAAAAAAGGTTGCTGGATTTTTACGTTTTGAGGTACACAAAGCAGGAAACATGTTGGTCTATGTTAGATAATAGCCTACAGGAGGAGAAGGGTTTTTTGAATGCTAAAATGATGAGGATGTGCCTTTGGAAAATTTTCCAGTTTTGCTGGATTTCCCAAAGCAATTTTGCAATATACCAAGTGCCCCGCTGAGATGACATAAAGGGCGTAGTCACATGTTTTTTCACTGGTAACAGTCTGGTACACAAGGTTCTGTAAACTTAACGGCAAAATCCTGTGTATAAGTCGTATTTTTTTCTTATTTTCACTCTAACAATGGGAGTTCTTTTCGTACGATGCAAACATTTTGGACTCGGAAAACGATGAATGCTAACCATGCTATGAACCTGAAACGCTTAACTAAAACAATCCAGTGCGCAAAAATATCACATCTCAGAAAAGTATCACATCTATGTTATTGCCAGTCATTCTCTGCTGAATTAGTTGCATGGTTAAGATTGGTCTCAGCTCATCAATAATGCCTTACGCAACTGGATTCAGGGCTATTTTACTCACAAAGGAGAGTGACAGTCCTATAAAAGCATGGTTGCACTGTGCAAAAATTGAATTAGACTCTGACTAACTGGGCAATGAGTAAAAACTGAGAAAGTCCATCTTCGATCTTTATTTTGTTAAACTTGATTCAATTAATATTTCGATCACGAGCGAATGGGATAACTTACTTTTTAAACGAAAACATATGATCTTGCAGGGAATTTCTTTCGAATACCATCAATTCAAATACATAGGTAAAGTAAAAATCTTTACCATTATTGACTTTCTAGTAACGATATCTAAAAAAATTACACTCACCATTTTCTTGTCCTTCATTGATCCTCTACCGCGAACTAGGATTTTGCAACCAGTTTCCGTTTCGACTTGCCTCAGTGTAAGGCCCCTAGGGCCAATTATTCGTCCAACAAAATTGAACTAAGAAACGGAAATAGCAGTTGTCACTCTTTAAAGGTAGAATAAGATCTTTAGACTACTAATAAATCCTAAGATTCAAAACTTACAAATCGATAAAATGTTACTATGATAAAAAATGTCGACAGCTCCTGAGGCTGAAAGTGATGCACATTGACTGGAGTTTTTATGTTACTTGCAGAAAGTCTGATTTTTTGCAGGATATGGCCCGATAAGTCTAATAAAAAGTTCTCAGTTCAACTTTCCGGCCCGTCAGGGAAATAAAGTCCAATACAGTAAGAACCCGCAAAATTTAAACCACTGTATATCACACTTCAGTCTGATTTTTTTAGAAACGTAAATTCCATTTCTTGTGTAAAATCTATTCAGCCAGGTTTTTGATGCTTTGAAAGCTCTCCCTTCCCAAAGTGACATTTAACTTGAAATTATTGATGGTTTCTTAACCATATCATAAGAAACATTTCAGTCTCTTTCCTTGATAAACGCCCTTTTAATAAGAAGCTAAACAGACTGTTTTGAAAAAAACTGGTAGCTATTACGCCCATTAAAGCAAATCAACGGCGTTAAAAAGCAACATAGCTAGGGGTGCAGGGTCCATTTAAATAAAACGTATTGTATTTGACGTTCTTGATCGATGAAAACAATGAGAAGATAAATGTCGCCTGCCGTTCGCGTTCTTTTGAGCTATTGTTTGATCATGTCGTTATATCATTAATTCATTTCATTCATTTTAAATTATTTATACAGGGTAAAAACATTCAGTTTATCAGAAAAAAACGCTTTTTTTACGATGTGCCCTGTCCAAAGGAAAGGAAAAAATTATTATAATATGCCTTGACTAACGAGAGCTACAAAATAAAAGTCTCTGCGTCAAATGTTTGTCTGGTAAATCTTCAATGTTCACTGTTTCTTTCTTCGTGTACCAACTTGCATCTTTCCCGCCAAATGATGTTTGCACCAGTCATATTTGAGACTCCGCACCATTTCATCGTTGATTTTGCTTCTTCATGTGATGGCCCTAATTTTTTCAAACATGTTCTTACTTCCTTGTGCACTGAGCCAAGTGATCCAAAACAAAGCACATTGATTTTTGCCTTAATCCCGTTTTTTTCAAGCACTCTGATCAACTCTTTATATTTCTCTGTTTTTCCTTAAAGGTCTAATATCACCATTTTCGATAAGTTGCAATATGGACATCCTCTGACAGCTGAATTCCATAACATCATTCAAATCGCGATATTTTGCCAACAAGTGCCCCTAAATGCCCCTAAAGTTGCGAATTTTCGGACATTTCTCAAAATTACCGCGCAGAGAAAAGAAGACTGGTAACGAGCGCTGCAACGTCACGGCAGGAACGCATGAGAGAATCGCAGCGCAGGTCTTGATGGGAAACACTTCAAGGTTGCTTCTTGTTTCTTTCTTCCCGTTGTTTCAGCCATGCCTGAGGGATGTAGCGTTTATGGTAGCAGCAATTACCTATGGCAAAGAGTTGGGTATTTCAGTCCGTAAACTGGCTTCTTCGGAGATGACAAGCCTGAAGTGAAGAAACAAAGGAAGAAGTCGACTGAACTTACAGAGAGAGAGAGAGAGAGAGAGAGAGAGAGAGAGAGAGAGAGAGAGAGAGAGAGAGAGAGAGAGAGAGAGAGAGAGAGAGATATTTACGGGAACAAATGCAGCATTTTTTCGGGAACATATGCAGCATTAGGGATGATTTGCAGCCTTAGGAAGGAACATTTGCAGCAGCTGAGGAACTTTTGCAGCCCTCGGGAACATTTGCAGCTGGAATATTTGCAGCACAGGGAACAACTGCAGCACATCGGGAACAATTGCAGCAACGCATAATCACATGATTTTGCGCACGCCGCACGCCGAGGTTCACTCACGTCGATGAGGTGCAGCAAGAGGAGGGAAGAGAGAAAAAGTAAAGTACAAGCATCAACGTAGCCGGTAAGACCATCCTTTTTAATAAAGTTCAGCACAAGCAGTTAGATGTTTGTGGCAAACTGAATCCTGAAGGGAGGAGATATCAGGCCCCCTAGGCATAAAACCTTTTTCAGTAGGAATGGCCTGAGCGTCGCTTGACTCTGAGTTGAACTGTTTCGTAGGCAACTTCTTCTCTTCACATTTCATCTCTAGGCCTGTACTGTTAATTTGTATTGGTATGAAAATTTTTTATAAGCGGTAACTATTTTATTCTGTTCATGCCCAATCCTATTTTGTTCAAAATCGATGTTTATCCCATTTTGTTCATGCCTGCCTGCACTGCAAGGTCATAGGCCTAAGTAGGCCTATCCTCCACGCTGGTAATTGTTTGATCGTGGATCCTGTGCAGAAATTGCAAGGTAGTACACTTTGTTTTGCCTTTAGTTAGGTTGAACAGAACTGAGAAACTCTGTTCATTGATGTAACTTGTTCATTCACATTCAGTTCGTGACAGCTTCAACCACTGCCAAAATGGCTGAAAGTACTTTGAAGGGGGGGGGGGGTGTGACAAGATCAATTTGCAACAGTAGTATTGGGTATGTATGTATAATCAAATTTTTGCACAACAGTAATAAAGGTAATCTTCAGATACATACATATACATACATTAACATTGGTCTCAACCTTGTAATTGCCATTGGGCCCATAGCCAAAGTTTCACTATTTCAAAGAATATACCAGTGTTTGAAGTAAATAAGATGTCTCTTTAATCAAAATATCAAGTTGCAGTTGCTTTTCTTGCCAGAGTTCATCAAGCCAGTTTTAAACATAAGCACCTTTCAATTCACCCGGAATAATTTCTGAAGACAATGAATTTTTTTTATGAATATACACACTGGCAATGCAAATTCATCAGAAGCCTTCTTTAAAAGCCAAAGACCGTCAGGGCTAGGTTACTTAAGTTTTCAACCATTTCAGCTTTTCCCTTACAACATCTATGTTTATTTCAAATCATCCAGTATGAGAGATCATATTTGATGTCATGTTTTGGTATGTTGCATTATGTTTGTTGTATTATGTTATGTGAGGCCACATAGAATGAATTCATAGATTCTCATTACAAACTTTTGGAAACTGTCATGAGATGGGAGGTATGTTTTTTATACCGTAAAAATCCGCATGTAAGAACCTAGTGATCAAGAACATACAGGTTGAGATGTTGAAATTAGACCCCACTGCGTAAGAACTCATTCAGCTTGAAATTTGAAATATGTTCTTATTTGCAGAGACCATCAAATTAAGATTCCAGTCGCTTATGTCATTGAGCCTAGCTAAAGTTGATCAGGTATTGAAATACCTAATCAGGCTGACTTGCAAAGTTGTAGGTTCTTATAAGCTGGTTTTTACTAGAAAAAAACCCACATGTATGTAACTGTGTATGTGTATGTAACTACAACTTTGCAAGTCAGCCTGATTAGGTTATATATATTGAGTATTTAATGGGAAATGAGGCTGTTTAGGTTCTTGAATTGTTCTTATTTTATTCAGGGCTTTCAGGTATTTCGTTTTTTCACATTGAAACTTCAAACCTATTATTTACTGTCAGTTCGCAGGGTCTCATTCACAAAAAGAAGTTTTTATAAGAAGCAGAAGTCTGATAGAATCCAATGAGAAGCTTTCAAGTTACTTTTAGACTTCATTGTAAATATGTTATTGTCAGTTTCTGTAGGCTCAATGACTTAAGGAACTGGAATTTTAAGTTGATTGTCTCTACAAGTAAGAATCTATTTCAAATTTCAGGCTGAATGAGTTCTTACACAGTGGGGTCTAATTTCAACATCTCAACCTGTATGTTCTTGATCACTAGGTTCTTACATGCGGATTTTTACAGTATAAAAAACATACCTCCCATCTCATGAGTTCTTATATGGTGGGAGTCCAATTTCAAAATTTCAGCCTGTAGGCTCTTAATCACTAGGTTCTTATACATGGGTTTTTTACTGTATTTGATGTAGCATTTTTTGGCAAATCTGGACAAATGAGTGACGAAGATATTACAGTGAGGCAAAGCACAACTGAAGCATTTTGGATTTTGCAGTTGTCAAAGAGCTCCTTTATCAATCTCAAATATTGAAATACTGTTGGAGACAATTCCATTCATGGAAAACTGAAATAATTCAAGCATCAGTCTTCAATTCTTATTTTCTGTAGGTTTGCAAGGTCTAGTGATTTCAGTCACTGGGACATCATGACACAGAAACTGGTATGTTAACTATTCTGTAATAGGTATTTGCAATGGTGTTGGTTTATTATTATTTACTTTATTATCTACCTTAGCCTGCTGGCAGTAACCAATAGAAAAATTGTTTGCTTCTACAGGATAGCCATTCTCAAATATGGTTGCCTTTGTTTACAAACACTGTTTTTGGCCAATATTATGAAGTAAATGCTAGCACACATGACATGAATAGTGGTGTTGCAGTTACTATGTATATACAGTAATGGTATATACATGCATTCAGTGATTCTTCAATAAAAGAGCTACGCTGAGAATGTTTCCTCAGTCAGACTACTGCTTGAATGTCTGCAGTTATACAAATCCATGCCAAGTTGAAGTCCTTTGGCTATAAGTAGAAATAAAGTAGTGGAACTAAGTGTAACAAAATGTGCACGTAATGGGAAGAGAATAACCATCCAGCCCATCCAGCATGACCTTTCCAAGCATTTTGAATCTTCTTGGCCACATGCTATTAGTGCCACAACTGAATTCTCTTGAAGGAAAATTTGGCTGTTTAGTGCAGCAGATATTTTGTATAAATCATGACCTGTGACCTGTAGGTTACTCAGAACAAAGGATGATAATTTTTGCTGGGAGGCAGTCATAATATTCCCATGCAACAATTTGCATAATATGCAATAAATTGATTGTCTCAGTTTTCAAAGATTTTTGCAGACAAAAGCAGTTGACCCAATTAGAAGGCATCATAACCAATCAATTTTTTATGCAGCTTTAAATTACATAGTATTTGTGAGTTTCATAATTTGTAAATTCACAATTTTTTGCAAATATCCCAAACATAGAGCATTCTTTCACTATTGTTAGGGTAGGATAGGTGGTGTACAGTAAATGTGGGTCTGAATTGAGCATAATCTCAAAATAAATAGCTGTAAATGATTGCAAGGTAGAAAAACTGTCAAAATTTTTGTTTAATTGACATTTTCTGCCAAAAAATTGTCACCTCTCGTAAGGGCAGTTACATATATTTTTAAATTTTCTCTTTTTGCAGCTAAAATAGGCCCACCTTTCCTTACGAGAGGGAAAAGTGAGTCAATTTTGATTGCTCAGTATGAAAATATGAAAGGGAAAATCATCAAAAAAAAATAATGGAATTATGTTTCCCAACTATTTGCTATATGGTAAAGTCCCAATCTTTGCTATTAATCACAAGTAATCCTGTTCCAGTAACAATAATGAAACTATTGTCCTTATGTGGTGATCCACCATCATCCTGATTTGGAAAACAGTGATCAAATTTGACAATAACAATAAGATAAATATTTTTGCAGTTTTTTCACTTCTATATACTGGTTGCAAGACAGCAACCACAGTAACAATAAAGCCTTTCTTGGATTTTAGATACAAAACAATGTGGCATCATAAATTTAAGAGCAAAATTTTTAAGCAATCCAAGGCTTTGTTGAATGTGAGTTATGGGCGAATTCTCAATATTCCCACATTACCCATCTGGTTAAAAAGTAAACAGAAAAAGGACCCTCACCTTGATAAATTTGAAATAAGCATTATTTCATCTAGAAAAGATCTATAACTCTTATGAGGACAACAAAATAACAGTGGTAGGAGAAAGTTTTTTGGTCTTTGTTTCAGATTCTTCCACAGTCGGTTGTTCAGTGAAAATATTTTCTGAAAACAGTAGCATGCGTGCAGACTTTACTTGCACACAGGCTAAAGAGAATGAAGATCAGCCAAAGGCGAATCTTTTTACGTAAAAAGGCAGCCTATTATGCAGACATCACAAAAAAACAGCCAACCTTTCTTCAATTTGAGAATGAAGGATATTTGGAGCAAACTCTCAGCAGACCCTCTTTACCCATAGACCCACATTGCCCCACATGGCCCATACTACTCCATTGATGTTTTAGTTGAGGCAGGGTTTCTCAGTTATACTAAATTTTTGCAGGTTAGAAATTTCAATTTTCAGATTTCTTCAAACCTCAGCAACCCAAATTTTGAAAAAACATGAGATACCATCTTTGGAAATAGCAGAAACACTGAAATGGGAGAAATCCCGATTGAAGAAGAAACTACAATTTTTGACACAAAGTTTTCAGATGTGGTTCAAATGTTAATCGTAGCTTTTCACCTGTTAAGTCGTTCGTTTAGTTGCTTGAGCACGATTACCTTTTGGCATTTTTAGCTTAAATGTTTGCATAAAATTTGCGATAAAATATGTGTGACAACTGAAACTAGGGACTCCTAGGTCACTTGCAGTGCATTAAAGCTCAAAGAGGGAAGTGAAATGTTTATATGAATGCCATACTTTCGTTAATATCAGAGCAAATCAAATAGGACTCATAAAGTAAGTTAATTCTTACGATCATTGCCCAATTTGCACGAGATTGCATGTATCCAAAAAAAGTATTTTAAATAACAATCGACGAGAAACTGAATCTTTTTCCTCCAAGCATCATTGCACTTGAAACCTAGCTTATCAAAAATATTTTTAAATCTGATTTGGTCTGCGTTGAAACAAATGAGAAACAACAGAGATGAAAGCCCTTGCGAGTGTTACCAAGAATGCCATGTAGAGGCCTCTGTTTTCAGCTTTTGCACAAACTTGTACTTCACTAGCTTGTAGCTCTGTGAATATTGAGCAGATTAGAAAGATTCTATTGTATACAAATGTCACTGATTCAAGATCTAAAGAGTCGAGCAATCTCATCTTGGAGCCTGTTACTTTCTTATATTCAATCACTCACGTCAAGCAAATTCTTTGGAATTTGACTGGAATTCTTACATATTGCATCATGTGTACAAGTTCCGGCGTTTGACTAAACGCAGAGAAAAACATTTTGAATTTGGACATTTCTAATCAATCTTGTTAACTGTTAGACATTTCAACTTAAAGTTTGACATATTGTAAGAAGAAATTAGTAACCAATAAAATGGAATCATGTGCTCTGACATTCCTTGTTTATGTTCAAAGCAAAACCAGAGAGATTGTACGCCTTTCTTCATCGTTGCAATGAAGGGGGAATCTCCGGATGAGCAACTGACAACGAACAAGAGTAAAGTTTAGCTCATTGAGCACATTCAAATCAAAGTCTGAAAATCGAATCCAATAGAGCATAGGTCTCGGGGGAACATTCTAAGTTTGTACTTTTTACCACTCACGAAACCAGAGAATGAAATGTTGCATTTTATGGTACGTCGAACAAAGAAATGAGAACTATCTTAGTTAAAGAAAAGAACCGTGAAACTGTGGAATAGTAAAACTCCCATTTGAAATTCCCAGTTGGCACAGTGCAACAATAAAAGCAGCAAACTGTTTGTCCCAAGACATTCCACAAAATGATTTCGAGCAGGTGTCAGTCACTTCACACAATGAAAAAGCATTAAAAGCTAACGGTAGAATTTCTGCACCCTCGCAAATTCCACTGACTGGAAAATGGCCTTTACTTTGAATGCCCTGAGTGATTAGAAACCTTGCCCCTTTTCAATTAAAGAATCGTCAATTCAGTGGATGTGTTGGTCTTTTAGGGAGTCCCCTTTTACCACCACGAGACAGGACGCCGTACAAATCTCTCTGGTTTTGTCTTGAGCAAACATGAAATGTTAGAGCTCATTATTCCATTTTCAGGTGACTAATTTCTTCCCACGATATGCCAAACTGTAAGTTGAAATGTCTAGCATGTAACAAGAGTGAATAGAAATCGTTAGGTTTATAAACTTTTTCTCTGTGTCCCATCAAACGTCGGACATTTTTTTAGGACACCCGGTAGTTTAACATGACTCTGCTAATAGTTTTTCCTTTGGGGATAGAAGGCCCAATCTGGTGCCTCAAATGTCTACTGTATACTTAAGAACAACAGCCTACCGCTGAGTTAATCCTAAACTCTAAAGCTAAGCCCCAGGTTTGAGAGGTTGTTTTTCACAGTAGCTGTATTAGAGGTATCTGTATCAAGGTTCAAACTTGCACGTTCTTCTGGATCTTCAATATATACAAATTGTGTAGCAGTAACGAAGACATTATATATTGCATCTCAGTGCGTCACTCTCGTAGAGATCAAGAAGGAATCAAGTTCAAGGAGTGGATGAAAATTTCAAATCATGGCTCAAGAAAGACCAACCAGGCCTTGAGGCAAAATTTGTTGAAGAAACAATAGGTAAGATTTTACCTACAAAATGTTTGGAGATTAGTAGCGCTTTGAACAGTATTGTTAATACTGTAATCCCCGCACATAAGAACCTACTAAAACAGGCAGCTAGAGGCTCTTTTTCCTAAATTATACACTTTATACTTAAGGACATGTTTCAGTTCAATGAAGCATATTTTTCATGCAAGGGTGGCAAGTTTATTTTAATCGTTGTTATTAGATTCATTTTGTTTCCATTAGCTTTTAATGTTCAAATGTCATCCTCTCTATCGTTATTCTCCTAAAAAAGCACAACTCATCATGGAGATCCCTTGCTATTTGTAAATTTAGAATTTTTTGGTCCATAATACCGCTGCCAAAACACATGGCAAGGCTGTACATCTTTAGTGAAGACTTTGTAAAGGTGTACAAAAGACACACTCAGAATAGGAACGTTTATACCCTGAAAGTTGTCGCATTACATTTTGAATAAGACCTTCTGGCAGGTTCTTATATGCGGGGATTTACTGTAATAAATGGGATTTAAATTTTAAAAACCCACTCCCCTTTTATCAATGCTATTTAACAATGACTCTTGAGTGCATGTTACAATAGATGTGTTTCAACCTTGAACAACGTTGATTAGGGAGTGGGGGGGGATTGAGCTTGGGAAAGCGTCCATTATTGTATTCGCACCTGTAAACCTTGTACTAAAGCTAACGAAGCTGCGTGGACCAGGAACACACCGGCTGCTTTCTAATAAGGAGTCTACGAAACAGCAACTGCAACGCAATGTTACTTTGTTTCAGAACTTTAGATTCAAAAGATTCCTTGTTTTTTGTGTGGATTTCCTTCCCTTGAGAGTCTCTGAAGTTGTCATTTTCAATTTTACAACTTGGAAATCCTATGTCTGGCGTTCTGTACTGTGGATCTAGACCTCCAAAGTAAAACTTAGTCTTTTTGAATGTTTTCTTCAAAGAAAAATCTATAGCTTTCAGGCATTTTTGAGTTATAGGAGGCCTCACGTTGGACTTTTGGATGATGTATTAAGGGTAGCATACGCAAACAATATCTCGATCCAGGCTGTCTTGTAGAATAGCGAAAAGGTCTATTGTGCAAAATACATTGCTGGAATGGTCACACCTTTACTCGTTTAAGTCAAGTACAATGTACGTTCCTTGTTTGTCGTAAACAAATATCAACGTTTTGCAAGATGATGTAATGCCAAAGATTTGTTCTTACTTTTTCAAGGTCTTGAAATTTATCTATATTACAAGAAGCACCCATGGTGCGTCATCAGAATCTTCCATAATATGTATTTCCCTGGCATTTGTGCCTTAGATCAGTCACTATGGAATGTAAGAAAGATCGCATGAGATATCCTCAAAACACAGGAGAACGACGAGTATAGTTGCAGTATTGATGATGTAATGGGAGATATTGTGGATTAGCCTCTAAAGAGGAATTAAAGTGTATTTTTTCATGGTCAATTTAGGATAGGTTCTGTGATTAAATTTTTTTTCATTGCTGTAAAGCAGAAGCATCATATGTTTGCAAGTATGTACAACTCAAAGATTTCTGTGTAGTGATCCTTCACAGTACAAGGCCAAACTTTGGAAAAGAATCCAATGAAAGCCATATCGATTTGCCATAAATATTGGGTCATAACACATTTTAAGTTAGTGCGGCTTGACTCAATTGATGTAGGATCATTCTGTTGCTTTCGAATGAAGATCAACGCATAATGCAGTTCTTTAATTGCATCTTTTTTGTAATGAAGGTGCATTTTCTATTAGTTCCTTTAGATTTTAACTACTAAAAATTTCTTTCAGGTATGGGAGTGTTCACAAGGAGGCCCTTCAAGAAAGGTAGCTTTTTGCTGCATTACTGTGGCGAGCTGATCAGCAGAGAAGAAGCTGAATGGAGAGAAAGGCATTACCAAGCAAGTCTTGGCAGCTACATGTACTTCTTCAGCCATGGAGGAAAGACGATGTGGTAATTTCATTTGTTTATTCCACTTGGTAAATTTCTAAAGGGCATTTGTATGCATCCGAATCTATCTGGTTGAGGGTCCTGGTATGAATGAAAATTAAAGTATTATAAGAAAAAACGTTAAATGAATACAAGGGATCACGTGGTCAGTCTAGGTAAAATCTTGTGTAAGATCTTGAGTAAGTTGAATGAAGTTTAATGGCAACCTTTGGAAAGGTATTTTCATTCAAGTTTTGATTTCTACCTTTCTTAAGATGTTTCCTGAAGGAATCTACCTGAAAATATGTCCTTTCAAAGAGTGTGTCTCTTAGCGGAATTACCAAGTTGTAACCAGTAGAATATTAAAACTATCATTTGTTTTCTCAAATGCACGAAATATCACTGAAATGTCATCACTAAAGTCTCTGTCAACTCTGTTGTAGTATTGATGCCACAAATCCGGATGGACGACTGGGTCGTCTAGTAAATGATTCAGCCAAGCCAAATTGTGTGATGCGTAAAAAGCTGTTAGATGGTGTCCCTATCCTTTGCATCTATGCTCTGAAGGACTTGGAATCAAATACAGAGTTGCGCTATGATTACGGTGTAGACAATTTACCTTGGAGGGGTAAAAGGGTGAGACGGATATACATCGGTTTACTTTTACGTTTAATCACGATGCATGACCTTGAGAACCGTTTGGATTGAAGTTGGCTACCTTTTGAACTCTTCTCACCATAACGTGGTCTACTAATCATTATCCAATACCAACAGAACGGTTTCCTTCAAATTCTTGTAACGAAACAACACTAAATTTATGTTTCCATGGAATATATAGCCTTTTGAAAACCTATGACCAAAGTGAATGTTCCTCATACACTTCACTTGCATAGATAAAGTATTGTAGACTTTGATGTGTATGCCTCTTTATATTGTTAGCGTAATGCTGCTCAGCTAAAGGGTTAATTGCCAAATTGGTGTACCACTGCTGCTTAGTCCTAAGTTGTCTTGACTGATATTGAATGGTGTGATCATAGAACTTTTTAGTTTTCGAAGCACTTTTTATGACGAGTGTGACAACGAACAGTTTCATTTTGCATATTAATCGTTCTTTTCAAGATGACAAGATGAACAACAACCACATTGATTTCGATAAAATCCATTAATTTAAAAGCAGACAAATCCATGTTAGTGATCAAGTGCTCTTTATCATTGCTTATTCCGTATCCGCTCTGAAATTTTCATTCCAATGAAGGAAGATTAGGTACTTATTTGCATAAATCACTATTAGATTTAGCCTCAGCTCATTTTTTGTTTTGGCCAATATTATTCGCAATATTTATCACTTTGACTAATTCATGCATTCTTGTCTCGTTATAGAAGCAGAATTCGAAGGATCCTTTGGAAGCAGGTAAATTGATTGAGAGCTGTAATTTTATGCAACCACTCTAATGACCTACTGCATGAGCGAAGTGAAGAAAATTTGCGATAATGAGGGTTCTACGCATTCAGATTTACTGCAAAGACTATTGGTTCTCCTCTATAGCCGAATTATGAACTTTTAGAATTTTGCGTTCACTCCAAGCAAATAGTATATTCCTGAATTTTTCTTACCTAATTTATCCTGGAAGGCTGAATACATGCTCTGGAAGCTAAACGTAATAGACTATTTCCTAGCTAAACTATTTCCTTTAAAGCTGAAAGCAGTGGAGATAATGTATTTCCCAATGGATATTCCTGCATGAAGACACTGTGTGAGCTCCATTGTCTGCAGCAGCATGCAAGTAAATCAAAGAGAATCACTTGTTATTCTCCGTTAGCTGTACCGTTGCACTCAAGAAATTGTAGTGAAACGGGGTCCGTACAAGGGAAAATTCTTTCACTCAATTGTGTTAGAAGTGCTACATTAATGTGAACAGGTGAGCTGATTAGGATTTTAATTAAAACTTATTGCGAACTAGTAATATTGTTTTATTGCAAATACATCCATTAATATCTGCATCAGTTAAAGGCTCTTATTCAACCAGCATGCTTTGCTGGCGCCATCTCTTGGTTGGACTTTGTTGTCACCATTTTCATGGCCCATATGCTGACAATAAAGGCCAACCAATGTGCCAATGCGACACTTGCAGGGTATGCTGGTTGAATAAGATCCTTTAAGTCCGAGATTGTACACAACCATGCCTCGGTTGGAGCTTTTTGAATAATTTTGCAGACCAGCTCATCAGAAAATCTCATTCCTTCAAATACATCTTGTTTTGGTGATCGATTTTCAGCTCGTTATCATATTCCCAGCAAACCTAAGCCATACCAAAAACATGCTTTTAAAAAGAATGATGCAAAAAAACCGAGTGAGCAAGAAAACAGTTCTCACTTTTGACAATTAATAACACAATGAGTACTTCACGGAACTTAGTTATTCAAATTCTTGTTAAAAGATGAAAGACGGAAGTATTTTTGTGATTTTAGGCCGTTTTTATTGTAGCCGTATTGTTGTTGTGGCTGTGCTTGGTGGAAGATCAGGTCAATAGAAACTCCTTCAACACATTTTAGCATTTATTCAGTGAAAGAACTATCCATGCATCCTATTGCGCGTCGTCAGTAGAATTTGTGTGTGAAAACTAGGTGAGTCTAGATCTCACGAGCACTAGAAGTATAGGTAAATTCAACTGTATAAAATTTCATAGTTGCAAATTGATTTAAAAATGGCCTAAAACATTGATCAAATCTTAAAGGACTCCCCGCATAGATCAGTAAAGAAAATGAAATCCTAGATATGGGTGAGAAATATTCACTGCACATTCATTGCCATGGGACTGAAAATCTTTAGTATTTGTTTGGAAATTGATGTCGTATAGCTCTTTTTTTATATCCATGCCGGGTGAGCCAGGAAAGAGTTCCCACTTTTGAAAATTCATAGCACCAAGACTACTTCACGGATTTGAATCGTTCAAATTCTGGTCAAAAGTCGAAAGATCAAAGTATTTTTGTGATTTTCCTCGCTGTCCTGCCATCACTAGTAGTATTGGTAAATTCAACTCAGGGACTCCATTCTAATCGAACAATAGACCATGGGCGTTTCACCTCTCTCAAGAGTTACAAAACTTCCATTTTCAAACAAATACAGAAGATTTTCAATCCCATGGCAATTAATGCCTAGAGGATATCTTTTACCAATGAGAAGTTGCATTTCCTTCAATATTCTGTGCAAGAAGTCATATATGAATTGATCGATGTTTTAGGCCATTTTTCAGTCATTTCGCAACCATGAAATTGTTGTAAACTTGAATTAACCTATATTAGTAGTGCTGGTAGGACAGCGATAAAAATCACAAAAATACTTTGATCTTTCGGCTTTTAACTAGAATTTGAATGTTTCAAATCCGTGAAGTAGTCTTGGTGTTATGAATCTTCAAAAGTGGGAACATTTTTTTCTGGCTCACCCGGTATAAGATATTGCTACATACTGTTGGCTACATTCTATTATACTTTAAAAAGCTATGCAACACTACAGGACGATACCATGGGAGCAAAAATGAATGACAACACCACGGCCACAACATAGAGAGATGGAACTAGACTAACAACTACGATACATTTTGCTAATTATGCTACTTAAAAATTACTATACGGTACTACTACAATATCTAAAACAAAGACAAAAAACTAGAAAAATCAAAGTTGAAAAAATTGTTACAAAAAACAACGCTACCATTGGATGGCTTATGGAAGGGTGGGTTATAAGATTTCAATCGAATCGACCAGTTTTATGTATAAATTTTAATGCATGTTCAAGGATATACATATTCACTGATTCAGGAAAATCTTTATTGCCATACAATAACAGTTGTAATAAAAATTCATTTGTACCTTCCTATCCTTTTGGCATATTCTTTTGGGCCATGGATCCCATTAAAAGGTTTTCCAGGGGGGGGGGCGATAATTGACAGCAGCTTGTTCTTGGATACAGCATCAGATGGTGCAAGTCTTATCTCAGCTTTTGGTTTATTCTACCGGTTGAGTCAGAAAAAACGCCCGGCGTTTGAATGGCTACTGCTTCCTGAATATGCAAGCAACGATATTTTGCAATATTTGATTCAATAGCTAAAATGTTCAATTATTTTTAGAAATTTTCCGAGCTATAATCGGTCACTTCGTTCAGATTCTGTAGGCAATTTTCTAAAATGAGTACCTTCGAGAAACCTTAAAAACGTGCTAAAATTACAAGCAAAAGTCCCTAAAATATTTACCTCACAGCGATGACTTTCAGCACTCTTTAGCACGTGCTTTGGTTTTGGCGGGTTGAAAAGTATTCTCCCTTGTGTGAATAACTTATTCAGGGGGATTCCATTCTCCCATGAGGACAAAATTCATGAGCACACCCAAGAGTCATTTTTGCTAAGAAGGAGAACAAAGGGAAATTTTGCTTGCTGCTTTTGCTCGTTTTTGCAGGTTTTCAAAAGGGGCTTTCTGCAGAAAATCTCCTCTTTCAACGGGAAGGAATGACCAATTAAAGCCGGGAAATTACGGAACCTAAGTTGACATATCGGGGATAAACAAGACTGTTTTTTCAACATCATTGCCTTGATACTGAGGTATCAGGAATTTTTCAAACGCCGGGTGTTTTTGTTGACTCGTCCGTTATTAGGACAAATAATGGGGATAGAAGCTGGCTTTAAATCTTTCAGTCCTTGCCCTTATTTGCCCGATTACATCTTATTTGCGAAGAGAGCATTGAAACTGCTGATTTGGTGAAATTGGACCCCTTGCATAGTCTGCAGTGAGATTGTTTGTAATTTTAAGAAACACCGTAAGGCATCTACTCCACCAGCGAAGACTTGCTTGGCCACTCCCATCCTAGTTCTGCGTACGACTTCTCTCTAGATGTTCCCATCCATGCTCCCGATACAGTGAAGGTAGCAGAATACTGAACAGATTACGGTAAACGTTTGTGACACGAAATTTGGATTTCGCCCCCTAAAAGCCGAACTATTAAAGGAATGTAGGTAAACTGTACATCATTTGATGCACAAGAATTTGGGGATTCTAACCATATCAAAATTATTGGCAAATATTGTAAAATGATATTTTCCAGGCAAGTTTATTGCTTAAAAGAGTGTAACACCTTCAAAAGCTATTTTGTACCCTTGCGTTTGAGGTAACAGAACCTGACTTTCATCAGCAGGAAGTGCAAATCCGAAGCTTTAAAAGTGTGTCTGGAATTTTTCAAATTCCTTCTCACTTTGAAACTATATGCTGTCAAAAATTAGCAATTGATTTTTCTGCCCTCCCACAGTTGTATTTGGCTATAACAGACGGACCAGAACACATACAAAGAATTTGGGACACACTTTTCAAGCTCCAAGTCTGTCCTAGCCATGTGCAAATTTTCTAGCGATTCGATTGGCGAAAAGGGTACAAAATAGCTTTTTCGCACCTGTACCTTGTGGATTTGCTAGTCCGGAGAAAAATGGAGTTTACTGGTCTGCAGTAGTAAAGTATACATCGGGACCACATAAACCACACTAATCCGGATCAAGCCATCTAGGCTTAAAAATCAATTGGAGTCTTCAAATAATTACCCTATAAACACAAAACTTTGATTGAAAAATTATGGAAACCTTCGTTTACATGAAATTTCTTCCATTTTTAAAACTTTTGTTAGCTTCAAGCAATGTATTATTGTGTCTTGAAAGTTCGGCTAACAGAATATGAAGAAATCGAAAAATGGATATTTTCACCCAGAAAACGTTTACCGTAACCTTAAACAAGGTGGTATTACCATTGAACTGGCTCAGATTTGGTGGATGGCAAATGCATTGTATGTAATATCTCCGTGATCTAAATGGGGTCGAACATTGATCTCGTATAGGTCACTGAGGGTGTTCCTAGGCAGATATTAGAGAGAAACCTCAACATGCCAATGCTGTTCCTTGTTTTGGATGTATGGCTGATTTTATATGGGTGGGAAAAGGTAACTATGAGTCCAGGACTGGTCCTAAGTGTTGGACTACTTGCATGACTGGTACATTATTGAAAAAAATTCCACATTGATTAGCTTCAACTGCTTGCTTTCAACTGCTTGCTTTTGTTGATCAGGATTGAATGAAATCGTCTAATCATGAGCCCCGTTCACTTATCAACTCCAGATCATGGTTCAAGTGTCGGTATAACTCTTGAGAGAGGTGAAAAGCCCATTTTGTTTTGTTCTGAGTAAGAAGAGTCTTTACAATTTGATCAATATCTTAGCCCCTCATTCAGTCATTTGGCAACTATGAAATATTTATCAAGTTAAGTTCACCGATACTTCTTGTGCAGGTAAAACAACGAGTAAATTCGCAAAAATACTTCAATGTGTCGCCTTTTCACTGGAATTTGAATCATTGAAATCCGTGACAGAGTCTTTGTGCTACAAATTTTTTTGAAAGTGGAAGCTTTTTCCTCTCTGTAATTTTCCCGGGGAGTCAAAATTTTCAAATTTTTGGCTTAATTATGCACACATTTATAATCATTTCATTAATCCTAGCATCAACGTTGAGCTCAGGGGATGCTGACTTTTCAGTGAACTCTATAGAAGGTAAGTTGCTTTTATGTACCCTAGTTGACATTTGATGTGCTATCATGCTTTTATCAAGATGGAAAGAAAACGAAGAAAGATTTATGTTATGCATTGAAGCTCGCAGTTATATGCTTCCTGTTAAATTCAATAAATTTTACTTTTTTTTTGTTTGAAAATGTATTCTTTCTTAACAAGACCTATGTTGTGTTGACATGAGATGATCTTTATTCAATTTTGACCAAAATAAGTATTTGTTTGTGCATGTCTCTTTTGCCTGTTAGTTACATGAATTAAAAATCAATACTCTCACTTTAGAATGGAGCAAGAGTCGATTGGTAGTGAATATTTTTTTTGCACTTGTTAGATTCTTGAACTCGTTACTGTTTTAGTCTTCATATCTTCACTATTTTGATGTCCTATTGTATGCTTTTCATATAATTTTTTTCAATCTGACATCAGAAAACTCCCTCCAGAGAGTTGAGAACTTTGAGCGTGATTCAGTGATTGCCTATTTTATGTATCGCTTTATCTATGTATGTGCAGAGGAAAAGTAAACTAATTTCTTATGTTATAGGGTTACCTTCGCAAAGATGTGAATATTGCTATACATCTTTTATCTCTTAGATTCAACAAAAGTAAATTCAACGATAGATTCTGAAGTGGCAACAAACGTATTCGAAGGTAAGTTGCTTTCGTTTAACGCAGTAGCTATTTATTAAACGATCATGCGTGTAGATAAATGGAAATGTAGGAAGTTAGAAAGTTATTATGAAACTTGCAGTCTCATAGTTCGATCGAAATTTATTGTATCCTCCATTTTGTTTCTCAAAATGCCATAAGTCTGAGTGTTTGTTCATGCTGTGTTTGCTGAACAATTTCTTTAGGAATTTATCCAAACGAGTAATTAACACTTGAAAGTTCGTAGAACCCATGGCGTTTAAAAGTACTGCTTCCTAAACGCCGAAACAGAACCATTGATAGTGCTCGAATTTCCTCCTCGAAATTTCCAAGAAGATTCAGAAAATTTTCCACGCATTAGTATGAATCATGTCATTCAGAAAATAGATTCCTGCCTGAGCATAAATTTTGTCCTTTTCGTCGATGGATTTTCCGCCCCGCAATCACTAATTTTATAGCTAGCATACACATATGCAAATTGTATATTCATCTTAATTTGTTTTATATGTTTCTTTATTCATATTTGATCTTCTAAATTTCAGCATCAACTTTAACAAGAACGACAGTGGATGTCGAAGTCCCTTCGAATCTATATCAACGTATGTTGCATTCGTTATTTACCACAAGCTTTATCAGACTGATTGAGGAAATGTGAATTTACTTAGATGAATTTTTTCTTCAAAATGTTTATACGAACACGGTTTGCATTCAGCAATGTCACCTAAGAAGATGTACATTGAACATCAAATGGGATGACTTTATCACTAACAATGAAGTACTCTGTTTCGCAGAGGCAGACGATATAGCAACTGCCCTTAACAGAAGCAGATTTCATTGATTGGGTACAGATATTTTATGTTGTATTGCCAACATAACCGAACTGATTGGCAGGATGAGCTGTCGCAAGATGGGTGGGGAAGGGGAGCAAATGTATTTTGTAATGTCAAATGACCCAGAAATGCCTATTATTTACTTTCATTTCATCCCATGTTGGTGCAGTTTGTTTTCAGTTCTCAAAGCTCCGCAATCACTAATTTATCGCTAGTATACACATATGCATATTGTATATTCATCTTAATTAGTCTGTTTTATATGTTTCTTTATTCATATTTGATCCTCTAAATTTCAGCATCAACTACAACAAGAAGTACAATGGATGTTGATGTCCCA
Source organism: Aurelia sp. 4 Dawson et al 2005 (assembly GCA_964019985.1). Lineage (NCBI taxonomy): Eukaryota > Metazoa > Cnidaria > Scyphozoa > Semaeostomeae > Ulmaridae > Aurelia > Aurelia sp. 4 Dawson et al 2005. The sequence goes on from OZ026504.1 coordinate 10,061,665, forward strand.
TCGAATATATCTGAACGTGCGTTGCATTCGTTATTTACCACAAGCTTTACCAGACTGAAAGAGGCGATGTGAATTTACATAGATGAATATTTTCTTCAAAATGTTTATACCAACACGGTTTGCGTTCAGCAATGTCACCTAAGAAGGTGCACATTGAACATCAAATGGGATGACTTTATCACTAGCAATGAAGTACTCTATTTCGCAGAGGCAGACGATTTAGAAATCCACCTTTTCAAGGTAAGAGGTGCGAAAGCGGAAGTCTTTTGTTGTTAGAGATTTTGCATTTTTGAGTCTAAAATCTTGTTCTGCGTACAAACTTTAGCATGGCAGCAGATTTTCACTTTCATATCTGTCTTCGTTTGGAAGTTATGGCAATTTAAAGAATTTGAATTCATGAGAGCTTTGACCGTGAAATCAGATGTTTGGACAAATTTTTGTCCTAACTTTGATTTCACGGTCAAAGCCCTTATGAGTTCAAATTATTCATAATGCCATAATTTCGAAACAAAGACAGATATGAAAGTGAAAATTTGCCTCTACACTAACCTTTGTATGTAGAACAGAAATTTGGACTCACAGATACAATATCTCTAACAACAAAAGACTTCCGCTTTCGCGCCTCTAACCTTGAAAAGGTGGATTGCCCTTAACAGAAGCAGATTTCATTGATTGGGTACAGATATTTTATGTTGAGATATTACTTATGTTTGGAGTTATTTTTGCCGCTTGCTAATAACTATTCTCCAAGAATCAAAACGTTGCGGTGTCCTTGTCTCTGTGTCTATTTGGAAAAGAAGGTGGAAATATGGTTGTGTCGTCACACAGTCATGAATATGTCAGAGGCAGTGTAAACAAAGTCGGCTTAAGCTATCTTTCATCCCATGGAATACAATTGAATACGTATTTGTCTTTGAAAATACTATGGTATGATTTAGTTTTTGTCTTTAGACGTAGGTGGGGAGGCGGCATTGATTATGTGATGTAATGCCAACAGAACCAAGCTGATTGCAAGAATGAGCTGTCGCAAGACTGGTTGGGGAGGGGAGCAAATGGATCTTGTAATGTCAAATGACCAAGAAATGCCTATTATTTACTTTCATTCCATCCCATGTTGGTGCAGTTTGCTTTCAGTTCACAAAACACTGCAATCACTAATTTCATAGCTAGCATACACATATGCATATTGTATATTCATATTAATTTGTTTTATATGTTTCTTTATTCATATTTGATCTTCTAAATTTCAGCATCAACTATAACAAGAAGGACCGTGGATTTTGATGTCCCTTCGAAAATACCTGAACGTACGTTGCATTCGTTATTTTCCACAAGCTTTACCAGACTGAAAGAGGCAATGTGAATTTACTTATATGAAATTTTTTTTCAAAATGTTTATACGAACACGGTTTCCATTCAGCAATGTCACCTAAGAAGATTTACATTGAACATCAAATGGGATGACTTTATCACTAACAATGAAGTACTCTGTTACGCAGAGGCAGACGATATAGCAACTGCCCTTAACAGAAGCAGATTTCATTGATTGGGTACAGATATTTTATGTTGTATTGCCATCATAACCGAACTGATTGGAAGGATGAGCTGTCGCAAGATGGATGGGGAAGGGGAGCAAATGCATCTTGTAATGTCAAATGACCTAGAAATGCCTATTATTTACTTTCATTGCATCCCATGTTGGTGCAGTTTGTTTTCAGTTCGCAAAACACTGCAATCACTAATTTCATAGCTAGCATACACATATGCATATTGTATATTCATCTTAATTTGATTCATATGTTTCTTTATTCATATTTGATCTTCTAAATTTCAGCATCAACTATAACAAGAAGGACCGTGGATGTTGATGTCCCTTCGAATCTATATGAACGTGCGTTGCATTGTTATTTACCACAAGCTTTACCAGACTGAAACAGGCCATGTGAATTTACTTAGATGAATTTTTTCTTCCAAATGTTTAGACCAACACGGTTTGTGTTCAGCAATGTCACCTAAGAAGGTGCACATTGAACATCAAATGGGATGACTTTATCACTAGCAATGAAGAATTCTGTTTTGCAGAGGCAGACGATATAGCAACTGCCCTTAACAGAAGCAGATTTCATTGATTGGGTACAGATATTTTATGTTGTATTGCCAACATAATCGAACTGATTGGAAGGATGAGCTGTCGCAGGATGGGTGGGGAAGGGGAGCAAATGTATTTCGTAATGTCAAATGACCCAGAAATGCCTATTATTTACTTTCATTTCATCCCATGTTGGTGCAGTTTGTTTTCAGTTCTCAAAGCTCCGCAATCACTAATTTTATCGCTAGTATACACATATGCATATTGTATATTCATCTTAATTTGTTTTATATGTTTCTTTATTCATATTTGATCTTCTAAATTTCAGCATCAACTATAACAAGAAGGACCGTGGATGTTGATGTCCCTTCGAATCTATATGAACGTGCGTTGCATTCGTTATTTACCACAAGCTTTACCAGACTGAAAGAGGCGATGTGAATTTACATAGATGAATATTTTCTTCAAAATGTTTATACCAACACAGTTTGCGTTCAGCAATGTCACCTAAGAAGGTGCACATTGAACATCAAATGGGATGACTTTATCACTAGCAATGAAGTACTCTATTTCGCAGAGGCAGACGATTTAGAAATCCACCTTTTCAAGGTAAGAGGTGCGAAAGCGGAAGTCTTTTGTTGTTAGAGATTTTGCATTTTTGAGTCTAAAATCTTGTTCTGCGTACAAACTTTAGCATGGCAGCAGATTTTCACTTTCATATCTGTCTTCGTTTGGAAGTTATGGCAATTTAAAGAATTTGAATTCATGAGAGCTTTGACCGTGAAATCAGATGTTTGGACAAATTTTTGTCCTAACTTTGATTTCACGGTCAAAGCCCTTATGAGTTCAAATTATTCATAATGCCATAATTTCGAAACAAAGACAGATATGAAAGTGAAAATTTGCCTCTACACTAACCTTTGTATGTAGAACAGAAATTTAGACTAACAGATACAATATCTCTAACAACAAAAGACTTCCGCTTTCGCGCCTCTAACCTTGAAAAGGTGGATTGCCCTTAACAGAAGCAGATTTCATTGATTGGGTACAGTTATTTTATGTTGAGATATTACTTATGTTTGGAGTTATTTTTGCCGCTTGCTAATAACTATACTGCAAGAATCAAAACGTTGCGATGTCCTTGTCTCTGTGTCTATGTGGAAAAGAAGGTGGAAATATGGTTGTGTCGTCACACAGTCATGAATATGTCAGAGGCAGTGTAAACAAAGTCGGCTTAAGCTATCTCTCATTCCATGGAATACAATTGAATACGTATTTGTCTTTGAAAATACTATGGTATGATTTAGTTTTTGTCTTGAGACGTAGGTGGGGAGGCGGCATTGATTATGCCAACAGAACCAAGCTGATTGCAAGAATGAGCTGTCGCAAGACTGGTTGGGGAGGGGAGCAAATGGATCTTGTAATGTCAAATGACCAAGAAATGCCTATTATTTACTTTCATTCCATCCCATGTTGGTGCAGTTTGCTTTCAGTTCACAAAACACTGCAATCACTAATTTCATAGCTAGCATACACATATGCATATTGTATATTCATATTAATTTGTTTTATATGTTTCTTTATTCATATTTGATCTTCTAAATTTCAGCATCAACTATAACAAGAAGGACCGTGGATGTTGATGTCCCTTCGAACATACCTGAACGTACGTTGCATTCGTTATTTACCACAAGCTTTACCAGACTGAAAGAGGCAATGTGAATTTACTTATAGGAAATTTTTTTTCAAAATGTTTATACGAACACGGTTTGCATTCAGCAATGTCACCTAAGAAGATTTACATTGAACATCAAATGGGATAACTTTATCACTAGCTATGAAGTACTCTGTTTTGCAGAGGCATACCATATAGCAACTGCCCTAAACAGAAGCAGATTTCATTGATTGGGTACAGATATTTTATGTTGTATTGCCAACATAATCGAACTGATTGGAAGGATGAGCTGTCGCAGGATGGGTGGGGAAGGGGAGCAAATGTATTTTGTAATGTCAAATGACCCAGAAATGCCTATTATTTACTTTCATTTCATCCCACGTTGGTGCAGTTTGTTTTCAGTTCTCAAAGCTCCGCAATCACTAATTTTATCGCTAGTATACACATATGCAATTTGTATATTCATCTTAATTAGTCTGTTTTATATGTTTCTTTATTCATATTTGATCCTCTAAATTTCAGCATCAACTACAACAAGAAGTACAATGGATGTTGATGTCCCTTCGAATATATCTGAACGTGCGTTGCATTCGTTATTTACCACAAGCTTTACCAGACTGAAACAGGCCATGTGAATTTACTTAGATGAATTTTTTCTTCCAAATGTTTAGACCAACACGGTTTGTGTTCAGCAATGTCACCTAAGAAGGTGCACATTGAACATCAAATGGGATGACTTTATCACTAGCAATGAAGTACTCTATTTCGCAGAGGCAGACGATATAGAAATTGCCCTTAACAGAAGCAGATTTCATTGATTGGGTACAGATATTTTATGTTGAGATATTAGTTATGTTTGGAGTTATTTTTGCCGCTTGCTAATAACTATTCTGCAAGAATCAAAACGTTGCGTTGTCCTTGTCTCTGTGTCTATGTGGAAAAGAAGGTGGAAATATGGTTGTGTCGTCACACAGTCATGAATATGTCAGAGGCAGTGTAAACAAAGTCGGCTTACGCTATCTTTCATCCCATTGAATACAATTGAATACGTATTGGTCTTTGAAAATACTATGGTATGATTTAGTTTTTGTCTTTAGACGTAGGTGGGGAGGCGACATTGATTATGTGATGTAATGCCAACAGAACCAAGCTGGTTGCAAGAATGAGCTTTCGCAAGACTGGTTGGGGAGGGGAGCAAATGCATCTTGTAATGTCAAATGACCCAGAAATGCCTATTATTACTTTCATTCCATCCCATGTTGGTGCAATTTGTTTTCAGTTCACAAAACCCCGCAATCACTAATTTCATAGCTAGCATACAGATATGCATATTGTATATTCATCTTAATTTGTTTTATATGTTTCTTTATTCATATTTGATCTTCTAAATTTCAGCATCAACTATAACAAGAAGGACCGTGGATGTTGATGTCCCTTCGAACATACCTGAACGTACGTTGCATTCGTTATTTACCACAAGCTTTACCAGACTGAAAGAGGCAATGTGAATTTACTTATATGAAATTTTTTTTCAAAATGTTTATACGAACACGGTTTCCATTCAGCAATGTCACCTAAGAAGATGTACATTGAACATCAAATGGGATGACTTTATCACTAGCAATGAAGTACTCTGTTACGCAGAGGCAGACGATATAGCAACTGCCCTTAATAGAAGCAGATTTCATTGATTGGGTACAGATATTTTATGTTGTATTGCCAACATAACCGAACTGATTGGAGGGATGAGCTGTCGCAAGATGGGTGGGAAAGGGGAGCAAATACATTTTGTAATGTCAAATGACCCAGAAATGCCTATTATTTACTTTCATTGCATCCCATGTTGGTGCAGTTTCTTTTCAGTTCACAAAACACTGCAATCACTAATTTCATAGCTAGCATACACATATGCATATTGTTTATTCATCTTAATTTGATTCATATGTTTCTTTATTCATATTTGATCTTCTAAATTTCAGCATCAACTATAACAAGAAGGACCGTGGATGTTGATGTCCCTTCGAACATACCTGAACGTACGTTGCATTCGTTATTTACCACAAGCTTTACCAGACTGAAAGAGGCAATGTGAATTTACTTATATGATATGAAATTTTTCTTCAAAATGTTTATACGAAGACGGTAACTTTATCTTTTAAATAAGCTTTCATGATCAAAATGGCCTCGTTAAAGGAGGGGGGTGGGGGTTGTAGACTTTATAGTAATCGTAAGTGTGGCGCTTGAAGTTTAAGGGCGTATTCTTAGGGGCATCATCTGAAAACGGTAGAGTTGGTAGAAGAGAAAATCCCATTCTTTTGGTACTCTTCTACCGAAAACGGTAGACTTTGCAGACTTCAGATCACTTTTTATAAAAGCCCATTCTTTTGGTCATTCTGTTTTCGGTAGACTTCTGAGAGATTTTTGACGTATTCTTTTGGACTCTGCTGAAAGCGGTAGGGATCCGAGGCTTCGGAAATCTTCTGCTCCTGAAGCTGGCAGACTTTTGAAAGATCCCAGAGAGCATTGTTTCGGTAATGAAGGTTTTCAATAACATTCGAAAAAACAATGGTACTTCGGAGATTCTTTTCTCTTGGGATCGGCATAGCAAAAGTTCATTGCATTGCAATGGTTTCAATTCGCTCGGTCGAACAACAGCATTCGAATTCTCAGTTTTTCAGCATTCCATTCCCATTCTTTTGGCATTTTTCTCTGGGAAGTCTGCCAACCCTACCGTTTTCAGAATTCCCATTCTTTTGGCATTTTTCTCTGCTAAGTCTGCCAACTCTACAGTTTTCAGAATTCCCATTCTTTTGGTAACTGAAATTTTTCTCTGCGAAGCCTACCGTTTTCGGCAGACTTCGCAGACTTCAGATGCCCAAAAGAATACGCGCTAAGAGTATGGGAAGGAATTACACATTTAACCCCTGGAGGAACCTAACTTTTTTTGATCGTGACAGTCTTAGATCAAGTGGAACGTGGGTCTTTATTATTATGCTGAGAGTTATTAGTACCTTCACATTGCTCTATATGGTTTTTATATTTGAGATTCTGTTATGTTCAATGAATCATTTAGAGCATGGACAGTAGCACCTCCATTAGTACGTTGCAGCGAAAGTGTGAATATTCCCAGTTAGTTGTCCTTCGACAATAATTCGTAGAAGGCTCAAAAGCCAATAAATTACTAATTTCTAATCATTCCTTGTTGAACCTTGCGTCCATATTTTTTTCATTTTTCTTTAACTTATGGATGTTTTAATACTAAAATATGTAAATTCGTACATACATACATATATGCATACACACATGCACACATAGATAGATACATACCCAGGTCAAGTTTTGGCTGCAAAGAGCTTATTTGGACCTGATAAATAAAAGACTTTGAAAAACTAGCTTAATTGCAAATGTTTTCTAAAAATGAAAATAAATGTTGAAATTGTCTCTAGCCTGATATCAGAAAATTTAATGTACATTTTGGCACAGTGTTTCTAAACTACCCATAAGTTAAATCTGTTTGTGTCAAAAGTTGTTTCTTTTTTGCAAAAGGCAATTTTGTTAATATTTTCATGTTTGATCTTAACTGATGTTTGAAAGTTTCTCTACTTTTTTGCTTTTTTAGTTCTTTGTTTAATGGATTCCATATTATGGGACTCCTGAACTGTAATGACTGTCTTCCAAGTTCGATTCTCATTGTCTTTATTTCAAATTGTGCTCCCTTTCTCAAAGATTCCTTTCCACCTCAATACTAATGAGCAATTCTGCTTTGCTATCAGATGTTACTTTGTGCATCTCAGTTGCAATTTTCCTTTTATAGATTTAACCAAGTAAGGTCTTGCCCATTGACTGCTGCTAGCACAGTTTCATCTTTCATTGATCCACGCAATCTTTAAATAACTTTAGCAGCGGTTATGTGTTCTTTTCCCACTTTTTTAAATGTTGCTTATGGGCAGTATTCCCATATTGATGTGCAGTAGGTGATGGCAGGGATCACAGTTGTATGGTATATTTCTTATAACATATTTGATGGCAAATATTGAAGGCTTTTTGAAATACAAATCGTTGAGCTCATTGACTTCACAACTTTATCTGTATGCTCCTTCTAGCTTAAGCTTATGATCAATTTTCGATTCCCAAGAGCTTTTCTGAGTTGACGTATTCTAGGCATTTGTGACCCATTGCGACAGGCGAGAGTGGCCCAATGAGCCTTCTTTGCTGCAAAATCATAAGTTTACTTTTCTTTGTATGAACAATTAATTCGTACTTAATATACCAACTGTGAATATCTGTAGTATCATTTGCAGTAGTATCGTCTGCATACATATTTTTCTATCCCTTTGTGTTCCACTTGGGTAGATCATTCACAATAATAGAAAACTGTCTTGGACCAAACATAGATCCTTGTGGAATGCCATAATCTATGTTCCTGACTGAAGATATTGTTTGGTTGACCTCTACAAACTGTGTGCTATCTTCTGTGTAATTTTTCATCCATGCGAGCAACCTCCCCTCAATGCCTATCGCCTTAATTTTTCTAAACAGTATGCTGTGGTCAATTGAGCCAAATCATTTCGGAAGTCAATAATTGAATTCCTACTATGTTTCCTCAGTCGAGGTGTCCTTCCCATTGTTCTGTAAGGTAAAAAAAGAGTAATTCTGTGGATAGACCTTTTTGTATGCCCATGTTTTTTTGTGAATGGAGATCTCAAGGTATTTATGTAGTAATGAGATACAAGCAACTGATTCAACTGTTTTGCTAGCAATACTTAGCATCGTTAATGGCCTGTTATTTTCTGACTTCGTTTTGCCCTATTTTTATGTGCTGCTTTTACCTTTCCTATTTTCCATTTAGAAGGGTACTTTGTCTGTTTAAATCTCAGATTGACAATCGTACTAAGGCTAAAACTGAACTCTGACCTATCACCCTCATTTCTTTTGCTGATATATCATCTTGTCCTTGAGCTTTACGTGACTTTATCTTTGTCCATCATTTAAATGCGCTTAAGTACTTTTTCATTGGTAGAGCCTTTACCTTCTGAGAAGGCCATCGTAAATGTGAATGGCATACGTGTGAACAAGGCTTAGACACGGAAAAAGTGTTGTAGTCATTTGTTTTAGTCCATAATTTCTTGATATTTAATTCTAACTGGATATACACCTCATGTATTTTAGCATCAACAAAAGCAAGACCAACAGAGGTGCCTGAGTTGTCTGCAAATGTGACTGAAGGTAAATTGCTCTCGTTATTTACTGTAGGGTCTGTTGAGGTAAATGGATATCCTGGGTAAGGTGGGTAAAATCATTATCTAGGGTAGTCATTGTCTTTCGCTCCCCATGACATCGTCCTCGTAGTTTCGTACAGTAATTAAAACGTATGGCAGAATGTAAGATTTATTGCAATATTCGTCTGTGAATGAAAACAGTTTGATAACATTGTCGTATTCAAAATGTTATGTTTGACAAGGGCTGACTTCATTTAGGGCTTTGTTGACGATGGAGAGAAATTTAAGCCTAAACATAGGTAGGGAGATTGAGATGTGGAGTAAGGAAGAATCACTTGCTGTATGGGAATTAATCGAAGATTTCATTTTGACGAAACCTTAATGCTGCTGTCAGCATCGCTTTTCTGCTGTAGGAGCTGAGCACTTTTGTGCAAATTTGGTTTTTGCAGTATTTCTGTAAATACAGTTCTTCTGTAAAGCTTTGTTCACATTTATTTGACCAAATGTTATTTGCTTAAATAAACTGATACGTCAATCTAAGCATGTTCTGGTAGAAAATTCAACCAATAATGTTTAGCTCTTTTGGCATACGTCTACTGTCCCAATCAGAGCAAACTTAATAGTTACTTGCATATTGAGAAGCCATCGTGCAGAAGAAGAGTCTGCGTAACTCCACCTTAAGAAAAGTACCCTAAGAAAAGAGTCAGCGTAACTCTATTCTATGTATCAGCATTCAGTTTCAATAGCAATTTAAAATGGCCCTTACTGTATAGCGTCTGCTTATTGTCTGCCAGAAGGTACTTGGAATACCACAGAATTCCCTTCTTAATAATGTTTGCCAAGAACGAAAGCGAATCCTGAGATTTAGTCACATGATAAGGAGTGAGTAAATACAAACGCCCCGCATTTGAAAAAATCCTGTTCCCTGAATATCAAAGCAATGATATTGAAAACTGTCTTATTTTATTCCTGATACGTCAAATTGGGCTCAGTAATTTACCCGGCTTTAATCGGTTATTCCTTTGCGTAGAAACAGGAGATTTTCTGCAGAAAGCCCCTTTCGAAAACCTACAAAACTGGGTGAAATCAACAAGAAAGATTTCCCTATGTTTTCCTTGCTAGCAATAATGACTTTTGGCTGTGATCATGTGTTTTGTCCTCACGGGAAAATTGAATCACTCTGAATAAGTTATTCGCATTAGGGGGAAGACTTTTGAACCCGCCAAGGGGAAAGGGGGAAGCACTTGCTAAAAGCGTATTGAAAGTCATCGCTGTGAGGTCATCAAGGAAACTTGCTTGTAATTCTAGCACGCTTTTGAAGATTTCTGGGAGTGACCGATTTAGCCAGGAAAAATTCCAGAAGTAGTTGAAAATGGCTAACTATTCAATTAGATATTGCAAAATATTATTGCTTATATACTCCGGGAGCAGTAGCCTTTCAAACGCTGGGCTTGCTTTTTATGCTCACCCGGTATATGTTCTCACATCTGATTACCTCCTGCTTTCCCGAGCAAGCGCTGTATTAGCTGTTATAACAATACATTTTCTTTCTTATCGATATTTCTCGGTATCAGGGTAATATCAAATAAATACCTAGTTTAGAGTCCTTGAATTTTCAAATAAAACCTTATCGAGCATGGTGATAGAAACACATGTTTGGAACATGCGAAGTTTCTCTAAGCCTCTCAAAAGGTAGCTTATTAAATTTGGGTTTCTTCCCATGTGCACCATGTAAGCGTAGAGGATAAATCTACGGAACTTCATTAGTTTGAATTTTATTCCAATTCTCTTATAGAATCACATCAAGTAAAAAAGAAGTCAAAAAGAGGAGTGAAAAAGTGCCCCGTAACATCATGTGGCAAAACAGTTTGTGCAGCCTCCTTTGCAAGGCACATGAAAAAAGTTCATAAAATTTCGCAATCGGAATACGTGAAAGTGTCGTCGGAGGCAAGAAAACCGTACGAAAGAAAAGAAGACAAAGAGCCGAAATTCAAAGATTATCACAAACCGAGAAAGTGTCCAATTGGTGACTGCAGGGTCACAGTGAAGAGACTTATTCCTCATCTTACTGGCAAACATAAATTGGAAAAAGGAACAACCGAATTTGATATGTTGGTAAGGAGAAGTTTGATTCCGACGGAGTCATCTCTGACGATGTCAAGAATCCAAGAAATTGAGGAGAAGAGAATGCAAAAACCGAAGACAAATAGCTTGACAGCTCTGTTGTGTGATGACCAAATGTCCATTGCGTCAACAGACGACAGCTTTCACCCAACTGTTGATGGAGAGCAGAAATCATTCTGCTCGAGTGACAGTCTGTTTTCCGGCGTCGAAACTATGTCAAGTGCTGATTCCAACGTGAGCTTGAAAACCGATGAAATGGAGGAGGAGATAGCAGAGTTAAATGCTTATCATGTCACAAATCCCGAGACATGTGAAGCCATTTTGGACGAATTTTACGAGTACCTAATATCAGCAGATTGTGGTAACAAAGATGAGAGATCTTCAAGGCAGCACAGAATGCAAGTGAAGACCATCTTGCACGTCATCGACGAAAGTATGGATATTGCTTCCTTGACTCGAACCAAAAGAATTCGCGATGAATTCTTGAAGATTTATTGCGTACACAAAAAATACGAGGCAAGGACAATAAGGGCCTACCTCCATAGTCTTGACCACTTTTACACTTACCTTATTGCAGAGAGAAGTACCATTTTTGAATCGAATATGCTGTCCAGCATCAAAGTTAAAGTAAGGAATTGGATCAACTCCTACCAACGCCTTTCTCGTAAACAAAAACACCTCAAAGATGATAGAGAGGAGGAGACGGAGATAACTCCTACACAAATCAAAGCATTCGAAAGAAGTGAGGTGTGTCGAAGTGCCATTGTTTCTTTGGGAAATGTCGAAGACGACCCCACTCACGCGCTAACTGTAGAGTCGTTCGTAACGGTGAGAGATTTTCTCATGACGATGATTTGCATTCGGAATGCTCATCGATCAGGAGTCATTGCGAATTTCACGATGGACGAGTTTAGGAATCATAAATTTAAAGATGGTTGCTATATCTTCCGAGTTCACAAACATAAGACGTTGAGTACTCACGGACCCGCTCGGATCGTCGTCAACGAATCCATGTTTTCGTGGTTAGAAACGTATGTAACGTACATTCGTCCCCAGTTCGTGTCCTCACCTTCCATTGACAATGTGTTTACATCAAGTACAGGGATGCGGTTAGCATCCGGTGCCGTTAGTGGAGGTTTAAATTCGATTTGGAAGAAGAGTGGCCTCGTAGACCATCGAGTAAATGCGACGAAGTTTAGGAGAACGGCGGTAACTGCAGTTAGGGAGAATGGGGAAGGACTTGAGCAGGAAACAGCAGATTTGATGGGACACCTAAAATCAACAGCTGATAATGTGTACCACATTAAAAGAAAGGAGAAGAGCGCCATTGCTGCAGCAACTGGATTAGAGTCTATCTTAGTGAAAGCAACATCTCCAGTGAAGAAGCCAGCATCAAAGGAGTCATTCCTCGTTGCCAGTGCTATGTTCAGGCCCTGCATTGAATCGCCAAGCAGAAAGAAATGGACAAGGGATGAAACCCTAGCTATCGAGGAGGTTTTTGCTGGTATGTAATCGAATAGTGGATGGATCCGAAAGTAACTGGAAGTTTTCGAAAATCACCAGGGTTTTTCCGCGCGGGCCTTTGAGACTTCTTCCATTTTGGATTTAGGGAAACATTGAAATTATGTTATAAAGGGACATCACCCTTTCATTCTTTTCTGATGTGATGGTGTCAATCAAGATTTGAAATCTTCATTTTGAGAAAAATGTTTGAAATAAATGCAGTGAAGTCCCGCCTTTATGAAACTGCATTATAAGAAACTCAAGCCTAGTTTTGTAAGATAAAATACCTCTTTTCAAGAAACTATCCACGGTGATTCAGGCTCAGTGTCTTCTACAATGGTACAAAGTAATATTATGTCGCTTGAGACTGTCTCCAATGTGTCTCCTTCTCCAGAAATGAAAATGAAAATGAAAAAGTCTAGATCTTTATGTTTTCAAGAAAGTTCCAGTATCGGCTTAAATTATTGGTTTCTTGTACAAATGTGAGTGTTTTAAAAATGTTTTCTTAATGATTTTGTCATATGTTTAGAATATACAAGTGTTTCTTTTACCATACTATAGACACCCTGTTTTCACATATAGGAATCAGACCAGGTTGCTTTCGTGGAAAGACTTTCTTAAACGTGGGGCTTTACTGTAATAGCATTTCAAAACCTCAGTACTGGCGGCAACCGAAAAATTGAGTATTGAATGCATCGCCAAACGCTTCAGAAAACCTGACAAGACAAAGTTGTGCACCAAGATATGAGGTCTTATCACATCAATTGATTCCAAACCAAACGAAGAAATTGTTACAACATGAGATATTAAAATGTAAGGCAATTTTTTGGCATTTTCAATGTCCATAAAGCAATTCGATCCTTGCAAAAAATGCTTACAAAGAGAGCTGAAAACTTCGGAAGATAATTAATCTTAGCCGAGTTTGAGAATTGGAGGGTTTTAGTCCAGCCGGTCCCTTTTCTATATCAAAGTATAAGAAGAATTCTGAACTTTTTTTCAGGAACCGCAATAAATCGGTTTTAGATTAGAAAACTGTAGCCCGAAAACTTGTTTGAAATGATGAATGTCCAAAAACCGTGTACCTTATGTACGCAGTTTTCTGTTGAGTTGATGCAACACCCTTTGTTCTCTGTATTTTGTATAGAAACAGTTTCAACTAAACTTCGGGCAACCTTTTATGTAAAATGTAAATTTAACATGTACCGGGTGTCCCAAAAAAACGCAACAGATTTAAATAATTCTAATACAAGCTGTTTTAATGTAAAAATTTAATAATTATTTTTCTCAAAATTTACAATAATTATATTAAATTTTGAGATATTTTTCAGAATTTTAGGTGACCTGGTTGCAGAGTTATAAATCAACAAACTCAAAATTGGCTGTCATGGCAAAACCAGACCTCTCACAGCTAGTGTAAAGCATAATGCGAAATTACAAGCGTGACATTATCTGCAACTTTACAGGATTACAGACAAGCACATAATTTGATCAAGAAACTGTGACAATAGAGATCCCTTAATTATTTGATAGTTATCTTGCTTCGAGGGAGCTCTCAGTGATCATTTCCAATTGAAAGCATAACTGTAAGAATGGCGTAGTCATTTTAGAAAATGCAACTTCGCCAAGACTGAAATCTATATACAAGTACCTGTTCAATGTCCAATCAACTTTTGTGTTAGAGCGCTTGTCAGCAATCTTCGGTAATTGCCAAGACTGTAATTTTTTAGAATTTGACAATTTAATCAACTATGGCTACGCAGCAGCTCTGGTTTCGACCTGGAAGCAATTTTGAACTTTGCTAATTTTTAACTTTACAACCAAGTCACCAAAAATACTGGAAAATAGATCAAAATATATTCTAATAATTGAAGATTTCAATAAAAATAATTGTTTGCTAACAGTATGAAACAGCTTTCATTAGAATTATTCAAATCTGTTGCGTTTTTTCTGGGACACCCGGTGACAATTTAACAATTGCTTACATTTGGAGCCTTGAATTCAGAAGCAGAAATCCCTTCTAGCAAAAGTGATTTATAGACACCCACATGCCAATGAAGTCAAACACTGTTGAATGTCTTTTTGGCTTAGTTTTCGTCCCAGGGGTTTTTGCACTTTCAAATATAGAGACAAACTAACCCCTGATGGACTCTGCTATGAATAGGAAATGTGACCTACCTACAGTTGCAATAAGCAGTGATGTGCGAAATAGTACATACTTTAGAGTAAATACAGGTTCCAAACAAGTTTTACAGCACACCAATACCTCCTCACAGAAATACTTAAGCCAGCAATATCTAAACTGGGTTCATTTTCAGCTATTAAAGTGAATTCCGTGTGTTGGATTGAAAAATTAGCACGACATGCCACGACTTGGCTTTGCTTAAACTGGTATACATTGCAAGCATGGATGTGGTACAATACTCTGTAATTTGAATTTCTTTATGCAAATTACCTTGCGCTGATTTAAAGGAACGCATTCCCACCTGTGTTAAAGATAAACCATTTGTTGCAGCTGGTTTTGCGTAAGCGTGAGCCTAGCAGGAACTAAGTTGCAAATGCTGAAACGTTTTAAATTGCTTAGGAATATTTATTCAAAATATAATCAATATTTTAGATGACATACGTGCTCAAGATATCACCATCGCAGATGTCAGACAGAAGATTAAAGGCCACGCATTGCTGTCCTCGATTGATGCCAAGCGAGTGTGTGATAAAGTTAGAAGCATTTGGAAATTTGGCAACCAAAACAGTTCAGAGATTCTGGATGAAATTCCGAATGAGCAACTTTCAGATAAAATTGAAAGATTGTTCGAGAAAGAGGATGCCAATTCCCATGCAGCTGTTGATGAAGAACAAACATCTCAAGCATCAACCTCAGACCAAATATCTCATGCATCGAAATCATCCACTAGAATTTTTACTAATACAAACGTGGAAACCCTGATATCGTGCTGCAAGAGCATAATACAAGATGGAAGGGTCTTGCGACAAAGAATGGTGGATGCACTTAACAAGACAAAACGGGGACAGGCTCTCTTGGACACATTCAAGTTAGATCAGCTTCAAACAAGGCTAAAATACGAAAGGCTGAAGCATGTGAAGAAGACCAAAAACAAGTAAGGTTGTTGCTGTTAAGTTTCACATTTCGCTAATTATAGGTCACACATGAGTAAGAGATTCTTGCCAAACCGACTTGATTTCATAACATGAAATAGATACCTTTTTGGGAACGTTCGATTGAAAACATAGTGAACTCCATTCCACGCATAAAACGCAAACGCGCCTTGAATAACAAGTTAGTCACAATATTTTTGAACCATACTTTTAGCAACATCCTTTTGGCAGTTTTGTAACAGTGGGTTTTGTAAAGTGTTCTAAATGGTAGTTACGGCCTTAATTATTTCTGTGATTGATGGAACACATTTTTTACATACTGATCAACTGAAATCTCAGAAATTGACAGTAATAGTGTCTTTGGACTAATATAAAAACTTTTGTCAATGAGATTTGAAATTGTGTCTTCTAACAAGGACAAAGGTTAGTTTACTTCTTCGCTGTACCCAGTCATTTAAAAGTGATAGATTGGGATGCAATGATTTGCTGTACCGGGTGTTCCAAAAAAGTTCTCGCGTTTGATTGAACGGAGAGAAAAAGCTTTGGAATATATTTCTAATCATTCTAGTGACATGCCAGATATTTCAACTTACAATTTAACATATCGTATGAAGAAATTAGTCATCTCAAAGTGGGATTATGAGCTCAAAAATTTCATGTTCATGTTCAAGGCAAAGCCAGAGAGAGAGAGTGTGCGCACCTTCCTTCATAATGCCAGTGCAGGGAGAAGCTCCAGATGAGCAACACAAAACTGGGTTCACACTTTCGCTCATTACCTTGACGAATATTTATCATACTAAATTTACAATTTCCATCATTGGACATAGAAATCATTTTTATAAATGGCGGCTGGGTAAAATTCTTTTCATCTGGAAAGTTGTTCGGTAGATGTTTTTCTGTCACCTTTTAGCGGGTTAAGAAGATTCTTTGGACTAGAAAACATTTCTCGTCAGTACCAACCTCTCTGTAGATAAGGAACGGCCCCTAAGAGTGTACTTAGCAAACTAAGATCACAAAATAGCTCTGACTTTCAAAAATTCAAATTTCTTGGCTTGCATTGAAATTTCGTAAACTTTGTTTTGCTTGACAGATTAAACCTTGAAGGATATGAAGTGAAGAGGTCAACAGAAGATATTGTTTGGTATGTGCAAATTTTGCGAATTCATAATGGTAATCATATGCTGAAAAGTCTAAGTCACGAGGTGTCTTTCAACATTATAACAAAATATTTGTTTCAGAATCCTTGTAAAGCCTCTTGCAGAATCACATTTAACCTGTTGGCAACGCGAATGTTCTAAGTAGAGTGAGATCAAATAAATTTGATGAGTTTTTCATGAAGGCCAGTATTTTCACTTATTCAAAGTTAAATGACATTTTTCGGCTTAAATGACGACAGACTATCGACAGAGGCAATATTTTATCATATCTCCACAACTTCAAATACAGTTCCAGCCAAATATTTAAGAAAACGTTTCTTGGTGAACGATGTTGAGCCATAGCGATCTCTTTGACTATTTTTATGTCAACTTTCCATCCCAGGAGGGGGACTACTATTGGTATGTGGCGGGGGGGGGGGTCAGACACAGGATATTTTGAAAAACCCAAAAATATACTAAATTTAGGACATTTTAGACCCCAAAAATATAATCCAATCAGAAATATACTAGATTTAGGACATTTTGAGACCCCCAAAATATACTCATAGCTTCGTGGTACATGAAAACTGAAGGTTTTATTGCATTTTCGGCAACTGCTTTGCAACTTCTTGATGAAAAACTCAGCCTAGCACTCACCACGTCAATAATTTCTCATCAGCAACCCCCAAAATATACTGATTATGCACCAAATAGCATACGCAAAGGTATATCAGACAACGCAAACCCAAAAATGTCTGCCCTGGACTTTCCATGTAAATTCCGACCTTCGATGTTGTTTTCTGAATTGCTTCACCATTTTGCTGTAACGCTACGATAAAATCCATTGAAGACCTGGGAAAATGCAGTGGTTCTGCAGACAATGGGTGTAACCCGACAATTGTGTTACTTGGTGGATTTTACATCAAGCTCTGCACAATTCATTTCTGTGATATGTTTGCAAACTCTCACAACTGTACGAAAAACATTGCTTCAGGGCAAAACGTATTGGAGGAATTTCAGCCCACATTTTTGGCCATAAGTTTCAGTTCAGCCTTTGATTTTCAATTTATAGCGACAAATCACCAAATCATTTGACTTTTTTTTCAAGAATTGGTTTATTGGTTTATTATTTATTCTTCGAATTATTTAATATCAAAAGCTCTTAAATCGTAAGCACAGAATCTTTTTTCATTCTTTTTCAAGGATGGCATCAAACTAATGGCCATAGTTGTATACTAAAGGCTCTCCACTACTTTTTTCTCGGAAACAATAATTTTCTTCGAGTTTTGATGATTTGCAAACAAATCATGCAAATGAATTGTGCAGAGATTAGATGTAAAATCATGCCAAGCAACACAGTTTTGGGGTCAGACCACTTGCCGGCAGAACCAATGTGATGTCTAAGAATGTCCATATATTTCATTGCGACGTCATACCAAAATGGCGCAGAAATTCAAAAAACAAGATTGAAATTCGGAGTCTACACGGACAGTGGAGCTAAACAAACTCCAAGATAGTAAACTAAGCAGTGTGGTAGGGTTCAATAACGTAGCGCCAAGAAACGTTGTGGACAAAAATTTGGTCTGTAATTTTTGGTCATGACTGTACAAGCTTTTTAACACACAAGTAATACAATATATTTTTCGTAGTTCAACTTGTTTTCTTGGGTTTTCAAACATGCAACCAACTCTTTGATGATTCCATGTATCTCTGTGAGGCAAATGTGCCTAGCTACGTCGAAAGCACAACAACAACCGAAATTAGACATCTCATATGATTAGGGAGTTGATCTCTAAACTCCTCTTCACTATAAGAAGGAATATTTGTTTCAGTGAACATCTATATGCCAGCCTGTGGCTAATATCGACATGATTTGAAGAAAGACTTCTTCATCACTTGCTTTGTGAAAAAGTTCGCCGAAGTTATTCGAGAGTTTGCTTTACTCAGCACTTTTGCAGCAGTATTGCCTATATGTTGAATATGATTCTGCTAGAGGCTTTTAGACTTCTGAATCTTAAGAGGTTTATGTTTAATGCAGAGAGACGCCTCGTGATTTAGATTTAATTTTTCAACAATTGATTACCATTATGAATTCACAAAATTTGTATATTCTATGTAAAACTTTCAATCGACCTTTTCATCACATCTTCTGCAAGACATAATCTTTCCGGCAAAAAAGTCCATGAAGATAGAGTGAGTCCAAGCCAATCAGTTTGAACGTTAGGGCTATTTCGTGACCTTAGTTTGCCAAGAAGAAGCCTAAGGTACTTTTAGGCTTAACCTGACTAAATTTTAACAGCACGGAATGGTCAGGTTTGAATAAGTTTTGCATTTTGATATACCTCAGGCTACGGTTGAAAATAGACAAACCTGCTGATACTTTCATATTTCTGCATTCATTGCATACCGTGGGACACTGTGTATCATTTGTCGGTCTTAAATCGTTGTAAGTTTTTATACATTTGTACAGCTTGCTATCAGCAAACAAGGCAGCAAGTCTTCTCTCTCATGTGTGACCTCCAGTAACCCAAGATGCTATGGTTTTGATAGAACTTAGCTACAAATGTCTATGTAAATCATACAGAACTGCTTCTATTTTCGTTCCTTGGTGGATACCTTTGCAAACATGTCTCTTTTGGCATCATTATGCAAACCAATGGAATTAATGACCTTTGCTACGGGAAACTGACCCAAAAACGATAGGATTTCAGGGAAGCTGTGTAAGTTTTAGTGAAAGTGCTTTTAACCATTTCATCGCATTTAGTTTTTACCTTTAAAAATGATGCCTTGTCGACCTTTATTGCTGCCTCGTAAGCTTGATTTTCTTGTGAAAGCCCGTATTGCCTGTGTGTTTCATGGTGGGAATTGCAATGACCTTATGTCTTTTTCTCGCCATGATCGGCACGGTAGTTGAATTTTTGACTTTTATTTGTTTAATTGAATATAAAGATATGAGGCGCGCATGGGATACCTATTGTATTCATCTTGAACGTCATGGCATTTCACACCTGGTGAGCCAGAAAAAACTTCCCTCTTTCGGAACTTCATGGCATCAAACGTACTTCACAGATTTGGATGATTCAAAGTCTAGTTAAACCCCGAACGAGTGAGGCATTTTTGCAGAAACATGGAAAAATCTATCTTTGTGAAAATTTCAAAATTGCATCAATGTTGAAAAGGGGCCTCAAATATTGATCAAATCATATAGGGCTCTTCGCCCAAACAATAACTAAAATACAATTTTTCGTAAGTGAGAGGTATCTAATGCTCATTGACAGCCATGGGATCGAAACTCTTTAGTATTTCTCTAAAAATCGACGTCTCATATCTTTTGTGAGAGGTGCAGCGTTCATTGCCTCTTGCTCTGTCCGAGGACTCCTTACGATTCGATAAATGTTTTAGGCCATTTTTCAGTCATTCTGCAACTATGAAGTCTTTATAAAGTTGAAGTAACCAATACCTCTAGTAGCGGTAAGAAAGCAAGAAAAGTCCCAAAAATACTTTGAACTCTTGGCTTTTTCAGTTGAAAAATTTTTCTTGCTAACCCAGTATTTCTAATATCTGTTCTATATAAGTACAGCAATGAAGTGCATTTCTTGGCAACAAGAGGTACCCCCAACATAAAGTGTTTTCCGTTTCAAAACTTTAGCAAAGCCCACTTTTGACGACGGATTACGAGCTTTCAAGCTTAATGTTTAGCTTCGCAAGGCACTAGTAATGAAAAGCAAGGCATCATTGATTCAACAAAGTAATGGAATGAAAATCCCTCGTAATGTTTGAGGTAAATCTAATCGCAAAAGTCTACTCAAATCTGTAGCTTCTTCCTTGCAAAGTTTTTTGCAAAGGACATTGTTCCATAATTTTGGTAGTGGTCACGCAGCAGTGTTCGAAAATCCTCCTATATCCATTGTGCATCATTACTTCAGTCATGCTCCTGTTCGTGGGGGTCAGGTAGCATTATACGAAAATCCTCCTATATCAATTGTGCATCATTACTTCTGTCATGCTCCTGTTCGTGGAGGTCAGGTAACATTATTCGGAAATCCGACTATATCAATTGTGCATTATTAGTTCTGTCATGCTTCTGTTCGTGGAGGTCAGAGAGCATTATTCGAAAATCCTCCTATATCCCTTGTCCATCACTAGTTCTATCATGCTTCTGTTCATGAAGGTCAGGTAGCATTATTCGAAAATCTTCCTATATCCCTTATGCATTATTAGTTTTGTCATGCTCCTATTCGTGGAGGTCACAGAGCATTATTCGAAAATCCTCCTATATCCCTTGTGCATCATTAGTTCCGTCATGCTTCTGTTCGTGGAGGTCAGGTAGCATTATTCGAAAATCCTCCTATATCCCTTGTGCAT
Source organism: Aurelia sp. 4 Dawson et al 2005 (assembly GCA_964019985.1). Taxonomy (NCBI): domain Eukaryota; kingdom Metazoa; phylum Cnidaria; class Scyphozoa; order Semaeostomeae; family Ulmaridae; genus Aurelia; species Aurelia sp. 4 Dawson et al 2005. Next base: position 10,082,890 of record OZ026504.1, read on the forward strand.
CATTAGTTCCGTCATGCTTCTGTTTGTGGAGGTCAGGTAGCATTATTCGAAAATCCTCCTATATCCATTGTGCATCATTATTAGTTCTGTTATGCTTCTGTTCGTGGAGGTCAGGTAGCACTATTTGAAAATCCTCCTATATCCCTTGTGCATCATTAGTTCTGTCATGCTTCTGTTCGTGGAGGTCAGAGAGCATTATTCGAAAATCTTCCTATATCCCTTATGCATTATTAGTTTTGTCATGCTCCTATTCGTGGAGGTCACAGAGCATTATTCGAAAATCCTTCTATATCCATTGTGCATCATTAGTTCTGTCATGCTTCTGTTCGTGGAGGTCAGGTAGCATTATTCGAAAATCCTCCTATATCCATTGTGCATCATTAGTTCCGTCATGCTTCTGTTCGTCGAGGTCAGGTAGCATTATTCGAAAATTCTCCTATATCCCTTGTGCATCATTAGTTCCGTCATGCTTCTGTTCGTCGAGGTCAGGTAGCATCATTCGAAAATCCTCCTATATCAATTGTGCAACATTAGTTTTGTCATGCTCCTGTTCGTGAAGGTCAGAGAGCATTATTCGAAAATCCTCCTATATCCCTTGTGCATCATTAGTTCCGTCATGCTTCTGTTCGTGGAGGTCAGGTAGCATTATTCGAAAATCCTCCTATATCAATTGTGCAACATTAGTTTTGTCATGCTCCTGTTTGTGGAGGTCAGGTAGCATTATTCGAAAATCCTCCTATATCCCTTGTGCATCATTAGTTCCGTCATGCTTCTGTTCGTGGAGGTCAGGTAGCATTATTCGAAAATCCTCCTATATCCCTTGTGCATCATTAGTTCTATCATGCTTCTGTTTATGGAGGTCAGAGAGCATTATTCGAAAATCCTCCTATATCAATTGTGCAACATTAGTTCGGTCATGCTTCTGTTAGTGGAAGTCAGAGAGCATTATTCGAAAATCCTCCTATATCCATTGTGCATCATTATTAGTTCTGTCATGCTTCTGTTCGTGGAGGTCAGGTAGCATTATCCGAAAATCCTCCTATATCCCTTGTGCATCATTAGTTCTATCATGCTTCTGTTCGCGGAGGTCAGGTAGCACTTTTCAAAAATCTTCTATATCCATTGTACATTATTAGTTTTGTTATGCTTTTGTTCGTGGAGGTCAGAGAGCATTATTCAAAAATCCTCCTATATCAATTGTGCAACATTAGTCTTGTCATGCTCCTGTCTGTGGAGGTCAGGTAGCACTATTCGAAAATTTCCTATATCCACTGTACATTATTAGTTTTGTTATGCTTCTGTTCGTGGAGGTCAGGTAGCACTATTCGAAAATCTCCTATATCCATTGTACATTATTAGTTTTGTTATGCTTCTGTTCGTGGAGGTCAGGTAGCACTATTCGAAAATCTCCTATATCCATTGTACATTATTAGTTTTGTTATCCTTCTGTTCGTGGAGGTCAGAGAGCATTATTCGAAAATCCTCCTATTGTTGTTGGAGGTCAGGTAGCGGTATCAAATTTTTAGTTTTCTGATGTTTGGCAATGTTTGTATTCTAATCAAGTGTCATGTATATTTTGACAATTTGAAATCGCGATATTGGAGATATCTAGGTTTCTTATTACATTTCTAATCCATTAATAAAGCTGCTGCTGTAGAAGATGCAGTATATAAACCCAGTCCAGGAGTAGCGTAAAGTGGGATGGGTTTTGGAAAGAGTCATTATTAATCTCTTAACAAGTATAACATCTTACATCACATTTTGCACGATCATTTTGAGGGTGCGGCTGTTATTAACGTTATCTATGTACATGATTATTTCATGGTCTGTACATGATTGTAGCAGCTTTGCTACTGCATCGCTCGTGTTATTTAGTCATATTTATATCGTGAACAGAGCTGCATTGCTTTTAGATATTTTATGATTCTTTTGCCTTTTTTTCACGCCCCTATGCGAAGGAGCCATGCAACCACATAGTTTGTGGTAGTTTGTACGACTTTCTTTCAGTGTAGAACACATCTGTACGCAATACAAATTTTCCCCCGAGGGAATTAGCTAACTTAGTGCCGTTAAATGACAGTGAATGGAAAAGAATCACAGTGTGTGCCTGTGCCACTAAGCAACCATGAAAGCCATTGGCATTGCTATATCTATGGGTCTATTGCCCCAACTATAGCTGACCATTGTGCGGTCAAAAATTCTTCTTCGTTTCACTTGACTTTGAGGTGCACATCGAAAGCAAATTACTGACATCGGTAGCAAAAACAAGTTCCAACCGATTCCTCTGTTAAATAACGCTATATAATTATCAGCCTGATTACATTGCTCGTATTTAGGCCTGAAAAATAACACAGTCTTATCTCACTTTTTGTGTTTCTAGATCTAGAGTTAGTTGATAATCGTTTGTAGATTATGCTGAAGTAACATGCACTTTGTCAGTATACGTATTTAGAAATGGAAGTGCAAGTAGTGGCATGGGTTGCAGAAAAGCCGTACTTTCCAAAGGACGGACTTGGGCACACCTTAACTTCCCCACATCTTGAAGCAAGCTCTATATCATATTCTTTGAGGAAAACTATTCAAGTTATATTTCAACATAAAACAAGTTCTTTCTCTCTAACAGCAGTTTCCAATGAAATTTAGCGAAAGAGTGCTTGATTTGCTTTGGTAGGCCGACCCCTCTCAGCACTCCCGTAGCCTCCCTCGAATCGTTGGTTGCCAGCCATGCCGATAGAGATCGGGGACGCCCGGTACTTTGCATCGCTTGTGAATCACCTGCACCCCTAAAGAACCCCTAAAGAAAAGATGAAACAATAGTTTGGCATTACCCGCCGTCTGAAGTGATAGATCCTTCGACAAATTTGCCCAGTCATATGATGTCTTCATGCCACAGTGCACTTCCAAGCCCAGCCCACTGTACTTCTAAATAGTTATGTAGCTATCAGTAATTATCTTATGGTTGTGTTTTATAAGCATCATTGTATGTGAGAAACAAACTTTTGCTCCCTCTTTGCTTCAAACTTTTAAGCCTAGAATCTGGATCGGATACAGAGCTGTTCAAAGAAAGAATCAAGGTGCTAAAGGAGGTTTGATTGAATGATGATAGTCGGGAACCATTATCATTGCCGCAGTATCTCAACCGCCATTTTACCGCTGTTTTTAAATCATAAAGGTATCTCCGCAGCCCAGGTGCGGTGGATACTTACACCGCTTTCACATTGCCACAGTTAAACCAGCTTTATATAAACCAGATCAAATTTCAGCCAATCTGATGCCTTCGATTTGCTCGATTGTCCAATCAGAAGGCTCCATTAGATAACCTAATTTAGTTTAAAGGGAGTGAAAAGACCAGCATGCCTTGCGGGAAGTCAGTGACTTGATCTGCACAGCTTCCAGAATAACTGACTGTACGAAATTCACAGAAACAAAAACAAACGATGGCAAAGGCTGCTGGTCTTTGTACTCCCTTTAAACTGGTTTTACTTGCAAGTGTGAATGGGGTATTAGTATATTTTGCTGACGGGATCTGCACTCCTTCCCAGGTGTCGCTTTTGCCTCCTTCTTCTAACGCCGGGTATCAAAACAAGGCAATTTTTCTACAGCCGGTTGTCAAAAGTATTGTTTCATTGCTTTCCTATGAATGTTTTACGTTTTTGAACATACGCTTCGCCGCTTTAAAACCAGGTATCAGTTCAAGGGAAGGATTCTAAAGCCGCTGAAAAAAATTGTCCTTGGAGTGCACACCTCCATATACTGTAAATGAAAGTTAAGTAGCCCCCTTCCGGGCGCGTCAATGAAGTATAAAACACTTTTAGTGAGCTGACTTTGGGTGATTTGACCTTAGATGAGGAGAGCGTTGATAGAGCTGAATTTGACTAAGAACCCAAATTTTTTAGTATCTCACAGATTACGTATTGGACCATTTTATGAGATTCAGCAAACACTTGCAGCGCCAGGTTGACCTTGTTTTGACAACAAATTAGAGGTACAGGAAACAACAAAGAACCAGTTGGATGCAGGGGCGTCTTGGGTACCAATTGACAGAGCCGGGGGGGGGGGCAGAACTTGCAGATTTTCCGACGAATAATGCCTTCTTTCTTGGAGAAGTAAAATGTTCCGTTTGATGTCATCTGTTTGTGAAATCATATGGTAAAGTTTAAACACAAACTAAAAGTTGTAAGTGACTTCCAAGAAATGTTTTGCGTATGGAGAAAGCAATACTCTTTTTACAGCATAATTAGTTATAACTGTAACAGTGGCGTTGGCCAGGTAAATTAATTGGAGGCATCGAAGCGAGGGAGTATGATCTTTAGGGCTACGCCCTTCACGTTACCTTGGAATGCATCTCTCAACACCATGCTTCCCATTCGCGATGATGGAAATTTTGATAACTTTGTATATATATTCGATAAATGAGAGTGCTAGGGGAATTTTTAAACAAACAACTTTTACGTTCGCTTAGAAGGCATTCCCTGATTCCATATTTCGATCACATTACAATTATTCGAATCAAATGAGTACTACAAGATGCCATCACAGAATTCACGTAGTCTCCTTCTAGCATTTCCCCGAAGTAGGACTACCTCACTAACTTACACAAATTCCGAAAAAGTTGGATGACATAGCTGTAATGAATCGTCGAATTAAGTAAAACAGTCTAGTCGGTATCACAAGCGGAATGACTTGATTCCATGATGTATGCATGATTTTGAACGAGTGGAGGGACAAAGACAAAGTTTGTGCCAAAAGCTAGACATCTAAGAAATCCCCGAGAAATTTCTGAATTTCGGAAAATTTCCGAAATTCCGGCGCTAAGGGGGGGGGGGGCACGTGTCCCCTGCCCTCAAGTCACAACGCTTTTGGTTAGATGTATGCCAGATCCCAAATAAAAGACCTTTCTATGTTCTTGTTTTCATATAAATAGCTTTCAATATGGCTTTGAGAAACGACGTTGCTCTTCCAAATATTTGAAAGTTGTCGACTTTCGAAGTGTTGTAAAATTCGATGTTTTATTTGGCAATAAATGCTAGCCAGTGGCAAGAATCGTGATCCTTCCCAGTAGCTTCACGTTTGCAAATACGATGAGGGCATTTCAAGGGGTCTCAGGGACACATTTCTTCAGACACTGGACAGTCGTTTCAGAATCTTTAAAACTCAGATAAAGTGAAGTAAAATTTTTCACAACTTCCCAGTTATGTTGATTTCCAATGAAAATGGTTATCTTGGAAATGCAGGATTTCTTTTAAACCAACATCGTAAAACAATGAATTCAACATTCTCTAAATTTGGTTAAACTGTGTGCGAATCCTTACGCCTTGTGGGAGAATTCTTATTAACTATAATTTAAAGGCATGGAAGGACCGTGAAGCGGGACCTTAATAACGGAAATGGCAGCGATGCAAAAATAATGGACCATCGGATGATTTTGCATCTCAATACGCAGTTCTTTTGAGTAAGTGGTAAGACTTTCATCATATCGCAAGAGACATTGCAATGGTACTTTTTGATTACAAAGTCCATCTTTGTAATCTAAGAGGGGGCTCCAGGTCAGTAAGAAAGAAAGAAAGTCGGTCAGTCAGTCAGTCAGTCAGTCAGTCAGTCACGCTCGTTAATGCAATTGATCTAGGTTATCCTTAATGATATCTTAATGATACAATGAAGCGACTATAAAGCTCGCTCGGAAAAGGCAACTTTCAGACTAATTCATTTGATGAAATAGACCTGGGGCTCTTCTTGGGATCAGCTAATGGACATTACCAGCCAGTTCAAAAACACAGAGTGAACTGTAATAGAAGCAACCTATGTCATGGAACGTAACTGCAAGGAAATTAACTAATGAAGATAGTCTTTAGCAGCTATTGCAATTTTGCAACCTTTGATGAAACCATTTATGGTAAAGAGTTGTGCGAATTTACATTAACGAGGAATACTTCAACAGTTAAGGTCATCGACCCTGTGAATGTTCCAGAAATAGCACCCAGGTGAGTTTGATTATCAATGAGCGATGCTGGTGTGTTAAGCCATGTTCCAGCCAGATGACCAGGATTGGAAGGATAAACCATTGGAAAGATGTAGCAAGATATGCAGTTACTTTTACCCTGGGGATGCAATGTACCACGGCATATATTTTCCTTAGCCTCAAGACCTTCAGCTTTTCCTCACCTCATCTAATGGAATTGAGGTCGTCGTTGCAGCTTCAATAGGGGCCTTCTTCTGATAATGGAAACAAGTTCCCTGGAGGCCTCTGACCAATTAAGATGCAAGGACTTGGATAACTTGGTCGGACTGGCAAATTCTTCTTTGATTTGAACTTCCCGCCAATGGCACATAGATCAAAATCTCGAAATAACGGGCAGATTCATGAGATCGCTTGCATCTCTGAACCCGCAGATTGCCATTTGCAGGTAGGAGCTTTTTGCTGCAGTTGCTTTGAGTAGCACCCAGTGCATACCGATTTTTTGATGCTTTACGGTCTTAGGGGAAAATAGCAGATGCTTAGGTGACTTAGGCCATGTTGAATAACAACGAAACTAGTTAGTCGCTGCAGCGGTCCATTAATTCAGGAACAGGGGTCTCAGGTTTCTTATCATTTAAGAGATTCCTAAAACTTGAAGCATAATTTCGAAATAGTACTCACTGATCACATGACTAACATCTTTTCAAAACTTGTCTAATTTTGCTGCGGCGATCAAAGATCATTGAGAATGCCACCGTTGGATAGCTTTCGTGCGTGCACTTTCAGACTTAAAGGTGATGAAGTCATTAAAAATTATGGCAAATAACTGATAGTGAAACTCGTAGATAATCTTTTGCGACCAAATTTGGTTCGCTCGATTGTTTGAATCATAAATAGCCATGTTTTGCATTTCAAAATACCGCAGAAGAGGCATCGTGAATGGAATTAATAATACTATACCACCAACACTTGGCAAACAGTGTCCACACAACGTAATAATTGATAGGGTTAAGTTATCTTAAGCCGAAAATTAAGAAGCGTTTATGAATGCTGCAGATGAGACCATATTTAATCAAATCAGTTTGCTTTACGAAGATAAGACCAAGAAAAATACCCCTTCACCCGCCTGTACGTCACACACACACATGCGGCATATGTTCCTTGTGTGAATGCAACTGTTTCATCCTAAGCTGCCAATTTTTTTATTCACTTTGCATGATACCTATATACACTTCATTCATGCCTCCCTAACCATATGCTTATTGCGAATATACAAAAAAACTTTATTTATCGCTGCGACTTGGATTGGATTGGATGCTGCAAATATTCACTCTATAAAACTTAAATCAGGGTCCTGGGCAACCTAAATATAGGCTATTGTATTCCATTATATTTGCTGATCTCGAGAGATTATCAGAACAATTCGATAAATAACGGCAAGCGCCCATCTTTTGTTCTATTTTTAAACTTGACGTGAAGTATCAGTCATTTGTCTATAATACAATGCTTTGTCAAGTTTCCCTTGCTTGCTGCTTCTGATTTGCTTGAAGGTTTAGGTTTAAAAAGCTTTTGTGAATATATCAGATATGGGCGCTGCAAATATTCCCTCTATGAACTTTAAAAGCGAACTGTGAAGAAAATAAGCAATTCTTAGCGATGGGAGCTTTATATGATGCTAATACAATGCTTTGTAAAGTTTCCCTTGCTTGCTGCTTCTGATTTGCTTGAAAGTTTAGATTTAAAAAGCTTTTGTGAATATATCAGATATGGGCGCTGCAAATATTCCCTCTATACAATTTAAAAGCGAACTGTGAAGAAAATAAGCAATTCTTAGCGATGGGAGCTTTATATGATGCTAATACAATGCTTTGTAAAGTTTCCCTTGCTTGCTGCTTCTGATTTGCTTGAAGGTTTAGGTTTAAAAAGCTTTTGTGAATATATCAGATATGGGCGCTGCAAATATTCCCTCTATGAACTTTAAAAGCGAACTGTGAAGAAAATAAGCAATTCTTAGCGATGGGAGCTTTATATGATGCTAATACAATGCTTTGTAAAGTTTCCCTTGCTTGCTGCTCCTGATTTGCTTGAAAGTTTAGATTTAAAAAGCTTTTGTGAATATATCAGATATGGGCGCTGCAAATATTCCCTCTATACAATTTAAAAGCGAACTGTGAAGAAAATAAGCAATTCTTAGCGATGGGAGCTTTATATGATGCTAATACAATGCTTTGTAAAGTTTCCCTTGCTTGCTGCTTCTGATTTGCTTGAAAGTTTAGATTTAAAAAACTTTCTTGAATATATCAGATTCTATCTGAATATTGCAAATGTGGGATAATTGCAGCATTCCAGAGCGTCTGAGTACCAAATTCAAATTAGTCTAGCAGCCAAGAAATTTGGAATAAATCGATGAAAATGCGAAGAACGCTTCTACAGCATTGTGAGCTTCTTTCCTAAAAATCCTGGCTTAATATCTTGAACAATTTTGTTTTTTTCACTGTTTAAAAAATTAGACCAATAATTGATCAAGGTGCAAGAACATAGTGGATGAATACAACATGAAGTGTCATGGACTTCCAACGAACTTTTAATCTCATGAAATCTCTCTATGTGAAGCTTGGGGAAGGTGAGAGAAACGTTAATTTACCATGGGGATATGCCCACTGACCACCTGGCAATAAAAAATTTAAAAAAATTGTGGTTTTATGACTGTTCCCTGGTTATGTGGAACATTCGCAGCCTTTGCTTCTTTCAAGCATTATCTTGTTGTAATTAAGTGAAATATATTATTCAAATAAGTTGCTGTTAGGATGTCTTTGGAAGTAGTTTGATTCATGCTTAGATTGCAACTTTCCCTCGCATCAGTCCGTGCCTATCAAACAATGGATAGGAACGCTGCAAATGTTCCTCACATGAATATTGAGATAGAGAGAGAGAGAGAGAGAGAGAGAGAGAGAGAGAGAGAGAGAGAAGGCAAATGAACCGATTAGAAGCACTCCGTCGCTTGCTCGAAGCATTTTTTTTCATCCCATAAGACATCGATCAAGTGTGCCTCTGTTCCCGGGATGGAATTATCATACGGAAGAAGAAAGCTTGCCTAAAAGTCACGCTAAAAGTGCAGGGTCTTCACATAGGCCAGGTAAAAGCTTTTCCTTCAAAACAAGAACCGTTGTTTCCCTAAATACTATATCTGGCGTTCCGTAGAGAAAAGGTAATTCTCCGGGGTAACATTGACAGCTGAAGGAAACAATAATTATGTATGAATAGCTCAGAGAATCTTCTTTCGAATGGTGTCAAATGTTAATACATCTAGTTACACTAAATTTTGCAGTTATTGTGAGCGTGAAGTCAGCAGGTCAAGATTTGTTTGCGATCTGGCTTTCGATCATGGACGTTTCTGTTGAAGAGATTTTCAAAGAGAGTTCCCAAGGAGAGCAGTTGTGACGATACATCAATGAAAACTTTGACAGGAGTTACAACTCATACATTGAATTTAGTGATGTCTTATCATTTCCAGAAAGTTCTTTTGAGGAGGGCGAAGCTGAACGTTGGAAAGCGTTGAGGAACTGTGTGCCGTTTCGTAGAAGAGTAAATCTTGGCTTGTTCTCGGAGAATCCGAGGTGCATCTTATTATTTGATCGCGAACTCAGCCTTGTCACTGTAAACTGAGGTAAGAGCCTTCGTATTAACATCAGTTGTGGGTTTCTTATCGTTTCAGTATGCTTTAGTCTCTTGTTTGTTCATTCCTCGTCGGCAACAGTGTCATCTTGACATAGATCTTGGGTCTATCTACGCGCAATGTGAGGTTTGCCGTACTACGGTCTCTGCTCGCTGTTGCTGCTTCGTCTTCTTTTCCAGCAACATATTCTTCAAATTTTTAGCAAAATACCACACATCTTTTGGTTTCCATGATAATTCAGACAATGTTTGCGATATGTTTTGTAGATCTAGTTCGTTTTTTCCCACGGTTTATCCGCACGCTTCAAATTGCTCAATGATGCATTGGATACTTGCGCGTGGCGTGGTTCCTGTTGTTACGTCACAAGCACTCGACCCAGTCTCTTTCCTTTGCGCGGTAATTTTTCACACCACCCCATCTTTCAGGGGCTTTTAGGGGCACTTCTTGTCGAAATATCACGATTTGAGTGATGGTATCGAATTCAGCGATGATAGAATGTCCATATTACAAATTTTCAGGAATGGTGATATTAGACCTTTAATATGATTGTTCCATATACATATCAAAAGAAACTGTAATTTCGATGACTTCACACTCTTTTTCTTTCTCTTCCAGTTCAATTATGTCGGGCTATCTGCTGCTTATTTCTTCTATTTCATTTCGAAGTGCTGGGAAAACTGTCTCTGCCATTTTATTTACAGATATATGTGATGCTGGGTTCGATTCCTGGATTTTCTCACTTACTGTGATTACAATACGATTATGTCGCCGAGAGAAAAATCTTTAAATTTTTGCACGAACTCATTAAGTGAGCAACTGACTCAATGTTATGCTTGCATAATGTGCATCTTTTTCATGCTCTTTGTTCCACAAGTTGATAAATTGATTGCAGGGAAGTTGATTCATTCGTGCACGTATGACAAATGTAACAAGACTATGTGACAGCTTCCATCCATAATAGATTTGGTGTGATATTTTCTGCTCTATGTTCTCCATATCGACAAAATTTCCTTGCATTCGTAGTTCTAAACACCCTAATAGATCAATCTTTTCGAATTCTTTCTCAATTTCTTGTTTGAGGTTTCTCTGATTTATCTCTCTTCCATCAATGATAATAGTAGCCATATCCTCTTTGTTTACTAGTCTCCCTTTGATTTTATTTACACGGTGAAGCAAATCTGGCCAGTCTGAATTACTCCCATATGTTTTCCTTTTCACTAACCAACTGTTGTTGTCCAGCTCATAACCTTAGAAGCCCTCTTCTTTATTTGTTTCTTCTACTCCCCTAGACCTCATGTCTAGCTTCAAGGATTCCCTGGTAACGTGTCGAATGTTAGAGTCATCATGATTCAACATTTTCATAAAATGAGTAATGCGTGCTGCTCTGTATACGTTGGATGGTCACTTAATACCTAATCCTCCTTGCAATGTGTTTATGAAGACTACCTTATCCGTTGTCTTTGGGTATAGATTAAACATTCTCTTGACGGTGCAGCTAATTTTGGAATCCATCTCTTCGAGCTGTTTTTCCTCTAGTTTACTATTATCAAAATGATGCAGCACCTTTGCTGAGGCCATACTGTTAAAGACACTAATATTCAATGGGATTGGGAGCAAACAAGATTCTATTTTGTCAATTATGTTTTTGAAATCTTCAATGAATTCTCTTATTTGTTTATTTCTCATCTTCTCCGGCTACAGTCAAAGATTTTCCTAGGTACTTGTACCCCTCATCTCTCTTGCATATTTTAACAATCATAATAATAATAATAATAATAATAATAATAATAATAATAATAATAATAATAATAATAATAATAATAATAATAATAATAATAATGTTATTTGGAGGACCGCGTTTGGAGGTTATGGGGAGGACCGCGGGGCTTTTCCCACTCATTCTTGTTGTTTGCCTCCTCGGTGTGTCCAGACTTCTCCTAGGGGATTTTAATGAAGGTATTTTCCAAGGGTGGGTTTTTGGGTCTCGTGGGGGTTTGGTCAGTTATTAGAACCTTTTACTTTTAATTCCCGTTTGGGCTTTTATTTCAATGTAAGTCAGGCTTGGAAGGGTGAGGTTTTGGGTCTCTCAGGGGTTCGGTAGGTTATTGGTTTACCCACTGCGATTATTTATTTTCTAAACTTTCATTTTAAATTCCCGTTTGGGCTTTTATTTCTATGGAAGTTGGGCGTTCTTGTCAGGCTTGGTGTAGATTTAATTGTTTGGCTCTTCTTTATTGTATCTTAATTTAGGTTGTTTATCTTAGGTTATAAATGCTCGGTTGCTTGTTTGCAAAGTTAGGCTGATGAAGATTTTTAATCGAAACGTACAATTTTAACAGTTTGTTTTTATCTTTTATTTTCTGTTAATTTGGATTGAGGTTTTAGTTTATATAATAATAATAATAGTAACAACAATAATGAAAATGTTGAAGGGGGCATTGATGCCCTCTTTCATAGAGAGAGTCAAAGGATGTCCAGGCTAGGAACTCATGAACCAATGGGCCTAAATAGTAGTTGTGATGAACTAGGACAGATTCATTGCAAATTATTTAGCAAAACGAACTAAAAGTGTATTTCATAACGCCACATTATTTATTAGAAACTTAAAGCATACAAATCAGCAGAACATCTAACCCTTCTTCTATAATAGAACGTTACATTCTCTCGGTGAACGTTTATGAAATATTCGATTTAAAGAACACTTGCATTTAATGACTAAAGAAGATCTATGTAAGATGGAAAATTTTCACACAAGCAGTTTTGTTTTTATTTGCTAATAATGATAATAATGATAATAATGATAATAATGATAATAATGATAATAATGATAATAATGATAATAATGATAATAATAATAATAATAATGATGATAATAATAATAATAATGATAATAATAATAATAATAATAATAATGATAATTAAAGTTATATGGCAATAATACAATTAAAGGTATCAACACCTGGGCTATTACATTGTTAAGGTACTTCGCAGCTTTTCTTGAATGGACAAGACTTGAGAAGGAAGAGCTTGACAGGGACACCCGAAAGCTATTGACTATGCACAAGGATAGTCATCCACATCCTAAGAGCGATGTGGATAGGCTATATCTACCTAGAAATGAAGGTGAAAGGGGACTACAAAGCGCGCAGGATACGATTGAGTTGGCCATCCTTGGATTAGATAATTACGTAAGGAATAGCCATGAAAAGTTGATGACAGCTGCTAGGGAGGACAACAACGAAGATCTCGAAACAGAACAAGAGTTCAAGCGACAAAAACATTGCGAAAGAAAAGAAAGATGGCGTGAGAAGGTACTGCATGGTCAGTACCCAAGACAAAAAAGGATGTAGTATCAAAAGAGTCATGGAGATGATTGAAGGAATTTAACATCAAGAGAGAAACTGAAAGCTTAATCTTCGCAGCACAGGAACAAGCCTTAAGAACGAATCAAATAAAAGTAAAAATTGACAAATCACAAGCAGATGATAAATGTAGGATGTGTTGGAACGCAAATGAGACACTCAACCATTTAACCAATGAATGCGAAAAATGGCACAGAAGGAATACAAAAGAAGGCACGATTTAGTTGGCAAAAAGATCCACTGGGAGGTCTGCAGAAAATTTGGAATAGAAGTATCAAAGAAAAGGTATCAGCATGAGCCGGAAACAGTAGTTGAAAATGAACAGAGCAAGATCCTGTGGGATATGAATATACAGACAGACCACGTCATTGAGGCACGTCGGCCAGATATGTTAGTTATAGACAAAGCAAAAAATCATTGTCAAATAATAGATTTTGCGGTACCATATGACATTAGAGTGGAACAAAAAGAACTATAAAAGAAAGCAAAATATCAGGACCTAGCGGGAGAGCTGATCTGTCTCATGGGTGGGAGGGACTCTTTAGCCTTGGTTGGTAGCCCTCCTAGAGATGGTGTCTCGATAAAAATACCGGTGGTTGTGCCACCTTATCACCACTACCCTTGTTTTGAGTGTAATAAAATGTCAAGAAATAGTACTTCAGAGAACGGCGTGAATGAGGCTGGAACTGCAGGTGAAGGTCTCTCGCCTGGCAGGTGGCCCATTGCACAGCAGGGTGGGCCCGGTCGTTATCAAGAGACTGCTAAAATGAAGAAAATCAAGTGGACGAAAGAGTTCAACAAATTTGTAACTGAATGCTACCTGCGAAGTAGGCCAGAAATAAGAGGATACAGAAAAAGAATGGTTGGCATCTGGAATGAGATCGGTTTGTTCCAAGTTACTGAGGCACAACTAACCAGCTAAGCAAGATGTATACGAGAAAGAGGTTGGCTATCTGATGTAGAAATCGAGGACAGAGTTAAAGGAAATCGATCGAAAAACCAGAAAGATGTTTACCATCTATCACAGTATGCATCCGCAAGGAGGTGTAGATAGGCTTTACTGGAAAAGAAAAGAAGGTGGCAGGGGATTGTTAAGTGTACAAGACGTGGTCAAAATAGAAGAAAACAGTATGGGCTTCTACATAAAGGATAAAGAAGAAAAGTTACTCGCAGAGGTTGTCCGAGAAGGCCTATTTGATGACAGTGAAGACCCAAAGAAAATGAAGGATGAGGTTATAAAGAAGCACAAAGCAGCATTTGAAGAAAAGACCCTTCATTCAAAGTTTATCAAGGAAACAAGTGATGTGCGTGATGACAAGAATAGTTGGTTATGGTTGCGGAAAAGCTACCTTAAGAAAGAAACGGAAGGACTGCTGCTAGCAGCACAAGACCAAGCATTAAGAACCAGGCGGATAATGAAAAACATAGACAAGAAAGATGTCCAAGACAAATGCAGGTTGTGCGGAGAGAGGGACGAAACAGTTGTGCATATAGTTTCTGAATGTAAACAGCTGGCCCAGAATGAATATAAGAGATGTCGACATGATAAGGTGGCTGCCATGCTGCACTGGAGCTCGTGCCAACAATATGGATTCCCTTGTACAGAAAAAAGCTACGAGCACGTTATCACTAAAGAGATGAAGGTTCTAGAGAACGATGAAGTAAAGATATTGTGGGATTTTCCGATTCAGACTGATGAGAAGCTTGAACACAACCGACCAGACATTGCCATTGTAAAGAAAAAGAAGAGAACCTGTACGTTAATAGACGTGGCGTGTCCTTTGACACCAGAATAGAGCGAAAAGAGAAAGAGAGAATAGAAGTGTACACAGACCTAAAATATGAGATCTTGAAGTGCTGGAGGAATGAGGTGAAGACAGTCATAATTATCCCAGTCGTTATCGGTGCTTTTGGCATTGTGACAAAAACTCTTGAGAATTACCTATCATAGACAGACTTTGCACCAGGTATCGAACCACTTCAGAAAACTTGCCTTCTTGGAACAGCCCGTATACTGAGAAAGGATTTGATCTACCAGCAGTAGTTAGAAGACACAGAAGACATCGACAAACAGACAGTTGTTACCCTAGGCTACTGGTTGTGGCCCGGTAGCAATTGAAAGTAACCGGCTCAAAGCAAGATCAAACATTAGCCGTGAGAAACAGTCAAATAATAATAATAATAATAATAATAATAATAATAATAATAATAATAATAATAATAATAATAATAATAATAATAATAATAATAATAATAATAATAATAATAATAACATATAAACTAAAACCTCAATCCAAATTAACAGAAAATAAAAGATAAAAACAAACTGTTAATAATAATAATAATAATAATAATTGAAAACACTGATGAAGATTTGAATATCGAAACGTATGTGATTTTAAACAGTCTTGTTTTTATTAATCTTTTTCTGTTTATTTTGATGGTGGTTCAGTTTTAATTATTTAATAAGAATAATAATAATAATAATAATAATAATAATAATGGTGTCTCGATAAAAACGTTATCTGGAGATTTGTTGATGGAACAATGCCACCATGAAATGAGCAATGCAAAAACAAACCCAAATACCATCCAAGCAAACATTAATTCTGGAATGAAACTGCAGCTTGAAACACATTTTAGGAAATGATTTTGCATGTTTTATATATTTCAAAAAGCTCAAAATTAATAAACAGGGGCAAGAATTTCCAGGCTATTTTTTAAAGTAGCAAGTGGGGAGGGGGGTGTCCTTTCCATACTCAAAGTTTCTTAAGGTATGAAGGAGATATGTGTTCATTGCCCTAGGGTCATTATCTAAAATCTAACAAAAGTATAACGTTATACCTGCAAACCCCATCAACAAGAAATCTGTCTCTTGAAAATTTAACTGTTTTCAAAATGAAGCCATTTGGGTGTCTTACCTAACCACAGGAAAGTTGCTATACACGCATTCCCTTTATGAGAAACTAAGAATTTGGGCCATTGCCGAAAGTTTCTTTCAAATGATCAGATTTTGAGTACTCAGAGTTTCTTACAAGTTTCTTAAAGGTTCGAAAATAGTCTTCATGTTCACTAACTGTGCCCTTGTGAACTTTCCAAATCAATGTTGTTTGGAAATTTTCCAATGTTTAGACATCACTCAAGAACATTTCAAGTAATATGATACAGTAAAACATGTCAAGGATTTCCTTTGTTAGAAATAGATAGTTTCAAAAGTTATATTTTTCCAGTACTAGAGTTTCTTAATTTTTTGGTGATCTGAGAATTGAGTTTCTCATAAGCAGTTTTTTATCAAAAAATATGGGTACGCCTTATTCATTCTTGGCCTGCCAGTCAAGGTTTTCCACCCACCCTGTTTATTTTCTGTGTATACCCGTAGACCTGCCTTTTCTGAATTAGGAGTAGCATTGGAGCACATGATTGAGGAGCAAAGGTATCTGTGAACCTTCATCCTTCAAAATTCACTGCAATTGATGGTATTAGCCTGATAAGACTCTTTTGCAACAAGTTGCTTGATATGACAAGAAATGTAAGTATCTGTAACATTGGTAGCATCTGCATCTATTTTATGGAGTGGAAAATAAGAAATTGATCCAAGTTTTCTAACTGTGTATTGAAATCTTCTGCTCTGATTTATCTTATAATGCAATCAATTTGAGTTTGATTTGTGTTTTTCTCTGTGTGTAGGCCTACCAAAATTAGACTGAAAATTATGTGAAACCAAGAATTTGCACAACTCTGAATGATTTTTTTGAAATGATTTTTTGCCAATTCAGCTAAGCCCAGTCATATTTCTGGGCCCAAAAACCCACCCATATGGGTGATTCATACCCATACTTTCAACATATGTACCCCTAGGGAGAGTCTTATAAGGAGCAGCTAGTTGACATGTCAGGAATTTGAAACATCAAGGCTCAAATAAGAAATTGAGAGAAATCTGGTTTTATGTTCACATGTTTAGTTATTTCCCTTATGGATTTATTCAAATAGTTTACAATCTTCTCGTTTACTTCGAATCATGCGTTTTGCAATTTAGAAATTTTCTTCCACTTTCTGAATTTCTATCGTCGGTATTCTATTGTTGATAATATTCGTTTCCTTTCCACACACAGTACAATTCATATCACAAAAAGATTAGGAAACAAGACAGCTATCAAATGGTTATCAAATAATAGTTTGCCGTTCGTGATCATTTCCGAAGAAAAGCGATGGCATATTTACGTTTCTTCTTGTCACGAAATGTCAATAAATCCGCTGTATTTTCATCTTTCCCGCCTTTCCAGCATCACGTTAACAAGTAGCCTCGTATCAACCGATGATTATGCAACAATGCACGCGCATAAAAACATTTCTGTCCCTTGCTCAGTTTGGAGAAATATCTACAGAATTCTACGGAGGAGCTTCTAATAGCAGTGAATAGAAATGATGCATTTGGGGTCAACAGATGTGGAAAAGGTAAAGAAGAAGTACAAAACAACACGAAACCGCTTACAAAGAGAAGTAATGATAATAATAACAACAATAACAATAATAATAATAATAATACCAGAAACAGCATTAATCAATTAATTCCTGAATACTACTATCGAAATTATCTCCGTTCGTTTACTTGAAAGCACAGCAGGAATTAGGAAAGTTCCATTAAGCCCCTATAATCGAGCAATTCGACCTCTTCTGAGTCAAAATTTTGCAAGTGCACAGGGTCATCATCTCCACTTAGCAGAGAGAAATACGGAATTTGCCTTTTTCCACTGCGTATGAACCTTACCATTACATTCAGCGCAAGAAGTTTGAAAAATGTCATTTTAACATGACAAAATGTTGAAAGTTGAACTAATGGCACTTATAACAGGAAGAATTTATGAAATTTTTCTGAAGTCTGAGCTGACAATGTTCGCTCGTTTCAACTAATAAAGTCGTGGTAGGAAGCACGTCACAAGTGGAATCATTTCGCTTTATTTGACGTAACTTTGCATATGCCCTTCGGAGCATCATAAAAGATTCATAAGGGACCATCAATTACCTTAGGATATTCCTTGACAGGTGCATATATCTTTTCTGTAAGCTTTACGATCTGTCCACTTTGTGCAGGCAGTGACAAGAGGAAATTTGACGGGCTGAACAGGTCATGCCGAACTCTGTTTATTTCTACAAAAAAAAGAGATTAGACACATTTGGTAAGATCTCCGATCCTAAGAATCAATTAGCATCATGTAACGATATGTAATCGCCTGAAAACATGAATGTCTTTACGTGGATGATGAAATATTTCCAGAAATTGTTGTACCATTCATATGTCGAAGCAGAATGAGTGAGTTAATATTCAAATATCATTTGAGAAAGTAGAATGGGTTTAAAGCGAAGAACTCAAAATTTTCCCGACATTCAGCCTTGTGACATTTACATGACCAATTCGAGGTTGCTATGATTGATGACAAAATACAAGATAATACTGCTATGGACGGTGTGTTATATTTTCTCACTTTATTCGCTTTTTCCTTAAGTGAAATTACGTTTTCAAATAACATTTAATGTGAAATGACGTCATATCGCGCAAAGAATCTACATCTCACTTTCAACGAAAACGGGCTGCACTATTGTTTCCTCGCTTCTAAATCGTTGCTAAGGCTCTTTATCATGCACACATGCAAGATGGCAACATAGAGATTTCATTTAGCCTAAATTTACAGAATGTTTAACGCATCTACAGGCGTTACGGCTGTCAACGGAACAAGGGTATGAATTGGTGTCAGCCGTCTGCTATTTCGTTTTGTAGCATGAATCATTCCAGCCCCGGACCTATCCTTTAATTTCAATGTGGCATTGATCAAGCTTATAATTCTTCACATGATAGTTTTCGAAATAGGATGGGTTGAAGCGAGGAAAGCGAAATTTTTCAAGTAAACGTTGTTGTAACATTTAAATTTCAATACAGACCTGATCAAACTAGTATTCAAGCGACAAAGTAAGATGAAATTTTTATGGGATGAAAATAAGAATACAGCTGCTTTCAAGCTGTTTGCTTGCGTGTTCAGAATTAAACTTAAACCCAGTGGCCATCGTTGATAAGAAAAATCACTGCAAGAGTATCATTACAATTCGTATTTATCTTCTTTCATGCTGGGCCAAATGTTCGTTTCCCATGTGTTATGTTTCAGACAAAATTTCAGCTTCACAAGGGTCACGATAATTCTAAACTTGATGATTGCCCATTGGCTCGTAGCTAAATATGCCAAAATAAACCAATTTAAAATTTCTAACCATGGCCAACAGATTTTCAAAATTCTCACGACTCTTGAATCTCATACATGAAGCTGTTCCTTAGTCAATATCGAACCCATTAGAGAAACTTTTACGCCATTGTGGGCTGAGGATGTATTCACACGAGCAGTTAGAGCTTCAAATTTGTATGCGAAAGACTGATATTAAAGTAAATGGACAAGTTAAAAGCAGCTTATCTTAGGGCACTGGGTCAATCTAAATATAACCTACTGTATCTGACGTTCTAAACAAAGATGGGCAGTATCTTATCTTTTTATCTTGAAGATAGTAATTAGATACTGGAGACAATAACAGTGTCTTGTAATAAGATACTTCCCATGTTCGGTAAACGTATCTTGTAATAAGATAATAATTTCGCTTAACAATAGTATCTTGTAATACGATACTTTCGAAAAACACTTCGAAGTTGCAAGGTACTAATGTCAATCAATTTTCGTGAATAAAGCTGAAAGACTTTCAGCTTTGGGCGCATGATTGTGCATCCAATGAAGAAGGCTGGGTAACAGGCTTTTGAGAGTTTCTTGATCTTGAAGGCAAACAAGGACTTATATTGAAAAAACGTTAAAAAATACTATCGGTTCATTGATTGATGAAACGATTGTGCTCTATTTCTTGTTATCATACGTCATGCGCTGGCGATCCTTGTCTTCACGGCACTCTGACGCAGTATGTGTAGATGCTTTTGGAAAAAGGTTCCCATTAGCCATGTTTGAAGAATGAGATCATGCAAGTAGCTTGCTTCATAAAGTAATAAATATTTATCTGCAACTGCAACTGTTTAATGTAGGATTTAGTATATATCGGATGGCAATAACCTAACCAGCCCACTTGAAGGAGACCAGATTTCTTGATAAGGAACAAAATTATTACATCGGATGTACCGAAAGCAAGGATGGCATATGATACTGACAAATTCTTCATTTTAGCCGGTCAATATTTGCCACTGTGATAGTGCCACACCTGTTCCTTGATACGGGTTGGCTGGTTTCCTTGACAACAGTCGTCAGTATGAAGATTTCAAGCAGTAAGGGAACTACACCAGGTCAAACTTTGAAATTTGCATTTTAATGAATTTGCAACTCTGTTGATGATCTCATCAACAGCGAGAGTTTGTTACGAACACCTAGTAATTAGCCTTAATCAGGAGAAATCGATTGGCAACTCATCGAAATTTGACACTCAAAATCCGATCATTATTTTAAGAAACTTTCAGTGCTGCCCCAAATCCTCAGTTTCTTATACAAATATGTGTAGATGTTTCAGTGCTACTCCAAATCTCAGGTTCTTACCAAAAATACGTGTAGATGTAGAGAATAAGGGACGTCGGACAATACAGACGAATTTTTACTTTAGCCAGAAACCAGCTGCTACCTAAACATTGCAGCACTTCTTCCTTGATAGCTTAGAATGAGTTGCTTGCCCCTTAACAGCACTCCTCCATGCTGAAGATTTGAAACAGTAAGGGAACTTTGTCATGTCACAGAGGTCAGATCTTGGAAAATTGCTTTTTAATGAGTTGGCAGCTCAGTTGATGGATTCATTGACAGCCATAATTTGGCAGCTCACCTAAATTTGATTGTTAGCCCAAATATCTCTGAACTGTTTTGATTGTGCAGATTAACAATGCCTATAAATACTTCAAATGCTTCATCGATTGTTTGGATTGTCTGCATAAATAATGCCTATTGTTTCAACATTCCTGATTCCTTCCACTCTAGGTAGGTAGGTAGGTAGGTAGGTAGGTAGGTAGGTAAGTAGGTAGGTAGGTAGGTAGGTAGGTAGGTAGGTAGGTAGGTAGGTAGGTACATATATAGGTGTATTCCTTCCGGTTGGAGGAAACCTCTTCCATAATGTTTTCATTCTTCAAACATAAAAACATAAAAATGATAAAGTGCGGTGGACTTTGGCTCATTTTTATTAACCCAAAGGAAATTCAAGGTATAGTGAACCAAAATGGAATATTTCTTATAATAAATGAGGCATGAGGACATTTTGTCATGATTTAGGAGAAGGACAGACCAAATGCACTCAGTTAGGCATTATTTCAATACTTATGCACAAGGACTGAAAAATATGCCACCTGTGAAGCATGATGCTTGGAGGCATTGGTAATGTACACTTTGGCAGAGTATCTTGTAGCTAGTATCTTGACACTTTATCTTAGATAATTTTTTCTGGAGTATCTAGTAGCTCGTAATAACATACTCTTTTTGTGAATAACATTATCTTGTAACAAGAAACTTGATTTTCCCAATAGCAGTATCTGTAATGAGATATTTCTTAGAGTATCTTGCAAAACTCTGGTTCTAAGGCCCCGTCCACACGTATACGTTTACGTTTTGTAAACGCATAGGATGTTTTCCGTCCACATTGATCCACTAATCGTTTATGGAGCGTTTTAGCCTGTCCACACGTAAACGCCAAAACAATGGGAAATGAATGATGAGCATGAAATCTATGACGTCATCGTTTACAAAAGTATGCGCTTACGACCGTCCACACGAAAACGCAAAAACAGTGTTTTCAAAAAAACTGCGAATGACTGGTGAATATGAAGTCTGTGACGTCACCGTTTACGAAAGTATGCGTTTACGACCGTCCACACGGAGACGTGAAAACAGCGTTTTCAAAAGCATCCACTTTGGAAAGCGTTTTCGAATGTATGCGTTTAGGATAACTTGAAACGCCGTTTACATGTGGACGCAAGGTGTAAACGTATAATAATGTATGCGTTTACAGACGTAAACGTATACGTGTGGACGGGGCCTAAATTGATGAAAACAATAGGACAATAAGTGGCGCGTGTCGTTCCTTTGTACTATGTTTATACTAGATCGATCTACTTCCCTGTATGCACTTTAAAGTGGCATACAGGAAAAACCAGACCCTATGACCCTAAGACCCCTATGACCCCTAGGGCCCTTAAGTAGTTTTGAAAGGACCCTTAACATAGACCCTAAGACCCCTATGACCCCTAGGACCCTTAAGCAGTTTGAAAGGACCCTTAACATAGAGGGGTCATCCCCTATGCACGAAGCAGTGTTTTCAAAAGGCTATATGCTAACAGGTCACTTCCTGTTATAATTGTTCAAATTGAGTGCCAATACCGTTCATCACAGCATGGAGGTGAATGCCCTTGAACAGACATGACATCAGTACGGATAACAAACACATTTTATTTCTTTGAATCGTCGAACAAGGGATATTTAATCCCACTGCAACTGCAGTGGAAGTGCCTTTGTGTTGCCAAACAATCAGCTTCTGGGCCTTGCATTCGTCAGTCATTCGTTTCGTCTCAGCTGCAGCTATGAGCCTGAGTGAGGAGGATGCAAAAAGTCGAAGCTATTCCCTTCAACACTCCAGCGCTCAAAGTAGCCTAAAATGGCTTATTCTCTCCACCACGATGCCATATAATTTGGTAAAGATTTCAGCACTTCGTTAATGAGTCAAAACGCAAAAAAGACAGACACGACAGTTGCTGCCGTGTCCATACAAAAACCGCCTTCTTCTAGGCCATCGTAGAGGGATGACCCCTCTGTGTTAAGGGTCCTTTCAAAACTCAGTACTGAAAGGTCCTAGGGGTCATAGGGGTCTCAGGGTCATAGCTGGTTTTTCCTGTATGCCCTTTAAAGTAAAAGAACGAAGATATAAAGACATAATCTAAACATAGCAGAAAAGACCGGCAGGCGTCACTTATCTCCCCATAGTTTTATCGATCAAGAACACCAAATACAATAGGTTATATTTAGATGGACCCAGTCCCCCTCGCTAAGTTACTTTCAACTCCGTTGATTTGCTTTAAAGCTGAAACTAAAAACTGAATGAATGAAAACTGTGAGGTTTGCAGATGGTTTTGGACAAGTCTTCATGATAAGAGTAGATTCTGTACAATAGCAGTACATTCTGTACAGAAAACAGGGACAGTCTCACCTCGACAAGCCCCTTTCAATTTTTATTGCAGCTTATAGAGACTTGAATAGCACACAACATGTTTTGATAAGACTGACTGAAAACTGGATATCTAAATTGGATAATTACTATATTTTGGGTGCAGTTTTGATGGACTTGTCCAAAGCGTTTGACAGTATACATCATGATCTGTTAATTGCAAAGCTCTCTGCATATGGTTTTGACGAAAATCCCTTAGCCTTGATCTATTCCTACTTAAAACGACGTCAGCAATGAGTTATAATCAACAATATGTACAGTTGTTTCCAAAATATAGTATCTGGTGTTCCCCAAGGCTCCACATTAGGTCCAAATCTTTTTGATATTTACATAAATGACCTTCTTTTATTTGTTAAGAAAGCAGAAGTCTACAACTATGCAGATGATAATACTTCAAATGCATTTCTCTAAGACATTGCCAGATCTTGTACAAAGCCTAGAAGAAGAATCTAATGTCTCTTTAGATTGGCTTGAAAGTAACGAGATGATAGCAAACCCTGAAAAATTCAATACTTTGATCGTAAAGCAAGACCGATCCGACACTAGTCTAGTGGCGTACCAATCAAACTGAAGGACCACAACATCCAATCAAAACTAATTTCAAACTATTGGGCACCAAACTTGACAACAGATTAAATTTTGAACCCCACATTGTTGATTTGTGTAAAGCCTGGTTTCCATATAGTCGCAAGGAGTCGCAGAGAGTCGCAATGAGTCGCAGAGAGTCGCAAGGAGTCGCAAGGAGTTGCAATTATTGTGACTTGAAAAGTGGTTTCCATAACAGGGCGGAATAATCTTCTGATTGGCTGAAATTACCGGAAGTGGCGCCCTGTTGATTTTATGCAAATTAGCCTCGCGCCATAAGAAGTCAATGGAGAAAGCTGCGGCCGAGGGGTGCAGGGCTAATTCCTTCTGGGGCATTCATGTGGTACATTCTGCAACCGAAGTTGCAGTTGAAATCTTCGAAGTGAAAGCCAATCTACAAATCTGTCGCCTGGATTTTTGATGCAGCTTCCTGATTTCAAGAAATTCAATATTTCTGAAGGTATTGATTTTGGCCTAGTCAACAGCTGCCTTATGAGAGAACCACAATCGCTGGAAAGCCACTATTTACTGCAAATGATGGCTGATTTCTCGCGTTGGAGCTGAAACAACAAAATGGTGGCCTAAAGTCACAGGACAGAACTTTTGCGAGTTAAACAAGGGTTTAGAAGTGGTAGCTTGAACAGTCTAGATCAGCCTAGATACCCTCGAGATCAAGGGCAGATTGTGCAAACTATTCTTATCTTGTGGCAATGAAATCAGATGCAAATATTTTCTGGAGATTGGATCACATGAAACTTTTTATGGTCTAGTTTACAATGCAGAGTGGACAGTTACAAAATCAGTGAACAAACTGGAGCCAAACTGAGCTCAGTTCCCCCTGATCAAGTGCAAACAAAACAAACAAGATTTCAATAGCAGCCAAATCATGGTGCATTCCATTGCGCAAATAAACCTTTTGGAAGCAGAACTGCGGGATGATAGAAAATTGTAACTTCACAAAGGAGAGTTCTGGGAGTTCTGGGAAGTGTGCTTGTCAGTGTCAAGTGTCCAGGAAACTGAATTTTTGTACTTTTGGCCATTGCGATACCAAGGCTTTGCTGAAAAGCAATGACATAGCTGTATGAAAGCCTCAGAGAAATGTTTCCATCGTCAAAAACTTTTCTTTTTTACCAAAAGCACAATGTACTTTGCTTACTTTGCTCAAGAAAACCAGGTTATCAGGAGGTTTACATGGAAGGCTTATGTTCCTTCAAGAAACACCAAAGATTACATCGTAAACAATTGTAACAATGAGTATAATTCTCAAGCCCATATGTTGTAATATCTAAAAGAATGGAATGTATACAAAAAGAATCAACTCCTATTTGTATGTCAGCTTTTGTAATTCATCATGGAGAAAATGATGCTGATATAAGTCAGTGGAACTTGGTGCATTAAATTTACCCCAAAAAGCAAATTATACATTTTGTTGCAAGAAACTAAGAGTTTGGGCTGGTACTGAGAGTTTCTTAAAAGTTATAAGGTTTTCAGTACTAAGCTTGATGTTCACTACCTGACTGTGCCTTGGTAAACATTTCAAAACAGTAGCCTCTCCAATGCTTAGGGGTTACTGAAGTGAAAAGAAAGGTATACGTGAATGATTTCCTCTGTCAGCATACAAATAGATTTATGTCTTATATTTTCTCAGTACCAGAGTTTCTTAATTTTCTTCTAGAATTTCCAAGTTGGCAATCTGACAGTTGAGTTTCTTAAAAGTAGTTTCTTACAAAAATGTGCACTGATGCATCCTTCAAGATCAGATGTTGACAATTTGAATTTCTTGGCAAATATAAATTATATTCAAAATTTGTTGTCTGATGTGGAATGAATTGTCAGCATACAGTTTCGTGGTTTCTTAATTATGGCTGGTTACTGCACTTGGTAATAGAGCTTTCAGCTATTCTAAAAAGAACCTTCATTGATCGATATTCTTATACATTTTAAGGAACTTTCAGATGTGCATAATAGTGATAGAAGCACTACCTCTGCTCAATCAGACAGCTTGAATGAAAATGTGTCATATTCAATTAAGATTCTGGTGGAGTAGCTAAACGTTTTATGGAAGTCCAGTTTTGCTAAGTATGAGTGAAAGTAATGGCAAACCAAAAAATATTCAATGAATGAAATATTTCAAGATTCATACTATTTTTCTCCAGGAAAATTTCCACAAATCAACTTATATTTTTTAGTGATTTTCATTCCTGCACTGTGTGATTGGAAATTCCAACTGTAATGCATGGATCCCTGTTATAATTCCATTGAAAACCGAAAAGTGAATAACCTAAGTTAGAAGATGAAATCTCATGGTCTTAAGCCTGCATTGTATCTGAAAATCCAGTGCATGAGCAAAAAAGCAAAGTCAAAGAAGACCATGCCACGCCATAGGTTAGGTAATTCACTTTTATGATATTTTCATTTTGAAAGTGTGACATCATCATGTTGACCAGGACAATTACTGACAAAAGGAAAACGATTTCATTTTCTTAGGGCATGATAACAATTCTGAACATAATTTGAACATGAATACTGCAACAGGTTGTGAGAGCCAGGAAAACAAGAGTTAGGTATGGCCAAGGGGTCCAACAAAGGGGCAGTCAAGACTGATATTTGGTCTTGTCTCATAGAAATTATGTTAATTGAAGATAGTGGAATGAATGATGATTTTACTTTGTAGTCACATTAATGTTTTTGGTTGTATCCTAGTTGATGTTTTCAAAGAAAAATATGGTTTCCTTAAAAAGAGCATTGTTGCCCCTTTGACCCCCATAGTACACACCCTGGCACACATGTGTTCCTGGTGGTGGTGGGGGCTGACACTCTTTAGGTCATAGAATGAAGGAACACTTACAAACATATTGTCTCTCTAAGCTTCTAGTAAAGAATTCCAACAAGAATGCACAGTTGTTTTTGCACCATACCATTTTCCATTATTCAAAATCAGTTGAACTTTGAAATACAGTGCCTAATAGTCTTCTTTTTTATATCAATGACAATTTAAAACTAAACAAATACAATACAATATTCTGTGCCATCCATAGCAGAAATAGGCATGACGTCATCTGGTTCTGGCTATGAATGGCACTTAACAAATGCTTTAACAACAATCGGGAAAAGGAAACAAAATATATATGAAGGAAAAAAGACAAAAAAAGTAATGGAAGACAAAAAAGAATTTAAACACTCTGTGCACCATGACATCATCCCGCCTCCCATTTTGACTGGCACTAGCCTGCACTATTCCTGGTTGTTGAATTGATATGACAGAAAATCTGCGCCGGCAAGGCTTGTGCTAAGATGGTTAAGATCTAGATTGTTAACGAGTTATGCCATGGGTCACAAAGAGCTCAAACCCACTCCAAACACAAGAGAGCAATAGGTCGCTGATTTTTCGTTCTCCAAAGAACTCTCTGAGGGAAAAACCCTGCAAACAGAATCCCCAGTGGCGAAGTTAGAGGTCATGCTTGTCATCCTGAGCATGACAAAAAAATTTCAAAAAATAACATTTTTTTCAATCACTAAAAAATCGTTTTCTTTTCGTGCAAAAACGCAGTTTCTTGCCACCCAGCCAGTTCAGAACTACAAACATTGATCGAATACACCCCCTAGTCAATATGGTTGGTCTTATGATGTCCCCCGTGTTTAGTTCAGCTCATCCAATGAGATTCGATAGAGAACAGGAGAAAAACAGGGCATCCGTTGTGATCTTAGCAGGAGCTGCCGGAAATCCCCCTATGAATATAGTCATGCCATTATGACTGTTATCCCTATGTTCACTCATGCTCGACAAAAGAACCCACTTCTGACACAAAAGCGAAGAACAAAGCTTGGTCAGGCTCCAATAATAGAGCCTGACCTAGGTCATAATAATAATCATAATCTACTCCTGCTTCTCGATCCATGGTGCGTTTTGATTGGTTGAATATTTTATTCCACCAAAATCAATGAAAAGAATTTGAACCTCAAGTCCGACAATTTCTCAAGGCAGGACTGCAATGATTGCAGCAACCCTGTGTGTCGCCGTGAGTTCGTGATTGAGTTCAATGGTTGCTGCGTAGAAAGGGGAGGGCCTAGCCAGCAAAGCAAAGAAGGGCCAAGGAGAGAAGAACATCCAGTTTCGCTTTGCACAGTTCGAGCAAGCTTGTTTCCTGTGTAAAGAATGTTGGCTGTGTGGAAATGCAGGTAAACATTGACTTCTGTTACCTATATCAGCCTTGTTCATTTGTAGCCTGCTCCTCATTCTGACCTGAGTGAAAGATGAGGGGCATTTCACTCGCAGAAAATCTAGTACGTAACAATTTCGTTTTCAATAAATATCCATCAAAGATGCATACCAACTATTAGGCCCAGTAAAAGGGAGGCCTAAACCAGTCTGCGTCATTACCAAGTACAGTACAAAATGGGTTCTTAGATGCTGGAATGCGTCTGTGACTTTTTACGAGGTAGGTCTATATGAAGTCTGGACAACTTGCAATAATTTGTCACCAAAACGGGACTAGAAGGGTGAACTGTTTATTTCAAGAGTGAAGAAAGCAGGAGAGGTAAATAAGAACAACAAAAGCACAATGCCATTACATGTATTGTACTCACAACGAAATGGCAATTTGGCCGTATCTAACGTGGGGCTGATTATCCATTCTTGTCTCATGAATTACCATCATTAATTTTATATTTCTTTGTTTTACACCATTGTAAAACAACTAACATTACTCCAACATCAATAAAAAATATTTTGATTTTACAGGTGAACTTTCCAGAGATCTATCCTGTTTGCTTTCATGGTCATAACCTTGTTGATCAAAGGATTTTCAAGAGAACTTGCAGGTTAATCGGTTGGTGATACTGGAATGAAATGGTGATTTTGATGACTTCCCTATTGCTGGTATGAAAAACTTTCAAGAGAACATTCCTGCTTTTGCATAATTGTTTTAATTTGTTAATGGTAGAAGGTATTTCCAAGAAGATTTACATTCTTCAAAGATGAAATATTGCATTTGAAATGTTGTCTAATTCTATGGAACAGTATCAACAAAGTCATTCTTCATCTTCAGAGGAAATTCCCTGATAGCTTTCAACCCAAGTAATTACCAAAATGTAACAAATTTGATATCCAGCACCAAGATCTATCTTTAGACATCACATAAATATCAGGTTTGAATTATATATTTGATTCATGGAACTCAATTTGAAAGGACCAAGAATTTGAGGGACTCCTGCTATTTCCTTTTGAGAAGGACAAAGAAATCTCCAGACTGAATGAGTCAATAATGCCAAGAATTGTATCAATAACAAATAGAATTGATAAAATATAGGTACAAGCAAGAAACTAAGTTGGCCAGAGCAAAATTTCTTCTGAGACAAAAACATGCTGCCTTCATTCTGGTCTAAACATTGTGAAAATTTAAAGTTTCCCTTTTTCAGGTAAAAGTCAGTTCCTTCAAGCAGGGTTTTACCCACATTTCTTTCTGAAAGAGGGCGTTTCCCAGCAAAATTAAGGTTGCGGCCTGAAAATTTTTCCGGCGGCTCCGCCGCCGGACCCCCGGCCTTTTGCGCCAAGGGCGCCAAAGTCTTTTTCCTTTGAGCCTTCAACTCAGAGCATGACTAACCATTTTCATCCAGCTTCGCCACTGAGAATCCCCGGGAGATCTTTAGTTAAGCCTGCCTGTTGCTTTAAAACATGCTATCGATGCCTCTAAAAGTATTCGATTGTCAATTTCGTTGAATTTTGGGCTACCGTAAAGGAGCAAATTTAGCAAGGCTTGTGAAATAGTCTTCTTTTGGTTAAATAATTGTTTTTTGAGTTTCCTTCCATGGTTGGATCTTTAATACCTCTGAAGATCTTCCATCGATAGAGCTTTAAAATGCTTTTCAATCTTTAGTGTTACAACAAAGTAAAGAAATTGATGCTTTACAACTGAGCTCAGTCTGGCTCCAGTTTGTTTACTGATTTTGTAACTGTCCACTCTGCATTGTAAACTAGACCATAAAAAGTTTCATGTGATCCAATCTCCAGAAAATATTTTGCATCTGATTTCATTGCCACAAGATAAGAATAGTTTGCACAATCTGCCCTTGATCTCGAGGGTATCTAGGCTGATCTAGACTGTTCAAGCTACCACTTCTAAACCCTTGTTTAACTCGCAAAAGTTCTGGCTTGTGACTTTAGGCCACCATTTTGTTGTTTCAGCGCCAACGCGAGAAATCAGCCATCATTTGCAGTAAATAGTGGCATTCCAGCGATCGTGGTTCTCTCATAAGGCAGCTGTTGACTAGGCAAAAATCAATACCTTCAGAAAATATTGAATTTCTTGAAATCAGGAAGCTGCATAAAAAATCCAGGCGAAGATTTGTAGATTGGCGTTCACTTCGAAGATTTCAACTGCAACTTCGGTTGCAGAATGTACCACATGAATGCCCCAGAGGCAATTAGCCCTTCACCCCTCGGCCGCAGCTTTCTCCATTGACTTCTTATGGCGCGAGGCTAATTCGCATAAAATCAACAGGGCGCCACTTCCGGTAATTTCAGCCAATAAAAAGATTATTCCGCCCTGTTGGTTTCCATATGATCGCAAAGGATCGCAAAGAATCTCAACTAACTTCACTTTCATCAAATTTCAAACCAAAATTGCGATCATGGAAATGAGATTATCCCCCTTAACAATAGAGTTGTTATCGCAAGGAGTTGCAAAAGTTTTGAACAGTGGTTTCCATTAATCGCAATTGATCGCAACGAGTCGCAGTGAGTCGCAGAGATGGAAAATTTTCTATCTCTGCGACTGCTTGCGACAGCGATCGCAAGGAGTCGCAAGCAGTCCCAAACAAAGTTTTAGGCGGTTTCCACATAATCGCAGAGAGTCGCAAGCAAACTTGACCACTTTTATTGCGACTCGCTGCGATTCCTTGCGACTCCTTGCGATCATATGGAAACCAGGCTTAAGAAAGCAGCTACGCAATTAAACGTTCTGAAACAATTGACATCCTTCATTCGTTTAGAAGAAAGAAAAGCTCTTGTTGAAAGTTTTACATATTCAAATTTGAATTATTGTCCTTCGGTTTGGCATTTTTCGTCAGATAAATCAGCGCAAAAAGTTGAAAACTACAAGAAAGAGCATTAAGATTTCTTTATAAAGACGATGATAGTTCCCATGAAGATCTTCTTCGTAAAGCAGGCAAGCACTGAATGCATCTCTCTCGTCAACGAAGTTTGTGCATTGAAATTCACAAGAATATGAAAAACCAAACTCCTACTTTTATCGTTCTTCGAGAAATCCCCACGACTTACATCAGAATAGACATAATCAAGTAACATTTGATACACACAGTCTCAGATCTTTGGTGTTGGAGCTTTTACACTCCAAGCACGCTCGTTCGAAAGGGCGAAAATAACTTTGCAGAATTGCACTCAAACAGAAGACATGTATCCTTGTGAATCCACTTTCATTCAATCTGCACTCTACGTTACGTATGCAATCTCTACAAGCAATCTATCAATCTGAGCAATGCTGAATCTTCAACACTATTTCTTTGAAGTCATGCGGTTTCGACAAGGAAATTACTTTAGCAATAGTTCAAAAATAATAGCCAATCAAATATTGACAACTCAAGTTAGTATGTTTTTTATCAAGTTCATTTGCGTAAGCCTCTTACACTAAAAATACATTGTAAATTAGTCAGTATCCGGAACCTCACATGAGTCTGCATGGAACCGAGGCTATTACGTATAATGGCTTCAAATATAACGCAAAAGAAAAAATAACATGAATCACTAAAGTGCCGACAAGAATCAATGAAAATAGTCCAAATAACTAAAGTGTTACTCTACTACCATGTGCTTGCAAATGCATGATGGCGCAAGGGTGGGGTTTCCCCGACACTCCTCCCTCCTTGACTCATTAGGAGTCAAGCATAAGGCGAACCCTCCATTGCGCATCCTTAGCTGCGGCCCTGCTTGGACGCCCGCCCTTGGGATTCCTATTCTTCTCACTTTTTTCCACTTCATTCAGTCCTTCCTGACCTTTCTGTCCTTCCTGGCATGTTTTCTTTCCTGCAGTCTCTAAAGGGTAAAGTTTCTGAAGAGGTCTACATAAAGTTTCTGACTTACCCTTTCCTGCTCTGCGTACCTTTGCACCTCTGACCACACCATCCTTTCCCACAATCAATTCTTCCACAACTGCAGTCTTCCACATTCCTCTTTTGACATTGTCTTCGTGAACCAAGACTAGGTCTCCTTTGTTGACACATGGAAGCTTCTTTGATCCTAACTTATGCGCTTCTCTCAAACCTACAAGATACTCCTTTCGCCACCTGTTCCAAAAGTGACTCAATTTGCGGGTTAAATACAAAAACCTTCTAGACAAGCTAGAATTGTTTTCATCATCATCATCAACAATAGGATCAATACCCTCAGACAATGGTGACAATCGTCGCCCAAACAATAAATGAGAAGGGGTCAAAACTTCTACTCCCAGTTCTTCATACTGGTATGTGAGGGGTCGTAAGTTCAAAGTGTTCTCAATTTCAGTCAAGACAGTGTTCAATTCATCAAATGAGAGCTTTGCATTTCCTAAAACCTTCCTAAGGCATCTTTTGACCAGCCCCACCATCCGTTCATATTGGCCACCCCACCACGGGGAAAGCTCCAAATTGAATTTCCAATGAATACGTTTGGACTCCAAGAAGTCTGCAAAAACTTGATCTTTCTGCAGTTTCTTGAGCAACTTTGCAGCAGACTTAAAAGTCTTGGCATTATCAGACACAATCATTGCAGGGGTGCCTCTTCTGGCACAAAAGCGACGTAAACAGCAAATAAAGGTAGGCGTGGCTAAGTCGTTGATTAATTCAAGATGCAATGCTCTGGTAATGCTGCAAGAGAATAATGCAATGTAACATTTGCTCATACCTCCATTCGCCTTGTAGTACAATGGCCCTGCAAAATCTATTCCCACACTGCTGAATGGTGCTGCCTCTGACACTCTGAATTCTGGAAGCGGAGCTGCTGGTGGAGAAGAAAACGCTTTTCCTTCAAGTTTCCTGCAAATGAAACAACGTATTAAGATCTTTTTCACATACTGTCTACCCCTAGTGACCCAAAATCTGGACCTCAGTTCTGAAAGGGTGGCTCTTAACTTGCAGTGGTGAACCCGGTTATGGCAATCTAAAACTATCAGTTCTGTTATCTTATGATCTCTAGGCAAAATGATGGGAAACTTAGCTTCTGTCTCCAAGTCTGCATTCTCTAGTCTGCCATGACAGACTAGAATCCCTTCTCTATCCCTGAGATCAAGATTCGTGCAAAGTTTCTTAAAATTTGGACTCTGCTTCAGCTCTTCCTGAGCATCTTTAATCAACATCTTTTCTGCACCCTCTATCTCATTTACACTTAGCAATCCTACATTTATCTCCTTTCCTTCTTTTTTAAGCTTCAGATTCTCAATGAAGCGTTTCACCCAAGCTGTCACTTTCAAAAGCTTCTTTAGCGAACTGAAATCGTTGACTGTGATACTTTGACTCAGTCTGGCCTGCTTTTCTGTCACTACACTCAAAACATTGGTCTTTTTTCTCTCTTCCTTTACCTCATCTGAATCTGTCACTAGTATGTCTTTAGGCCAATGTGCCTTTCCCTTCCTGAGCCAATGTGGACCTTCCCACCACAGTTTGCTATCCCTTAACTGGCTTGCGGTTACCCCTCTAGAACCTAGATCCGCTGGGTTGTCTACCCCACTCACGTGTCCCCATTCATCGCTCCTAGAAAGTCTCAAAATCTCATTTACCCTGTGCTGGACAAATTGTTTCCATTGGCCATTATTGTAAATCCAGTACAGGGCAGTCTTGCTATCAAGCCAGTACTTGACTGAATCAATTTTCACCTGTGAGCTGAGTGCACTTCTAACTGTATTCATCAGAACTGCTAAAATCCTGGCAGACATCAACTCTAAACGGGGTATGGTGAGACTCTTAAGTGGGGCTACTCTGGTCTTAGAGCATAACAGTTTGGTGAATATACCCTTGCTTGTTTCATACACTAGATAAATGACTGCACTGTATGCCTTCTTACTGGCATCACCAAATCCATGCAATTGGCAAGACAAAATCTCCCCTTCACTTTCATCATACACACACCTTGGTATAGATATTGTACCAACCTGATAAAGATCATTCAGCCACATTTCCCAAATTGAAGCTTTATCTGCAGGGAGGGGGTCATCCCAACCTAACTTTTCCACACACAACTCTTGAAATAGGACCTTAGCCTTGACTGCTACTGGGCTTATGATTCCCTGAGGGTCAAATAAGGTGGCAAGTGTGCTGAGAATACCCCTTTTTGTCACTCTTTCTTTGCCTTCATTCAACAATTTTCTCAAATCAAACTCTAAAAGGTCTTTCTGGGTATCCCATGTTATCCCTAGCACTTTGGTCTTCTCACCAGCTTCCTTAACTTGACCTAAAGTCTCCTTAGCAAATGTGCTGTCATCTGTGGTGGCTTTCAATTCTTTCAATACATTCTCACTCTCATTCTGATGAATCTTTAATTGCAGATCAGGGTCATTCGTCTTCCATTTTCGAAGCTTAAAACCACCCTCCTGTAATCTTCCTTTTGCTTTCTGGAAAAGAGCAAAAGCTTCATGAGTATTGCTGCAACCTGATACTAAGTCATCAACATAGAAGCCTTCGACTAACTTAGTGACAAAATTGGGGTCAATCTCTTTGTAATGCTCTATGTGATGTCTCAAAACTGCATTTAAAATGAATGGGGAAGCATTAACTCCAAATACCACGGTCTGATACCGGAACACTACAATCTTTGGATCCTCTGCCTGTACATCATCCACCCAAAGGAATCTCAAGCAGTCTCTGTCTTCTGGAATAATCTCAATGTTCAAAAATGCCTTCTCTATATCCCCTACCAATGCAACCTTGTTCTCCCTAAACCTCAAAAGGATTTCAAAAAGAAGGGGTGTCATGGGAGGACCAACATGAAGGCAATCATTTAGAGACACACCTGACTTTCTGGCTTTACATGAGGCATCAAATACAACTCTTACCTTTGTGGTCTCTGCCTCTTCCCTGATGACTGCTTGGTGTGCCAAATAATGCACATTTTTTGCACTTTCCAATTCTGAAACTCTTTCTATAATTCCAGATTGCTCCTGCTCAAGAATTATGTCATTGTATTTCTGAAGGGTAGAGGGGTCTTTCCTAAGCTTTCTTAGTAGGTTGTTGAGACGCATTAGGCTAATTTCAAAATTAGGGGGTAAATCACCATGTCCAACTTTCCATGGTAAACCAACTTGGTACCGCTTTCCTGTAAAAAAGATATTATCAATGAGGGTTTCATGAACTTCATTCTTCTCTCTGATTCCAAGGCTGTCTAAATCCCAAAGTGTATGCACTCTTTCCTCAATCTGCTGTTTGTCTGACTTAGAATGGCTGGAAATAAAATTCACATTAGTTTTGTAAGTAGAATCTGAAGTCTTACCTCCTTTCAATGGGCCAGAAAGTACCCAACCAAGTGTTGTTTTGACAGCTACTGGCTCTTGAGGCCCCCCTCGTACTGTTTCCCCTTGCTGAAACTCCCAGACAAAGTTAGAACCAATGAGAATATCCACCTGCAATGTTTCTTCATTCCTGCAAACATCTGAGAAATATATCTTATGCAAGTGGTGGTAATTGCCCTTAATCAACTCAACATGCTCATTTGGAATGCTGGCAATTTCATCAACAACAAAACATTCCAATTTCACAGGCTTCCCACCATGCAAAGGAACCAAGGAAAACTCCACAATATCCCTCATCTTCACCTCTGCTTCACTCTTCCCAAAAGCCTGTATTCCCAAACTTTCACTCCTTGTTGGCCTTAAACCTATCCTACCTACAGCCTTGGCAGTGATAAAGGACTGGTGTGAACCAGTGTCAAATAACACTCTCACTTTGCTCTCTCTTTTTCCATCTACTTTTGCCAAGGCTGTCTGCAAGGCTACACTCTCCCCACAATAAGTACTGCCCACCCAGGAAGTGGCATTTGCATTAAGTGGGGGTGAACTGGGTTTGGGTTGCGCTTCCTTATTCGCATCTTGTCCTACAGGGTTTTCCTTGGACTTAGGCCCACTGCAAATAGCAACATGATGTTTACCATTGCAGATTCTACACCTGATCCTAGAACGGCAATCAAAAGCCCTATGGGCTGAATTAAGGCAAACATAACATTTAGCATATTTACGTAAAATCTTCTTACGTTCCTCAGGGTCCTTCACCGTAATACAAGTTTCTGGTGAATGTTCTTCCAGGCAAAATACACATTTTCTTTTTCCATTTCCAGCGAACAGCATGTTTGCAGTTCCGGTTTCTTGATTCTGTTTAGGCCTTGAACCTCTCTCTTCGTTGCCGGCTTTGCCATTCCCTTTCGTCACAATCAATGGCATATGGCTCTCTCTCACGGATACTTCCTTCTCTAAGGCAACCAGCATGTCGTCCAGCATCCACTCCATTTGTTCCTTATCACTGAAACGAATCATGTTTATTCGAATATTCTCTGGAACTTTCTCCATCAAGAGAGGCACAACGTAACTCGAATATGTGTACTTGTCAACACCCAAAGCCTCGAGACCGCGAAAATGTGTCTCGATCTGATCATGCAACGCTCGTAGCCTAGCAACATTTTTCTCGCTGAAGACTGGTGACAAGGAAGTGAGCTCATTGATGTGTGTTCTCTCAATCACGAGGGGTCTTGCGTATCTTTTCTTCAACAAATCAATGGCCGTACCGTATTCTGCATCAGTTATGGGCATTCCCGCGATGACGCTTCTGGCAGGCTCTTCCAAGAAACTCTTGAGATATTTGAATTTATCCACGTTGGCCAACTCTTCGTTTTCGTGTATAGCCGAACAAAACCCATCCCAGAATTCCTGCCACTCGTAGATTTTTCCATTAAATTTTCTCAACTCTAATTTTGGCAATTTAACATTCACTCTTTTTCCTTGGGATCCGATTGACGACAATGAACCGATTGAAGCAAGGCTTTCCCTTGAATCACTTCTCTGAAGATTCGGCAATTTCAATTTTTCAAGGGCTTCTTCGATCGAAATTAAAGCGCACGACAGTTTTTCCTTATACTCCAGAGCATCGTCCATTTCTTTATCCGCGGTTTGTTCGTCTGCATGTTCAGTTAATAATTCTAAAATCTCATTGTCCAAATCTTTCAAGTCACTCCGTTTTTCGATAAGTTCATTCTGATAATGTTTGAGCTTTCTCTTATCCACAGGGTCAGTCTTGAGAAGCTCATCGACTTTGTTCACGATCTTCGTCACGTTTCTTCGATGCGTCGTTCGTTTCTTCTTCACTTTATCGACGTTCTCCATTCTAAAATTTCTCTATAATTCTGCAACTGAAATTATCATCATCCCTTGGCTTGGTGGACCATAATGTTGGAGCTTTTACACTCCAAGCACGCTCGTTCGAAAGGGCGAAAATAACTTTGCAGAATTGCACTCAAACAGAAGACATGTATCCTTGTGAATCCACTTTCATTCAATCTGCACTCTACGTTACGTATGCAATCTCTACAAGCAATCTATCAATCTGAGCAATGCTGAATCTTCAACACTATTTCTTTGAAGTCATGCGGTTTCGACAAGGAAATTACTTTAGCAATAGTTCAAAAATAATAGCCAATCAAATATTGACAACTCAAGTTAGTATGTTTTTTATCAAGTTCATTTGCGTAAGCCTCTTACACTAAAAATACATTGTAAATTAGTCAGTATCCGGAACCTCACATGAGTCTGCATGGAACCGAGGCTATTACGTATAATGGCTTCAAATATAACGCAAAAGAAAAAATAACATGAATCACTAAAGTGCCGACAAGAATCAATGAAAATAGTCCAAATAACTAAAGTGTTACTCTACTACCATGTGCTTGCAAATGCATGATGGCGCAAGGGTGGGGTTTCCCCGACATTTGGGTCCCAATGTGTGGAATAGCTTACCGAATGAGATCAAATCCTCGGAAACTATTGACATATTCAAACTATTGATAAAGCAATGGTCTGGCATTCAATCCAATTGTAAGGTGCGTAGATGTGAAGATCCCTGATACATATGCTTGAAATGCCTGCAGACTCGAATCAAAGGGGGACGCTTGAAGAGTCTGCAGACTTGAATCACACAGAGCATTCCCTGCTTTCGCAGACACCTCACATCAAAACGATTAGAGGAGCGAAACAAAATGGCTTTCTATTGGCAAACTGCCACTGAGCTAGTCTGTGTAAAATAGCCTTTACGAGCGGACTACTGCATTTACAGGTGGAAAATGGCATTATAGATTCATCACGACGGCAAAGCGTTATAGCAGCGTTATAAAGGCGAAACCATCCCGTTTTTAGTGCAACTTTCCAAAAGTTTCGGTATGCTTACAAGGAAATCTGCTAATTTTTAGCTCTGAGGAAGCCTCATATGCCGAGGCGAAATATCAGCTCTTATATACAATATATATAATCAATGTTTAATCCAAATAATAGTTGTCATTTATTTTGCGTCGTATTGTGGTGTTCCTGCCTTCTAATACACTGCTAAATGTTGTGCGAAACAAATCTCCCTTACGATAGTGAGTAAGGAAAGCAGTCACAGTTAAACTAGCAAGATAATTGAACGAACATCCAGTTCTCAAAGCATAGGGAAACCTATTTCAAGTTTGCTGCAAAAAATTCTTCCGTTTGTGACAATGACTTTGTAAACAGCGCCACCAACTCAATGAGTTGAAAGTTGGTCATCATTTCATTGAAGTCAACTTTACTTTTCGGAGCTCACTTGTCTAGCTGATAAAACTTCCACAACAGGAAACTATCCGCCCAATATCACTGCAGCTGCCTTGAAAAAGGTACCCAATTTAGCATAAGGGGTCAGTGCAGTTCCAGTCAAGAACCAAAGCACTACAGAAAAACTTCTTCTTACCATAACATCGTAACGAACAAGTAAAAAATCATTTACAGCAATTTTCATACAATCACCGATAACGACCAAACTTGTGACATATTCTAATTTTCTTTTCACGAGACAAGTTACCCTACCTACTAATCACTCTACGAAACACTACGAAAACGGTAAAGCAAGGGGGGCAGTCTGGGAGACCAGATATTTCTGCAACAGAATACAGCAAGCAAACCCTAGTTAATGCTTTTCGCCGATGGTGCAAGTGGGCAAAGAGGAAACTTAGACCCGATGAATGCCAGCTGTGAAGATAGTTGCCACATTATGTAAACAATGAAAACCAAAAATCTACATCAACAATTATCATCAAAGCTGTCAATGACAACGAAAGCTTTCAGTACCTTAGTCGCTGGCTCGATATGGAGATGAACAATAACGAGCACAAAGAAGAGCCGTTGGTTACAACTGAAAAGATTTTGAGCTTGATCTATCAGCTTCCACTGCATGCAATGAAGACCGCGACTGCAGACTTTGCAGGCAGTATATTCCTCGGCTCGGCTTTTTATAGTTTTACACCATTTTTAATATGAACTTTGTGCATTGATATGAATTTTTGTAATTTTATTGACTTGTTTTCCTTGTATATATTTATGTAACATTGTATTTAATTTGTTGGCTTGAATTAGCTTTTTAATTTCACATAGCTATGTAAGTTGCCAACTTGAAATAAATCGATGATAATAATAATAATAATAATAATAATAATAATAATAATAATAATAATAATAATAATAATAATAATAATAATAATAATAATAATAATGGCTTTACTGTACAGGCAATGCCTCCCTTCCAAAATAAGCTGAGATCTTACGGTCACTGAAATCGATATGACACGATGTGTCATTGGTACTTCCGGCGATGGTTCAACGTTCCAGTAAGCACTATTGCTCGGAATACTACGAACTCCCCTTTTGTAAATCACTAAGGAAAAGATGTTAACACTGATTGGCTCGCAGGTCAATAGGATGAGCGAAGCGTTTTGGGACATGCGCTTTTGAGAATAACATGGCGCGAAAAGAAAACAAACGCATAGGTGCTAGACATACTTAAAGGACACCTTCAACTCAAGAATGAACATCGTGAAAAGAAAGATGAGATTGTTTGGCTACATGATGAGAAAGGAAGACAGTTTAGAAAAGCTAATCATTGAAGATAAGAGAAACAGAAAAGGCAACAAGGAAGGCCACTGACATCATGGCTAAGTGACAGAGAGATGGATTTGGCGAATACAAGGATTGGACAGGATGCATGGATGAATGGAACGGATCGGAAGAATACAACTTGGGTAATAAAAACTTGAAATGTTTGGTTTACGCCCATTTCAAAAGTGATCGGAAATGTACACAAAAACACGACCTGGCAATTTTAAAGCAATCTACATTTGAAAGATTTGCGTTTTTACATTTTTTGATGCTCTGATCACTGTGAGTGGTTTGGTGTGAGGATTAGTAGATCTTTAAGCTTTCAATTGAATAGTGAGGGCGAAAGTGAAGCTACGATTTTTAGCGCCAAACGCTCGGATCGCAGATATAGCAAAGCGCTAATCGAGTCCGTGCCCCTTGTCATGACGCTCAACTGGTGGCGGGGCCCTACCGCTTTTCGAGCCCACTCCGCCTGATTGTTCTGGCTGCAAAGTCAAGGGATTACACCACTGTGCCACGACACCAATGAATGTATGTACCATTCCAATTATTGTCATTTTAATAATGGTTATTATTGTCATTATCAAATTATTATCATAAAATGATTGTTGTTATCATTTAACAGTTGTCCTTTCATAATTATCAATTTCATTACCATCATCATTACCAAAAACAGAATATTATCACTCAAGCTCACAGAAACATCGCAATAAATCGAACAGA
This sequence comes from Aurelia sp. 4 Dawson et al 2005, assembly GCA_964019985.1. Taxonomy (NCBI): domain Eukaryota; kingdom Metazoa; phylum Cnidaria; class Scyphozoa; order Semaeostomeae; family Ulmaridae; genus Aurelia; species Aurelia sp. 4 Dawson et al 2005. The sequence continues at coordinate 10,123,549 of OZ026504.1, forward strand.
CATCAGCAAGGAATAAAAAAAGAAAGTTGTTAGTGTTGTTATCAGATCTAAAAAAGCGCAAAAGCAAGAATAGCCCATGATTTCTAACTTTTCGATTTCATATCAACAGGAGAATCTCGGGGTCGCTGACGAGAGATGCAGATAATCAAATCAAATTATTCTTCCAAGGAATTGTGCGATCGGCAATGAAATATATGACAACCTGATAAAAATATACAGGGTATAAAAGTATGAATTAGCAATCAGTTCCCACATCTTAACATGACCGCATTACCTGAAAGTCTATAATGAGAAGTAATGAACTATGGAATTTAATAATCCTTTCAAAAATAAAGAGAGGTAATGAGGGCGAAAGATTAACAACTGGAGTGAATAAACTATTAATTCCAACGTGCTGATACAATAACAGCAAAATATACAATGTGCGGAGTGCAAAAGCAAGAAAAATCCATGAGGCCCAACTTGTTGATATCATAACAAAATAGTCTGCAGGTTCCCAACGAGAGCTAAAGGATAATCGCGAAAGATCAGTGTTCACTTTACATGCCTGTTGTTAGCACATATCATTGCACTCTATAACAGCTACAAAGAGTTCACAGGTACCCCCAATACATGCATATATTAGTAAGTAGAATGATATCTTAAACCAGTTGGTGATCGGCAGGTATGGCGAGTGCTTTATGAAGCGTGATGAGAAGACCTTTTGAGATAACAACCTGAAAGCATGTTTAAAAACAAAAGTACAGAGAACGCAACAGGTGGCACAGACATACAAGAAATGGGCGAGAGATGAAAATAATCATTAAAACTATTGAACAATGACCACAAATAATGTCTGAGAGATTAGAAAGGGCATACTGCAAACCATTATCTCATACAAATTCCTTTACTTAAGTCATTCTCTCTTGCTACTAAAAACATTCAAACAAATAAAATTTGTTACGAATCGTCGTTGAATTGATTGAACAATGTTCATGACAATCGTTGCAAAAGAAGTAAGCTGCAAAAGATATCTTTAATCAAAATTTCTATACTCTATGCTTCTCTTGCTGGTGCCGCCATGCAGAAATAATTATTGAAAATATCAAAATCTATCTGGACAAGTTTTTGGGAGATCTGAAAGCTTCGAATTATATCTTTCATGCATTTATACATCTGTTTCATTCTCCTTGATTGTATAGGCAACCATGAATAAGGCAAGCTGTTTAAAAACAATCTTTAAAATCATTGAAAATTATCTCGATCAACATTTGGGAGACTAAAACGGCATGCTGCAAATTATGCGTTATCCATGTGTTATCCTCTTCAGGAGAAAAATCGATCGCCTACAAAAAAGTTGGTATACTGCCAGGAATGAAACGTTAATCCACCCTGAGGGATAAACACAAAAAGTTGGAGGAAGAGGACTTATATGTTTCGCCAAGTGCGTAGAACTGGAGAAACTGAATCTGTCTGTATCTGTATCTGTATGCTACTTAGCTAATACTCACTAATGAGCAAATATGCTAAGGGTAATTGTTGTTGATTCCTGATTTCCACTGAACGCCTCTATTCATGCGAAGCTGTCTCGGACGTAATTTCAAAATTTGTAGCAAAATGAAATTTGGCCACTTGCAAGAAGTTAGATTTACGAACTTAGATTTACAGCTTAAAGATGAAACTAGCACATACCGGGGTTAGCTGCAAAAACAGTTTGCTAATAGGCATCACTAATATTAACATGAATTTAGCTAGAGAACAGTTGCTTCACATGAGAAGTCCGCCCAGTGGAAATCAGGCTTTAGACTGCTTTCAGAAAATTTGTCAATGCAGCTTTAAAGTCCTCATTTTTCTCATTTAGAACCACTGAGTCAGGCAGATGGTTCCATTCACTTATGGTTCTTGGTACAAACGAGTTCTTATACGTGTCTGTATTGCAGCGCATTATTTTGACACATTTTGAGTTTGAAGTGCGTTGTTTCCGTTGGTTGAATTGCAATATGGAGTCCCTGGGTACAGTAACCAAGTCATATACGATCTTATGAAAGAAGACAAGCCGTTTTTCTCTTCGACGCTCATGCAGTGGCTGCCAATTGAGGTCTTTCATCATTTTAGTGACATTTTCATTTTAGTGACAAGTGACATTGAGGTCTTTCATCATTTTAGTGACATTTTAGTGAATCTTCAGCAATAGTAAAGAGGAGGCATTCAAGTTTATCAGTGCCCAGAGGGAACGTTTTGTTGATGAAATTGAGACAAAGACAGCTACAAGTTAAGGGCTGAGAGGGAAACGCTTGCTGCCGTTGAGAATAATCCGCTGCAATGGCAAATTTGAGGGAGGAACAAAGAAACGTAAGAATAAGATTTACCCTGGATTTGACCAGCGAATGGAGACCTAAACAGGGAAACAGAGAGCCTTATAATCGCTGCCCAATACCAGGTGTTGAAGACAAACCCAATCAAAGAGTCCATATACAAGTGTATTGTTCAGCTGCCCCCAAAAACTCCCTTCAAGCTACACATAGATCATCATCATCAGGTACCATCTTCTATCAGAAGGTTGGTCACCATGACTCTCCATCTCCTCTTATCCTCAGACATTCTTTTCGCACTCCCCATAATCAACTCCACTCCTTTACATCATCTCCCCAAGTTCTTCTCTGTCTTCCTCTGTCTCTTTTCCCTTCGATCACTCCCTCCAGAACAAGCCTAGGTAGCAACTCAGATGATCCTCTCATGATATGCCCTGCAAATCTCATCTATCTTGTTATGAGATCTTGAAGTAAGTTTTTGCTTTTCCCGATCATATCAAATACTTTTTCATTAGAAATCATTTCTCTACACATAGATAGTAACCGTATAATGAAATAACAATCTGTCGTACGCTCCCTCATAAACATTGACTGTAAATGAATTAATCTGCGAATACCAGCCCGATTATGACATGCAAGGTCCAGGTAGCAAAACTTAAATTGAGATCTCATCTGTAGCATAAACTGAAAAAAATTTATGAATTCGAAGCTCTTTCGCAGGAACTGCTCAAACGCTTTTAGTTCTTTGGCACACCCGGTACACTTGCTTGGGTATTTGTTTCAGGCATCGTTTCTAATCCGCAACCGCATCTCAAGATACGATGGAGCTTATCCTTTCTGCAGCTTTTTTGGGGGAGACAAAGGGGAGACATGTTTCCTACATATTGTTTAGCATTCTCTACCAGTTTGTGCTACCAGTCTTATAGTTTGGCTCACCTGAATGAGGCAATTAGCAGCGATCTTTGGAGCCTGGACGCTTGGCTTCAAGGCAATAAGCTTACTTAAATGCTAGAAAAACTCATTCTATACTTACTGCCACCAAGCTGGGACACGATGTTCCCAACTGCTAGAATGACTTAAACTGAAAATAAGTGATAACGAAACTAAGGGCCAGTACGACGAAAAATATAGACATGTTTCAATCAATTCATTGATAACCAATCATTTTCTCTCGTTTGGAACTTGCGTGCTTTTCGATTCTCTATTGTTTTGGCATTCAATATAGGCACTAGCGCCTAAAAAAATTACACAATGAATTAATTGAAACATGTCTATATTTTTCGTTGTACTGGCCCTTAATTTCATAATGAAGCTTTGCTTTCTAAGAACTGAATCAAGTGATAATGAGCAGCAAGTAATCGAAGACAAAATACGTCGGTTTGCAAACCTACTACTCTTTGGATTGGAAAGAATAATTCCAAGCAGTTTCTACTAAGGTCTCCATGGCAAATTATTGTTGAAGATTTTAAAAAAGGCCATGTCTTCTTTCCCAGAGGAAACTTTGCATACTCTGTACACAGGCACTGTAGAGCCCTGTTTTCGATACTACTGTTCTGTTTGGGGCTGTGCTGGTTCAACTGAAATCAAGCAGCTGCCAAAGCGCCAAAAAATGTGCCGCTAGGATAATAACGAGCAGCAGATTTGATGATCGAAGAAGACCATTTATTGAAAGGCTAGGATGGTAGACTATGGATAAACTTGAAACTTCTGAGCCTTTGACAATAGTCTTCAAGTCATTAAATGAGCTGTCTTCACAACAACTACAACCTCGTCACATGAAATTTGCAATGGTCAAGTTGCAGCCATCGTAGCGCAGGAACCGACCATAGGCTGCCAAGGAAAAGTCTGAATAAATATAAGGGATTTTTCTCATGTAGAGGTGTAAACTGTGGAAAAGCCTTTCAGCCGTATCAACGCAGACGCCCTCTCCATATCTCTTTTATTAGAAACGGAATGGATATTTTCCTTTGATTGCAAATTGCGAACTAATTGTACATAAGTTTTCAATATTTGCAGATAGCGTTTAATAGTTTGATTTGACTTATAACTTTCTAATACAATATTTATCAAAGATTATAATCACTGTTTTTATCGTAGGGCGCCTTGAAAACAGGCTTCTGCTGAAGGGTAAGCGTCCTTATAGGAATTAAATTAGCCTTCGCGTAGACCCGTCATTCCAAAAGAAGAAAGGGTCTACGAAACAAAGAACGCAAACTTACTACGAGGTTCCTGGATCTCTAGGGACTGAATTTATGCAGCCTCTGTTTGGACGCCTTTCACAAATTATTTGAAAAGAGGATTAGAATAATTAATTGGGCGGCCGTAGCAAGCCATTGCCCTTTGTTTCGCAGACCATTTCTTCTTTTGGAATAATGAGTCTACGCGTAGGCTAGAAGTAAATATGCAACGTTACATATGAAAACAAGCTTGTGCCTGAACAATAACAAAGTACGAAAATGAACAGAGTGGCATGCAAATTCCATGATTACTTCATTTTGTAAAACTGAAACATCCTGGCATCAAAGGATTGACTATAAATGCATTAAAGCATAGAGATCTCAATGACAATTGATCATGAAATAAACTGTCATACTTTGCTGTAAGGTGAAGAAGTTGTTCAGCCTTGCTGTATCGTAATCTTGTTTACAACTTTAAGCCTTTACTCAAATATCGTGGCAATATTTGAGCCTTCTCTTGATCTTTAATCTGGGAAAGCATGAGCGCCACTGATAACTTTCATTGCATACACCATTTCTGTTGCATGTATATAGACTACTTAACCATTTAAGTGTGAAATTCACCTGAATATGAATCGATGAACAATTGATGAAACAGCAAGGAAATGAAAAAGGTTCACATTGGTGCTGCAAACCCTACTAATCAATGATTAGTTACCCAAAATATACTTTGGGGAGATCAGTAATGTATACCTCTTTGCATAGTAGTAAAATTTAAGTTAAATCTACTTGGGTTACGTTTGATTCTCACTAAATTTTCAACAACGCTAATTCAAGCCAATCCAGCTGAACTAAAATTGCAGTTTAAGCTATTTCGTGTCATGTCGGACACTGTCTTTTTCACCATTAATACCTACGATGAAAGGGGGCAAGAAAAGACTAACCCTCCTCACAATCTTCTGTAACAACAGAAACCAAAACTTTTTAACAAATGAACGTCTCTCCATGATCGAAGAAATTAGAGCCAGATTTTTAAAACAGCACCTATCAACAAATGCTTTAATTCACCTGAAATGTAAAAATGATACACTGCTTTTCACATTTCTGTTGCTACTCTCTTACGACCACATGCTGTAGCATGGTAGACCAGGCGCAGAAAGGGGGTATCGCCCCCCCCCCAAAGTGACATTTGTAAGAAATGTATGAGATAGGGTGGATTTAGTCTATTTTGAGGAGCTGATTTCGAAAGTCGATGTTATACAGGCGAATTCGGAGTGCTTTCAGTCTCATTTCGATACTGAATGTCTCCTTTTCAAGCAACAAACAATTCTTTCTCCGTACTTGTCTTCGAACGTAGCATTGCTATTTAGAATAAATACAAACGGTATAGGATAGGGCTTGTGGGTAAATGAATTGTTACTGTAAGTTTCTGGCAAAATTTATCACTTTAAAGCCTCGCTTCCATGTTTAGATTCAAGCTTTATCAGAAAATATTTCTCATTTCATATAGCTTCAGCCATTTACAATCTAAAGAAATTAAAATCAGCTCAAAGTAGAATGGCGGTGCCTATGATATTTCAACTCCCTTTTGATCCGGGTCTCGTTCTCCCGTTGAAGTGAAAGTTGGCAAAGGAGTCTTACGATCTCAAACCTTGTCTGTGTCATAGATTTGCACATTTTTCTTAATAGATTCCAACTAAACGTTGCATTTATGGGATGGCATCAAAGGAAACCTGAATTTTTAAATGATATATGGCAGAACAACGAACCCCCTCTGGGGACGAGATTTATTCAATGCTGTATTCAACAAATAATCATAAAGTAAACGAAATTTATTGCATAACGGCATTGCATTGCAGGTATTGGAGGACACATTTAAGCAAAAAGTAGCTTTCTAAAGGTATTACATAAGTGTCTTTATGTATAGTTGCGTTTGGTTCACTGAGGTTGTCAAGTGTTACTTCTTCATCACAGCTTTTGCAGCTGGAGCATCAAACACAGCGGCGGCGCCCTGATATGGAGATGCTAAGGCCCCCACGAAGCATTTTCACCATTAATTATCAAGTTTTGTGCTTTGTGAGAGGAAGTTTTACTAAGCGGGTGACAAGAACATTGCACCTTTAGAAACCTCCAAGAAATAGCCATTCTGGCACAGTTGCTTTTGAATAAATGCTTCGTGTCAGTATACCGCAGTTACTAAGATAAATTCCCAATGGGACGATCATGTATATCAAATTGGTATCGTAAACAGAAGATAATTTTGGACAAAGTCGAGCAATTTGTTCCACTTAAACACTTTTAAATTCATAGCAAAACATAGGCGAAGAAGATCAAGCAAAGCATCACCTTTGTGTTCCCAAACGAGGGGCAAATCACCCCTCAAAATGGCGTACGAGATTCCAAGATTCCGGGAATTTCACAAAATTTCTCGAAGATTCCTGGGATTCTTCCTAATTTTTCAAAGATTCCTGATAGATTCTCGTTCCAAATAAGTGTTGATGATGCAGCACGATTGTCCATTTTTGATAAGGAAGCAAATGCTATTAAATCTTCTGGGTCTGGAAACACGCCAATAATAAGCAGCATGTACAAACATACAAGGGAAAAATGTATCAATGTGTGTCTACTCGTTCTTCTTTACGGCCAAACAGTTCCATGAAGTGATTTATGACTATATCTTCAGTCACCTTTATACTTTCCCCTATCTATCTATGATCTATCAATGAATTTAAGAAAGAAATTAAAAGCTGGAATGGCGCTGACTGCACATTCAGATTATGTAGGACTTTTATACCACAACTTGGATTTTTGTGATACCATGACACACCAGAGCCAGAATTTCGGATTTTAAACTGCTCGGATTTTTATGATACTACGTTTTTAATTCTGCTTTGAAATTCTATACCTTGTATTTTATATCTTCTTTATTTAATCATGTATATATATTCATTAGATGTATTAATTTTAGCAGTTGGCTTGGATTAGTTTGTATAGTATTGTTTTTGATATTTACTGTGCATAGTTATGTTAGCGCCTACTTTAAATAAATTGATTATTATTATTATATTATTATTATATCCCCGAGGAATCGATGCTTTAAGCCTTTTTAAATAAATCTTTTACGGATCTCTCAATTTCTCACATTTGCTTTGTCCTCAAGAAGTATTTGGCAAAGAAGATGTTTCTGATTACGTTTAAAAGATCGTATTATGAGAGTGTGATGTTGAAAAAGGTTTAAATTGTAATACTTTTGTAGACTTGATACTGTCTGCTGTTTTCTATGACGTGCATCAACGAAGTTAGAAGTAGCTTAGGTGGGGGGTAGGGGTACTTTTATTACGTGTGATCTTCGATGTTTTCAATCGATGAAAATAACGAGAACACAAATCGCTTTTGCCCGTGCTTTGTGCTACATTTAGATCAGATCCCTATATCTCCGTTAACTTACTTTTACTCAGTCGTAGATGCTCAGCAAATTGATAATCAATCTCTTTGTTGAGTCAGAGCGCCCATACAATCTAATAGCAGCTAATACAAGTGATGAAGAAGTATATATCATTGAAGATGGCAACACTTGACAACTTCAGTGAACCAAACACCAAGGTACAGACGCATACACAAGTAAAACCTATGGAGGGCAACACTTTGCTGAAATGTGTCCTCTAATAAGTGCAATACAATACCGCTATGCAATACATTTTTCATCTACTTTATGAGTAAATGCTGAATGCATCATGGAAACATGATTTAAAAATTCGGGTTCTCTTTTGAAACCATTCCATAATTTCAACATAACGTTAAAATATCTGAGGAAAAATTGCAAATCCATAACAAATGGGAGAATCTAAATGGTAAGATTCTTTTTACCAGCTTTTACTTCCACACGCGAACGAGGCTTGGTTCCTTATTTCACAATACAATAATCAAAATGGAGCAGAAATATCACAATCGGCATCACAATTCTGCTCTGAACTGATTTTAATTCCTTTAATTTGTAAATAGCCGTAACTATGTGAAATGAGAAATACTTTCTTATAAACCTTGAATCTAAACATGAAAGCGAGGGAATAAAGAGATAAACAATGCCAGCAAAGTAACAGTAACTATATATTTACCTACAAGCCCCATCCTGTATCATATGTAGTTATTCTAATTAGCAAGTGGTAAGTTTTAAGACAATTACGGGGAGAAATTGTTGGATTGCTTGAAAACAAGACTTTCAACATCGAAACAAGGCAGACAGCCACGAACTTGCACGTGTAAGATCGATTTTCGACATCAGTGCCCCAAAATTGACAAATTCACCCTATATCATAAATTTCGCTTTTGGGGGACGATACTCCCTTTCTCCGCCTGGTCAATGGTGTTCTGGTTTACCGTTATCTGATCAACTGATTTATTGAACCAGAAAGAGTACAAGAACCAACGGACATGTACTTTACTGTTCAAGCACAAGATCAAGGACAATATTTTCCACAAGTTACAGAAAGAGGAAACTAACATATGTGCATCCTCTCTTGCATGCATAATTTGGCCTTACCAAATTATGCTTTATCCAAAAGCACATGAAAATATGATGTTTACAATCTTTGCAACCTGAAGGGGAAAATTACGGAAATGAAGTCTACTTGATCATTCAATGCTATCCCCGCCGCTACAATCAGGGGACATTTTAACTTGTCTTCATTAGATTTGCAATGTAAATTATATTTTAAAATGGTATTTTTTCTTAACCATTGTAAACTTTAAATTTGTGGCCAACTTTTACTTATTTACTTATTTATCCTGTTTGTTTCAACCAAACTATTATCCAGATTCCTACCATAGTCTGATAAATACAAAGTAAAAGTGACACATTGAGCTTTCCATTGCAAAAGCTTGACATACCGGATGAAAAAGAAAAAACATGGGGGCGTCTGTCGGACTGTGACGCCGCATTGAGCCACTCGATCATCGTGAAATAAATTTTTCCATGCAGCCAACAGTCTAACTTAGATCATAAAACTTTCCGCATTGAAATTGGTCTCTTGATGCACTTTTCAAAAAAGATCATAGAGCATACAAAGATTATTCACCAATGAATAGATCTAACACAAAACAACAAAGCAACAAAGAGTTTGTGCAAGAAATGTGTCAAATCTATTCATGAGTCAATACAATTAAACAAAAGGAAAACAGCGGTACACTTTCAGCACACGCCACAAAACATTTAGTTTTGTTGTTTTTTGGTGAACCAAACAGCCAAGAAAATATTTGATCCTTTTTGTTTCCATTTGAATGAATTCAGCAAAATAAGGCATGCCATATCTATTTACGAGTGTACGAACTGTATCGAATCGCACTGTCTGTAGCACAAAGCCTATCGATGCGACGTTTTTGAGGAGACCACAGGCGCTTGCAGAGAAATATGGAACGAAAAAACTTTTCAAGAATTTGCTCAAGATTGGATGCTTTAAACGAAATTTGGAGACATTTAAATGGAAAATGAAGTCAAGTAGATCATTGAGTCTTTGGTAAGTGAATCATTTAGCTCAAGGATACAAACTAAGCCCTCTTGGGGTCAACGAATGAGTTTTAATCTGTAAGAAGTTTAGGCCCAGATCACATTTCTGGTAGAAATCGCTGAAAGTCACCCGCGATTTTGAGATGTAATTGAAGGGACAGTGCTTAGGTTATTGCTTAATGCAATATCCATAATCGGTGAGATTTTTGTCCTTATATCTCATTTGCAGCAAAGTTTCTCGATGTTTGAGCGAATATCAATATTCTTCGACCGAAAAAAGACTGTAATTTCGGCTCCAAATGAGATATTTTTCCAAGCACGCTATAAACTGTAGAGGGGCATCCCCTCTATTGATTTATCAAAGAAAATTCCATGTAATTATTGTACCTTATTAGCCATTTCAACTTTCGTGAGGGTACTCAAGAATTGACTTTGAACGGCCAATTTGGTATCACGTGGTTGGAAAGGAGCTATTTGATTGGCTGACTACTGTGAAATTAGATGATTTCCGCGTGCTTCAGCAACCAGTAAGGATTTGAGCTGTATGCTCTTGGAAAGTGGAAAGTGGAAAGTCAGCGTTCATTCATTTCTCCGTTTATATTTCGAAACCACGTTTTTGCTTTGATTCATTTTCATTGATAAAATACTGGCAAAGGTCAAATGACTTTAAATGAAATATTTGAAAAGTCTTTCTATTTGTCGATTTCCGTTTTTGTTCAGAGGGCTTCGATTCCAAAGCGAGTGAACTGGCTCAAAATCACCCTGAACAGCCATAGTGTGTGAACGTGGTCTCGTGTTGTGAATAGTGAGCTCCCCCCTTTCCGCTGGATGACTTTCTGAATAAAAACAGGTGGTAAATAATATTTTGATTCTAGGAACACACTTCTGACTGGATGACCTTTCATGGAGTTGAAAGAGGAGCATTTTTGGATATCTTAGCTGGTGTACCTCAAGGATCTATAATGGGACCCCTATTCTATAATTTCTATAACTCAAAGGTGTGGATGCAAGGCTTATAGGATGGGGCTAGATTATGGAACAGGACATTAAGAAACAATCACAGCGTAGACTTTGCCAAAAAAAACCCCGGGTGATACTGCTCAACCTGCAACATGCTTTGAGCATGATTAAGCTGCTAAGTAAGTCAACAACATGCCAATGCAGGTAAATGTTGTTGTTCTGCCAGAGGTAAGCATCAGAGCAATATATCAATTTTATGGAGTCAAATCTGTCCAACATGAAATAAGCTGGTGAACGTCAAATTTTGCAATGGGATCACAGGAAACTTGTGTCTCCTATGTGCTTTCTGTGTGCTTTCTTTATTTCATGACTAATTTGCGGAGATAAATGGTAATCATAACTGAGTTAACGAGTGGGACTGACTTACTGTCTTACCTGTGACCTGGAGCCCCTTCTTAGATTACAATGTTGGATTTTGTGATCAAAAAAGTTGCTTTCTAACTGTTTGGAGACTAATGTCTTTAAAGCATGGAAGTTAAGATAACAGAAATTTCAAAGACTGAGCATATTCCTTTCATAGATTTCCCAAAACAGCAAAACCTATTGAATTTATGAGGCTTGCATGGCAAAGGTGGTCAGTATAAGCTCTTTGCAAATTCAAATCCATGATAATGTGAACTAAATAACCAATACAAAATGTGGAATTGCATATGGTATTCCTTATTCAACAAGTACAAATTGAAATGCACCACAAATAGCAGGTTAAGCTGAATACAACATTGAGAATGTCAAAATATGGAGAAATAACGAGATTATCAAAGGTTGCTATGCAAGCTAGAAGTTTTTAGGTTTGTAAACAAAATTTTACTGATCGATACTAACGAATTGAGAAGCACCAATCCAACATTAAATGAGAGGAAAATCTAAGCTTTTATAATACATCCTGGTAAACTCTGTATGAGAGCCAGAGTAGATAAAACTGGCTTTGTAAAGTTGTTTTAATTCGAAAATCTATACCACTAACTTCTTTAATATAAAATAAAAAAGTAACTAATCTAATTCGAATATTTACATAAACTAAATTAATAAGCTAAATTAAACAAAGTTAAATACATATTTACAGTTTTCCCTTAGGTATCAAACAGGCAAAAACCCACCCTAAGACTTCTCAGGCATATTGTACTGGCATAAGTTGCATGTGCATTGTGTTCCATTCCATTGTTTCATGATTTGTTTAAAAGCTTTGAGAGTTTCAGCTGATTTTATCTCATTAGAGAGGCTATTCCATACCTGTGGCCCTAAAGATCGAAGACTATTAGAGCCGAAGGTTACTTGATTCGGTCTATAATGTTGCAGATCGTACGGATTTCTCGTTGAGCGATTCACGTTCATAGAGGATTTAAACTGAAATAAATTTTCCATGAAGGAAGGATTTAATCTCTTCATTGTCTTGTAGATTTCGACACAGAAGCTACGTAAGCGAGAAACATGCATAAAACATCTACCAGACTTTTGTAACAGTTCTTGATATGAACTGTTGTAATCATCATATTGAAATCGTAAAGCACGTTCTTGTATTCGTTCGACCTTATGCAGAGATTTTGCAGACGAAAAATGCCATACAAGCGGACAATAGTTGAAATTTGAATACACAAAACTCTGAACTAGAAGTTTCCTTGTTTCGAAATCAATAAATCGTTTTAATCTTTTCAAAACATTCAGCTGATTCGCAGCTTTTTTGCATAGATCGGAAATGTGAGGATCAAAGTTCAACTTGTAATCAAGTTTGACACCAAGCAATTTGACAGTGGATTCTGTTAGTATGTTTTGACCCTTAATTTTAATGTTGATACCAGTGGTGTCAGATCGGTCCTTCTTTACAATTATGGCATGAATTTATCTGGATTCGGACTCATTTCATTGTATGCCAGCCAATCCAAAGCAACGTTGGACTGTTCTTCCAAAACTTTCACTAGATCAGGTATATTCTTTGAAAAAAGCCCAAGGTATTGTCATCAGCATAGTTGTAAACAGTTGCTTGTCTTATAAATAGAAGAAGGTCATTTATGTAAAAATTGAAAAGAATTGGGCCTAGAACAGAGCCTTGAGGAGCGCCTGACAGAATGGTCTGAAATGAACTATAGGTGTTGTTAATTCTAACACACTGCTCACATCGCTTGAGGTAAGAATAGATATAAACTAAAGAATTTTCATCAAACCCATATGCAGAAAGCTTAGCTATTAGTAGATCATGGGGAATGCAGTCAAATGCTTTTGAGAGATCCATTAGGACTGCGCCTACAATGTGATCTGTATCAAGCTTAGATCGCCAGTCTTCAACTAGTCGAATTAGTACATGCTGTGTACTATATGATTTCCTATAAGCAGCGATGAAAACAGAGAGAGCCTTATCAAGATACATCATTAACTGTTTCTTAACTACTTTCTCAAAAATTTTAGAGAAAGCGTTAAGCACGCTCACAGGCCGAAAGTTTTTCTCCTTCGTTTGATCTACTTCTCCCTTATCAAGTGGACAAACTGCTGCGCGTTTTCCGTTTTCCGGAAACCTACTTTCTTGAATTGACGTGTTGATTGCATTAGTTAAAGGTAATGCTAAGTCGTTGCCCGCTAAAGACAAAAGCCTAGGAGGGATCTGGTCTTCTCCAGTTGATTTCTTGCAATCAATAGCTCTTAGCAATTGCCAAACATCACATGTTCCAACTTCTTGGAGCGAAAAAGGTTCAAAAAACTGATCTGAATGTTGTTTGATCGCTGCTATGCTTGGATGGTCTTTGTATTTTTCAATAATTTTCTGAACAATTTCTCGATCATCATCACTACCGATTGTGTTTGCTAAATTAGTCGGTTTCCTACCACTACTTTTTCTACGATATTTACATAATGATTGTTAAATATTTCTGAAAGTTCCAATTCATCCATGACAATTTTGTCATCCGTTACAAGCATTATGTCATTTTCAGCTAACCCACCTTTGTTGGACAGGAAAGGTTTTACAAGATTTCCTTGATCTGCTTGAACTGAACTATGAAATAATTTCCCAAGGGCGAAAAAGGCTTATAAATTAAAAACGTTTCTTTGTAAGGTGAAGACTTACTACTACAGGTGGTCAGTGGAAGAAAGTGAGTATACAAGAACATATATACATTCAAGAACAGCTTGCACATAATGTTATATGATATGAAAATTATTCTGATGAGAATATTGGTCAGCTTCAAACAAAATTGAAACACATGAGGTCAAAAATTTGAACTTCTATCAAGAAATGTCGCATCCATCCCTTCAGCTTGCAAAAAGAACATTTGTCTACATTAAGAATAAATCTTATTTGTTCACTTTAGCTAAAGGTAAAGGTATCAGCTTTATAGTATAGCAGTGTAGTACGTACATAAAGCTGCTGTGCTGCTTGACAGATTACAAGAGATGGATTAAGTTTTCTCCAAATTCTTGCAAAAATTGTTTTGCTGAGATAATTTGTCTCCATCATCAAAGCAACTGTAGAAACCCTTGGCTTTGTATGCATAGGTGAATATTAGAACTTATTCACTCAGCACATGATCACCTTCAAGGTGCATTACACAATGTTGGATCCAGAACTATTCACCTTTTGCCATTAAAATCCCTAATGTAATAAAGTTTTTGTCTCATGTCTTATTGCATCTCTGAAATGTCAACAGAGTTTAATCTGCATCTTATTTGCAACTTTAGACCAGTGGCTGTACTTTTGGTCCTTTGGTACCAAAATGGCCGTGAGAATTAAGAAACATTCAACTAAACGTGTGTATCAGAGTTCCTACAAGAAGATCACACCAAAATTGCTCATTCTTCAAGAAAATCTTAAAATTTTCTATCTGATATTACAAATTCAAGTTTTGAAAATAAGACTCAGCTGCTATTTACAAACAAGTAATGAACATGCAGTCAGAGTGTTGTTGGGAAGTGGTATAATCCTCCGACTTTGCAGTCACAGCAGTCAGGCTGAGTGGGTTGGATACCTGGTAGGGTCCCACTACTTCAGTGCCATGACAAGGGGTCACAGACTCGATTAGTGCTTTGCTACTTCTACCATTCCAGCGTTTGGTGCTAAAACCGCAACTTCACCTTCACTTTCACCATGCAGTTCCTGTGTTAGCAATATTAACCCCAGACTGTAATGTCTGCATTCTGCATGTAGAATATTTCAAGCATGGCAAGAAGGAAGTCGTCTCCTTGAATATTTTAGCCACTAATCTCTAAAAATCACCCTGCCTTCTATATTTGTGTCTTTCTTTACAATAATTTCATTCTATTGTATTTAGTTTTGCATTCATTGTAATTGATGGTAGAAAGTGAAATTTAATAAGATGAATGAACAAGAATATATGGAGTGTCTCGAAAAAATTGTGCCCCGTTTGCCGGAAGATTACGCCAAAACATCAAAGGCCCTCACCATACTTTTATATTATGTTGCCGTTCAGGTTTTCCATCAAAGTATGCCACAATCCCTGTGATCAACCATTGAAAAATGATGAACATGTGACGTTCAGAAGACCAAATTTAGCTCAATGACTGAAACAAACGGTCAGGCATTTTTTCTTACTATTTTGCGATGCTAAACAGCTACATGGAGGAGCTGAAACAGTGCAATCTCCAATTTCATGACTCTCACAAAAGTTCTAATGATCAGTGGAGAGTACAATCATTCCCCACCCCATGATCCTTAATTGAATGTCAAAATGAAGACAAGGGTCCCAAGATAATACACAATCAAAAGATAATGACAAAAATATTGTCATGTTTTGTTTGCAGGTGTTGTGAGTGAGCCAAGTATTTAGTTCATGGATAAATTCAAAATGCAACTCCAAAAAACTTTCTCCTTTCTCCTTTCTTTTGGTTTATTGTCTTGGGTAGTAAGTCAACAATCATTTGTAACAATCAAGGAATAAATCTGTGCATGAAAGGCTGCTTTTTGAATTTGAAATATATTTTTGTCATTGTCTTTTGATTTCTTATTATCTTGCGAATTCTTGTTTTCATTTTTGCATTCCATCAAGGATGATCGGGTACAAAATAGTTGAACTCTCTGATGGTTACTGGAAATTTTCACAGAGCAAAGACATTGGAGGATGATATTTCAGTTCATCCATGAAGCAGTTTATTGCAGCAAAATAGTAAGATAAAATGGCTTTAATCAAAAAGCAAATTTGGTTTCCTGACCATCGCAACTCCATCATTTTCATCATATTTTCATAGGGACGCTGGCAAACTTTAATTGAACATCTGAAGAGCAACATCGTGAATAATGTTGGTTTGTCACAAACTTGAAGCAAATGGGGCACAAGTTTTTCTAGGACACCCTGTATGCATAAGTTTAGATGGCCTAAAGGAGATTTTGTATTTTACACAGTTGAGCACAATGGCTTAACATGATAGATGTTTATGTTCATCATTGACTGTGGGTTCAGACTGAAGATTGTGCTTCCAGCACACATTATATTATGATGGACTCTAAAAACTTCCCAGCCTAGTATTGCCCATAAAGAGCAAATTTAACCTCTTTGATTATTTTGTATACCAGAAAGAATTGCCCAATTACTGAACAGCAAAATTGCAATAAATTCAGAGTCAAAGCTCTGGTTTTTTGCTTTGTAAATTTACAAAACTAGCTTTCTGAAGTAAATTAATTTGAATAAAAAGGTGCCTGCTTAGAAATTAATACAGCATTTAGAAGACGAAAAGAAAAATTAAAAGCCTTTGACTTTCAGGTGCTAGACATCAAACAAAGTGCTTCACTTCAGCAATGTTTAACTAAATAAGTCTTTAAGAAGATAAATAAAGTTAGGGGTATCACAGTACCATGAAGGACAATCAAAACAGCAAAAGATCACTGACATTGTAATTATCTTATACCCGTGTAGCAGGTGTTGAAAGCAAGGTTGTCAGGATTAAAGTCTGTTTGAATGAGTGATTGAGGAATTAGTAATCTTGTTTACGCTGTACAGTCTGAATCTCAGGTCGTTTACCGTAAACATATTCCAGAAGAAATAAAAGCATGACTGCATTTTTCTGCTTTCCTCGTCTTATCAGCAGAAATGCCCGACAATTCACTATCGCGTAATCAACTGATTATCTTTTGTGTTTGCAGACAAAAGACGACTGACTTTATGAAATTCGAGCGGGCAGCGATTTCTCATTTCACAGTTGCTTTAGTTTCTGGTTGATTTCAAGCAGAACATTTTGGGACAAGTTCTAAATGTACCTCGAAGCCTTACATTAATCCATAGTCCTCTGTACCAGATATATTCATGTGAGTTTCTAACGCGAAGCTTTCATACTGTATTCAATTTTTTGGACATGTCGCACTTTCGTTTGCAACAAAAATATATGTCTTAGCGTATTAAAAAAAACAGAAACCAATGCAAAGTTGCCTCTTGGTAGCCAGCATTTTAGTGTCAAATTTCGTAGCGGAATGAAAGGCACTGGCCTTTATTTTCATTTGAGTTGCAACGGCAGGCCCGTGGCCAAATTGCAACTTATTATCGAAATAATGTTATCGAAATGAACACAAAAGGCGATGGCCTAGGGTCATTGAGAGGACAAGGCTATGTCAACAAAAGAAGCGATGGCCTAAACCATCGATATCACCAAACTTCCTGCATTAAATAGTGAAATAGGAAGCAACTGTACGCAATCAACATTTAAAGCTTGTTTCAAAATTCACTTACCTTCGTCCAGCAGTCTCTCGGCGTGAAGAAAAATCTTGGGCATTTTGGTGATCGTCGTTTTGTCCTGCAGTAATTGATTCAGGTATTCAGAAGCAGCCATATCGTCAGTCACCATTTGGGCAATTAGATGGAGTCAGTCGATTATTCAATAAGTTAGCGTATCTGTTAGAAGATAAAAATGAGGAGCGATCGCTACTTTCGCTACCTGCTTTGTCCTTCTGCTTGTGACTGGTCTGATCTGACTTCCTCGGCTGCTGGCTGCACAACGCGATCGCTAAAATCGAATCGAACGGCGCGCGGTTTGACATGCCATGATCACGTGAACGCTCCCTTCCATTTCACGCATTAATGAGTGCAAACAAAAGGACAAGTCAGCTACAAGCATCACATGACAGGAACGAAAACAAAAGGACATGTTTATACAAGGGTCGTCTGACGTTGCTATTAACAGCAAGCATAATAGCACACAGCAGGTTTCCTGTTGGCTGAGATTGACAGGCCTCAATTAGCGAACAGTACAGTCACGGTCAGTCACTGTTTTGAAACCAATAGCATTGTTCTCATGTGTCGTAAGAATCGCAAAAGTCAGTAAAGCCTTGTTCTCAAATGTCGGAAGAATCGCAAAAGTCGGTAAAAGCCATGCACTCAAATGTCGTAGGAATCGCAAAAACAAGGGACTCGTCCCGTCCCATCATCATCATTTGCGATCTTTGCGATTGGTTGGTTCGCATGTGTCGGAAAAGAATCACCTTCATCTTCACAATGCATAAGGAGTGGAGAGCTTTGTTACGCCCATTACCGTTTGTGACACTTGCCGCACGCAGCTCCTCACGCCTGCTGCTTACCTCCAAAAATTTCAGAAAAACGAAGAAAAGTAGCCTATGCAGGGCCGTCGAGAAGGGGATCTTTTGTTTTCTTTTGTTTTTTAACAGGGCACATTGTAAAACAGTTATTTCTTAGCAACTGAATGTTTTTTTACCTTGTATAAATTATTCAAAATGAAATGAAATGGTAGAGGGGGTAAACATCTTGGGCCATAAGTATCTTGTGCCATAAAATTTCGTTCTTGCTATATATCCCTGCAGTGCATTTTTATGGCAATTTATCTGCTTTAACCCCATTAATACCGGGCTTTTTGGACCCTTGTAGTACCGGGAGGGGGGCACAAAGTGCTCCCCCCCCCCCTCCGTAAAGTCGCCAATATTGCAGATATGAAAACGAAACTTGGCAAAATGGTGTACAGTAACAAAATCTACACAATAGGCTACTTTTTTATTTTTGATTACATCCATGACGTCACAATGACGTCATAATTGAGGGAAATTCCAGTATTTGTGTAAACTGTGAATCTTTCCAGAAGCAATATAAACCAGAAGCAGCTCCAGATTGTCTTCAGAAAATACACATATGAATTTGGCACTGTACATCGATCTTAAGACAAACTCTCATATGACACTAAATCCCAAAACTAACGTGATTCTATGGGCTTCTCCAAAGCCTTAGCATGCCAACCTCAGTGACACCTAAAAATGTGGGCAACAAGAGCTTTCTCGAGCCTCTTGCGCCCAAAACCAATTCGTCCGACGTTAGCCTTTCTAATCCATTGCTGTTCCCTGAAGCTAACGATGCAGGCACTATTTATACAAAAAGAGTTTTCTAAAATATTTCAACGCAGACTGTAATGTTACATGGGAGAGACCAGATATTTCCAAATATGGTTTCCATAACGCGAGAAGGTTCCATGTTTCCAAATTGGGTAACAGGGTAGTCATGACCTTGCAATAAAACAGCTTAGGTAGGGCAAATCTCTAATCCTCGTAAACAAAAGAAACAAAGGTCGGGGGAATGCACGCGGTAATTCTAATGCCTTTCTGACGCAACAGGGGATTCCTTTTGATACAAACAGGCATACGTAATAGACGACTTTCAGCAGATTACGAAAAGTGACGCAAACGGGCCTAAGCAAATTCTTCAAACAAGGGCCTAAATCTAAACCTAAAGTTTCTTATAAGGGAAATCCTTGTGTCCAAAATTAGCCGTATTACATTTGCTTGCTGTTGGCAAAATTGACAATATTTAAGTTTATGTTTTTATTCCTTTTTAAATGGACTAGGTTGTATGACAAAGCCTTAATAAGTAAAAATCCATAGTATAATATCTATTTAAGTTTGTTATATATATTATATATTCATTATCTATATGCACCAGTTTTTCATTGTTTAATTTAAACCCCTAATTGTCAATGTAGATACTCTAAAATGCCTCAAGACGAAGTATAGTAATTAAGAGAATCCTTTTTGGTCATCAAGGTTTTTCTAATACATTCGTTATTATTTATATGACGTCATAAACATTGATGACGTCATTAAGTTTAAAATTGCAGACGTCATCGAAAATGAATAAAATTATATGTCATCTGAAAATTCTCATCAAGATCTATTGAATGGTAGTGTTCGCAATGATCTGTGATCATTCTGGAAAAATAAGAGTCCCTTCTTTTCTTTACTGCTGACCACGTGTTGAATAGATGTTAGTCACGTGATCAGTGTCTACCATTTTGAAAAATTTTTCAGATTTTTGATTAGTACACTAAATTTCAGGAAAATTCACAAAGTTTCAGCTCTGTCTCATTCCAACTGACGACACTACATCAAATAATCTGCGCCGCGGGCACTTTGTGCCCCCGCCCCGGTAGTAATAGGGTTAAAAGTGTATTTGCAAGAACTGTCGACTTTGAAGGCAATTTTCATGTCAGAAACCAACCGCTGTATTGATATTTCTAATTTATCGAAACTGACTCTTTTCCAGCTAGTCAGTCGTTGGTGTTGTGGGGTCGTTGAGTTTCTGTTCACATTCAATCTTTTCGGCCTTTAAAAATCGATCGTTCTTTCTAGCGCCTCCAGTGACTGCAGTAACGACGTGGTGTGAACAAGGCATTGCTAGTATAAAACGATGTCCTTGATTATAGCCTTTTGAACAAAAGAGTACGCATCGATTCAATATAATTTTCTGTATAACCTCCCTTTCATTCATTTCATTTTCATCTTTTTAAATTATTTACCAAGGGTACAATTCAGTTTAAATACTGTTTTACAATTGGCCCTGCAAAGGTACTTACAAAATAAAGAGTTATATGATACAAAATTTACAATAAAAATAAAAAATGTATAAGATTATTTTTCCTTGAGTTTTAACTTGAAGGCATTGATTGAGGGAGCCATCTTTGTTTCCAAATCAAGACTCTTCCAGAGACTGGCCCCGCGATACGCAAAGGATGTCTGGCCATTGCCAGTTCTCAACATGGGTATTGCAGGGTCAGTTTTTGAGTTTCTCAACTCTCTTGGATGTACCCCTGATAATCTAACGAAAAGATCACTGGGATATTGAGATGCAAGAGAGCTGAGAGATTTGTAAACCCTAGAACCTGTTTCTTTATATATCAGCTTTTGTACAGATGGCCAACCAAGGTCTCTGGAGAAAAGGAGCTGCAGATGCATCAAAAGGGCTATTTGGTACTATTCTGGCGGCTTTATTCTGTAATTTTTTAAGCACGTCTAACTTTGAAGCACCACAAGAGCCCCATACGGAGTAACAGTAGCTGAAATGTGGTTCTATGATGCTTCTATATGAATTCATCAAAGTATCAGTTTGAACAAACTTTCGCGCCTACTTCAATAGACCAATTGCTTTGGAGATCTTCTTCTATTCTCTTTTGAACCAAATGTGACTTTCCCAGGTAAGGCAATCATCAATCACGACTCCGAGGTATTTTGTTTCATTTATTAGGTCGATTTCCTCACCCCCTACCCTGAAAGAAGGAAGAGTGCTAGGATTATTCTTTTGTTTTTTAATTTTTGGCTTAGAGCCAATTATCATAGCTTGGGTTTTGACAACAATAAGGGAAAGCTTATTGCCCTGTAGCCACCTTTCAATGCATGAAAGCTCTTTGTTGATTACTAGGTCCAGTTCCTCACTTTTATCAGAAGAAAACGAGATGCCTGTGCCATCGGCATACATAGTAGCCTTAGCCGTCTTTAGAGCAAATGGCAAGTCATTTATGTACAGAAGAAAGAGAAGAGGCTCTAGGCACGATCCCTGTGGCACTCCGATATCAATATTTTCGATGCTAGAAGTTGTGCCATTAACTCTACAGTACTGCTTCCGATTATCAAGATAAGAACTGAACCATTTGTGAGCACGTCCAGTAATTCCATAAAATTGCATTTTATCTAAGAGTATTTGATGGTCAACCGTGTCGAATGCTGTCTTGAGATCTAGAAGATCATCGCAGTATACCTTCCTTTGTCTATGTCGATGTACCAATAACTGGTTCCTTTTAACAGACACGTCACAACCGAATGCAGAAAATTAAATAATTACTGGTGAGAAATCAGATACTTGTGCTTATCTAGGTACTGGTAGAACTGATCATATACAAGCTTTTCGAAGAGTCTTGACACGACTGGTAGAACAGAAATAAGCCTGTAATTTGATCGGTCATCAGGTTTCCCTCCTTTGAAAATAGGGGCCACGCGAGCTATTTTCCAACTATCAGGGAAGGACTCTGAGAATATGGAAAAGTTAAAGATATCACAGATGGAATTACAAATCACGGGAAATGCAATTTTAAGGAAGTTTCTCGCACTGCCATCAGATCCAAACCCGAGAGATTTTTTCATTTTACCCAGAGCTCTATTAATAGTAGTTACATTTACTGGATGAAATTCAAATTCAGTCGGTTGCTCAGTTGATTCATTTATTTTGTATTCTCCAGACAAAAGTGGGTTGGGTTGCTGTGGCATCTTAACACTAAGATTTCTTCTCACACCACAGAAAAACTCGTTCATAGACCTAGCGATATTTGAGTTCTCAGTAATGACCTTTTACATTCTAGCAAGTAAACGTAAACAAAGAACACTTTTTTTCTGCAATTATGGCTGCAATGCTTGTAGTGGCGGACTGGCAAATATTCTACCCACCGGGAAAAGTAACCAAACGGGCGCCAGCAGGTGGTCAACCTGCTTAACTTTGGGGTTAGTGACAAGGTCTCGAAAACTCTGTGTGGCGGGGAATCAGTTTTTTTTAACAATCTCCTAATGTCTTTTCGAAACCCTCACCATAGACTGCGGAATGGTGTAAAATTGGGGGAAAGGTTTCGAGCGGAGCGAGCAAAAAATGGGGGTCCGGGGGCTTGCCCCCAGAAATATTTAGAAATACACCATATAGAATTTCGGAAAAAGGAATCATTTTGAATAGACCTCCTTATTCACGATTTGCTTTAGAAAAGAAGTTGATTCTCATCTAAACTGACTGCATTTGAAACATAGACGCAGGTGGTAAAATTCATAGGTGTTATGATGTATTGCTGTCGGGTAATATAATAATTGTTGAATTTACATTAATTTCCAAAATTTTCGGACGTTTAATTTTGGACATTTAATTTTCGGACAAAAATTTTTGGACGAAATTATTATCAATTTCGGACAATTTCGGAAAAAATTTCGGACATCTTCAATCAGGTGAATAAAATTTCGGACATATACAATTTGATAATGAGTAGGCAAATCATACACCAGATATAGCAAAATTTCTTCACTCTATGTCTCAAACCAGAAACCAGCATAGTAATCAAGTGTAAAATGCAAGCATTATAAGGAAAATCGTGAATTGAAGTTGGGGCAAAAAGACTTCTCCCTAATGAGTAACAAACAACAATGATAGAGGTCAAATATACGTCTTTTATTAGGAACTTAGAATTTGAGTCAGTGCTGAGAGTTTCCTAAATGATCAGGATTTCAGCATTCCAGGATTTCAAATGAGTTTCATAAGATCCGTCGCAATCTTACAGTGTATTAAAAATTATTATGTTTTTCTTTCATTGAGACATTGCCTGTCCTTCCTTGAGATTTTTAACGTTCCTCTTTTAGAACAATAGTAATCTTACAACAGATTTCATTTCTTATCCAAAGAAATTTGTTGTCATTGTTATTTGCCAGTCAATTAAATTTTCTGACCACTAAAAAATTCGGACACTTAAATTATCGGACAATTATTTTTTCGCACTACTCATTTGTCCGAAAATTAAAACGTCCGAAATTTGTGAAAATTAATGTAGACCAAATGTTCGGAAACCCGGTCAATTCCACACTGCATTGTAGACACATTTTAATCACATGGCTAGTTATCAGTATTTTTAGCTTCTTGCTGTAGTTGCAAGTTTAATTCATTCCATAACTGTTAAGAATCCGGAAAGGTATTAAGAGTCATCGGAATTTTACTTCAGTATTGTTTAGATGCCAAAGAGCGTAATAGCCTCAGATGCAGTAGCACTGGTAAGAGGTTCCCGGATGGTGACTAAGTTTTATGTCTTAAAAGTATTCTTACTGAGTGAAAACCATTGTATCTTGCTAAAGGAACTTGCATCATGTTATACACTTGTTAAAATCCTATTGGTCAAAGATTAGTCATTTATGACATTAAATGTAGTGTTAAGTCACATGAATTTTAAAATAGATCAGACCGCACCTTGATTGGTATGAGATGGATGTCTGTAATCGAAGTTGAAGATTGAAAATGGCTATCGATGATTAGAAAGTGTTTTTTATTGAAATTCTATCTGCGTTTCAGTAATTATTAAGAGCTAGCAAGACAGGAGAGTGTAATCTCCTACATTTTGGTCCACCTTCAGCGGATTTTTTGCTGTAAACGCAGTATGGATAGAGCCAAGAAAAAGAGAGCAACCCATCGAAGGAATGTCACGAAGCTCGTGGGTAAAGTCGACGATTTGATTCCAAATGGAGTGGAAGGAATCGATACGATAATGTTAAAGCACTATATGAACGAACTGAAAGAGAAACGGAGTGATTTAAAGGAGTTTGACAACGAAATTTTGGAAATACTGTGCGAGAAAGCTGAGGATGATGTTATAGACAAGGAAATGGACGAAGCGAGCGATTATAAAGAAAAGATAACGAGAGCACTGAGTTTGATCGAAGATGCCTTAGAGAAGAGCAAGCCCAAGCGACAACTGAGTGCAGGGGGGTGGTACTACGAAGGGAGAAGGGAAATTGGCCAAAATTTCACGAGGGAAGGGAGAATTCAGAAAATTCTAAAGGGGAGAAGGGAGAAAAAATAATGAAAGGAGAAGGGAAGATCTTAAAATCATCATAGCTGATATGATCATTTTCCTATGTACGTTTCATGAAGCGGGACACTGACTTTTTTCTAACATAATTTTACCGTTTCACATGTTTTTGGAACTGTACTACACTGGAAGGAAGACAGCTCCTGGAAGGACGTCCCTAGTGCCCGTGGAATGGACTGAGATTTAAACGCTTTGGAGGCTGGCCTCCCTTTGAAATCAATGCATGCTTTGTATTTGCCTTGTTGTTGGAGTTGCTGCAGTTAAGTTGCCATAGCTGATCATAGCTGCTGCTCTGTTAAATTACAGTTAGCCACTGCCCATGTATGGCTCTGGGGCTGAAAATCCATTGTATCTGTTTGAAAATTGATGTCTTATAACTCTCAAGGGAGGTGAAACGCCCAGAGAGTATTGTTATGTGTAAGGAGATTCCTTACAATTTGATCAATGTTATAGGCCTTTTTTAGTCATTTTGCTGCCATGAAATTTTCATAATGCTAAATCTATCGATACTTCTAGTGCTGGTAAGACAGCGAGAAGAATCACAAAAATACTTCAGTCTTTGGGTTATTAACTGGAATTTGAATCATTCAAATCTGTAAAGTACTTTTGGAGCTCCGAAATTTTAGTCTGGTACCCAGGGTACGAAGTTTTAAAAGTGGGAACTTTTTCTGGCTCATCCGGTATGCCTCTATCATTTTCAAATCGCTGATAATCGAATCGCACACAGATACCTCGTTTGTTGATACTTGTGCTTTGAGATCAGAAATGTTAATCAAGAGTGTTCAAATCTGCCTTCAATTACAAGCCAGAGAAACGGCCTTTTGGCGAAAGTGAAGTTTTGAAGGACAAGCCAAAACTAAAATCAACTAAAATCAAAGGAAAACTGGAAAACGGCACAATAGGAGAATTCTACCAAATGCAAATTGTATATAATGTATCACAATATAATATGATATGATACAGTACAATGTGAGATAATTTTTGTTTCAAAGTTTTATCAAGGCTGGTGTTGATTTTCTCTGGGCTTTGACATTCTACTTAGGCCGAAAAGTGAATGCTCTGGTTTATAGATGACAGCAAATTTGAAATTTTAACATTGATGTTTCGATATCTAAAGCGCCAATATAAACATGTGGTACCTAAAAGATGACTAGCCACTAATTAAGACTGATTGGCCACTGATTAAAATTAGACTTCCATCACTAAGCCCTACTAAAGCTGTTTACTTGTATTCTGGGACACGAGGTATCTTGTTCCATTGTATTCCAAAGCAGTTCGTAGAGATCATATGGCTACATTGCTACATCTTTCTAGTAAGCTCAAATAAAAGTTTCTGCCAATTGAAGGGGATTCTAGCTAACGACCAGTTAGCCAAATATGGTACGACACGTGTCACTGCCTACATCTCTCGTCAAATCTTATGAATGAGTAGAGTTCCTTTAACCCTGTTTTAACCGGGTGAAAAAAGTGATTTTCTACCCGGGGGGGGCGTTTCTCGCCCCTTAATTATCTTCGCAACTATAAAAGCTATGACAATTAAACTTGCACTGTGTCATAATTAAACAAAAGAGAATCCAAATATAGCATCAATAAATTTCTTGTCACGTGATTGGTTGCTAGGGCAACAAAAAACAAGGCAAATTTTGACGAAATTGAGCTATATTTAGAAAAAGGTAAATTTATATCAAATAGCTGGCTAAAACAGACTAAAAATTATTCAAATGCTCACTTGATATCCTCAGTTTGAGATTTCATTTGGTTTTATATGAATATTTGTGGTTCCGAGTTAATTAACTAATTAAAGAAGGGTAATGCGATTCAAGGTAAAGTTGTTTGCTCAATAATAATGCTTAAACATCATCGATTTTGCATAATTTGAGTGAAATTTAGTTGTTTTATCAATATTTCAAGTCCTTACATGATTTTTATGTAAAAATTGCTAATTCATTAGAAATATGACGTCATAAAGATTTATAGCATCATAGAAATTATAAATTGCTGACATCAGCAAATATGGATAAATTATATGACAAATGAAAGTACTCATCTAGACAAATCGAATGGTATACCATACTAATGAGATTCAACACAACATGAGGAAACTAGAGCAATTTTAGAAATTTTGCTTGTGACCACTGTCCAAATAAGGGCATCTAGTGGTCATGTGGTTTAACAATAGGCATTGAAGTTTTCTTTTCTGATTGCAAATTAAATTTTAGTAAAAGTCAGCAAGTTTCGGTGTTATAGTCATCATCGTTTAGTAGCTATTAAAAAAGTTTGGGAGGGGGGCAAAAACTCCCTGGTTAAATTAGGGTTAAAGGTCGTTAATGTTCTGTAAATGGGCAAAGCCAATAGTGGATGTCCCCTGACAGAATAAGGCAGTGCGAAGCAATCTTTGCAAAACTTCATACTGGGTTTATATGAATGAATTTCTGAAAAAAGAACCTATATTTTTAGTTGGATGTTTGAAAGAAAACGAATAAAAAACAAGACCGGAGTTTGAGATGAAGGGAGAATAAAAAATCTGTGGGAGAAGGGAGAAAATGCAAATTTTTGATGGAAGAAGGGAGAAATCGCTAAATTTTCAAGGGAGAAAGGAGATTTAGACCCCTGTTCCACCAACCTGTGAGTGGTTCATTGGAAAGTTTAGCTTCAGTTTCATCTACCAACAGTTCTGCTGAAAGAAGAGTGAAAGTAAATCTGCCAAAGTTGGAGCTTACGAAACTTAGAGGAAAAATTCATCGCTGGCAAGAGTTTTGGGACGGATTTTGTAGCGCTGTGCATGAGAATGAAGACCTTGCAAATGTCCATAAATTTAAATACCTCAGAAGTCTTTTGGAGGAACTGGCTAAAAGTGTCGTAGCAGGAATACTGCTCACTTCCAGTGATTACGAGACCAGCATACAAGTCAAATCATTCAATAGGGCACAGGGGAACCCATAAATCTTCAAATTTCACACCTATAAGCCAATGGCGTTGCCGCATTTCCGTCACATGACCGAAAAAAAAGCTCTTCGAGACGAATTTTCGAGTACCTTTACGAAAATCAAAATGGACATTCGAGTAATAAAGATACAGAGCTGGTTTTGCAACGAGTCGATTCTGCAGGCCCTACTTCACATTTTACATTTGGTTAAAATCTCATCAGAGATCAGCGCTACATCAATTTCCACCCCACCTAAAATTGGCCTATTTTCAAATATCATTTAGGAACGCAATAGAAAAGATATAGCTTCCAAAATTTCACACATTACGTGAATTGTAGCAAGGAATAAAGCAAAGATGTTTGTTTGCGCAAGTTTCCAAAATACTTGACGAGTTAAAGCTATTTTCTACTAAGTAAGCTATCGGGCCTACCTTCATCCACTGCAGAATGCCCTTATTCCGTTTCAAATCGGCTTCATTTGCTGCAGCAAGGTAACACAGCTATTCACCAGCAACATAACACCAATTTCTACTATTCTCCACTGAAAAATCACCATCAACTGTGGTAAAATGCGATGAATTTTCAACGAATCTTCGCCATAGATTCCATTCCAAGTTTTGAATGTTGTTACAAACAGTGTGTGCACGTGTTGTGGAATTTACGTTATTGTCAAGTATTCTTGATGTCATGGTCGAGAGGTAGGTCCCTTGTTTCGTGTCAGGGACTTCGATCTTTGTTCAAATATGAAGAAGTTGCAGGGGTTGGGACCGAGCTAACAAAGTTATCTGTGTTTTCTTAAAGAAAGGAAACTTGTGAATGCATCTTTCAAAAGGATTTGAATCATTCATTATGTGGGGGGTCTAGGAAACTTTGCAGGCTCCCCCCTAAAGATGGAAGCTGTAGGACCAGTTTATAAATCAAATGCACTACCTTTGGCTCTCCTGTACCGAATAAACGGAGAGTGAGAATGATCTGGAGGGGTTTGAAAATGGTTCCATCTATCAATACTCAGGGTTTGGAGCCATCGGGGAGGCTGGAAAAGTAAAAAAATAGTCATGTTCTCTGGTTGAACACGAATCGTTTTCATGTTCACTCATAGTAATGTGCACTATCATTTCAGTTTTTCAAGAATTGACAGGGGAATAGTTTGAATAAAAGTGGGCAAAGTGGCAAATTTTTAAAGAATTGACAAGTGGGTGGAGGGGTACTTATTCGGTACTCCAGAGTACAAGGGATGGCGAAAATAACAAACAAATAGCTGAATAACTACGTAAGCTATGATTTGTTACAAAACTACAGGTTTTTTATAAGAAACTGGTTTATAAGAAACTAGTACTAAGATGGCCAAAATTTTAAGTAACTCAAGAAACTCTAGTACTATGTCTGAGAAGTACTAAGAAACTTTTCAAAGTTAAAGCATGAATTTTATAGCAAATAGATCATTGAACCCTTATTCTTGAGTAATAGTAACTAACCATTTGTGTTTTCAACATAACAGAACACTGTTTATTCCTTTATGATGTTTTAAATATCAAGAAACATATCTGCAGCAGTGTTAGCGACCACATTGACAATTCATGCATCCAAAAAATAAGAAACCAATCAAAAAACTTATAGTACTAAAATGGACAAAATTTCATGTTCAATTAAGAAACTTTTAGTACTATGGCCTGATTCTAGTTTCTTATAAAAAACGTGTATACCAACTGGTTTGACTTGCTACAAGTCTCAGTTTTAATCTCAGAATATCTCAGTCAGCGTAAAATGAAGAGGTCCATGACAATACGAAGAGAAACAAAACGAAGACTTGTATCAAGTCAACCAACTGGTATATGCTTTGACTAAAATACTTTCTAATTATAACAATTAAGACGATGACTTCGAAAGATAGGTGCTTAAAATGAAACAGATAACAATAGCAACAACAACAAAAACAACAGCAATATAAGTTATAATTCATATTTTCTGCTTAATATTTCTTAATTAAGAATAACATTAACAACAGGTCGATGGATGTGGAATATCTATTTCAGTTCCTAAAGCTAAAATCAAAGTCATATTGTTGTTGGGCAATCTTGGTTTTTGCTGAAAAGTATCTACAAAGTGAACGCATTGCAACAAAGTAAGTCCGAATTCCACGTCAAGGAGTTGCCTCTTATTCGGGTTCCGGTTTTTGACAGACCGCAACCCCACACAATTCATGCTATGTACCAAGCCACAATGGTATTTGCAAATCAGGACTTGCTTTTAAATCCTTGAGACCATGGCCCATAATCTTTACTTTAGTGAGTTTTTATGCAGGGTCAGGTAACAAACTGATTGTCAGAAAAAACATACTGGCAAGCTTGACACAACGAATATTCTTTGACATTTCTAGTTGGTTTGCTAGAAATTCTGAAACTCAGCAATCGTTTCTATTAAGTGGGTTCGAAGACACTTTTTTAAATTTTGTTGGACCCAAACATAAAGAACACCAAGACCAGCAGCGATACATAGTCATACAGTGGGGGAAGCAAACTGCTAGTTACAACGAAGACATTACGACAATAAACAACGAGGACTATATGTGGACGAGGCTAAATTTGCAAGATGTGTTAGTTTCCGACCACAACCATAGCGGGTCTCACTAGAACCCTCTGGAAAACTTTCAGCAAAAAGAAAGACAGTTTTCTATTTATTGATGGCAGATTGCCAGTGAGTCCATCGCCATCATCATTCTCATCACGATCGTTGTCATCATCATATTTAGTCATTCAGGGTACCAGAGCCTCACAATTTAAGTGAAAGGATTTTGGTTATTTTTTTGGCTCTGGTACCCAGGGTATTCATTTATAAGCTGAACCATAGTCACGAAAATGTTCTTTCTTTTGACTATGGCTGAACGCAGTAGTTAATTCAGGCTCACATAATTTCAGCCCCTGTCATCACTCTTATTAAATTGTTTTTCAGACGTTCTCCCATGGAAAGGAAAGAAGGCGAAATTATTTCTTTTCATATGCGTATTTTTGAAGAAACAAAGAATTTTGCCAGTTCACGTATCTTTTACAAGAAACTGCTTATGAGAAACTGAAAACTGTCAGATCGCCACAAATTAAGAAACTCCGGCATGTGTTCTTTATGCTCTCTTGCTTCCTTTATCATATCAATCGCAATGTACTTCAGTAATGTCTAAACATTGCAAGGGCTTCATAACACTTTGTTTTTGAAATGTTCCCGTGGCACAGATCTGAATATTTTAAGAACCTTCCATTAGTGGCTC
Source organism: Aurelia sp. 4 Dawson et al 2005 (assembly GCA_964019985.1). Taxonomy (NCBI): domain Eukaryota; kingdom Metazoa; phylum Cnidaria; class Scyphozoa; order Semaeostomeae; family Ulmaridae; genus Aurelia; species Aurelia sp. 4 Dawson et al 2005. The sequence goes on from OZ026504.1 coordinate 10,154,531, forward strand.
AAATTCTTTAATTCCTTATGAAAAATACGTTTACTGAAAATGTCTTTAAATAACCAGACTTTGAGTACTTACGAGTTTCTTAATGATTTCATAACAATCTTCATGTTCACTGCCTGTACCCTTATGGACATTTCAAAACAAGATTTCTTCAAGCCTTTCTAATTTTTAGACATCACTCAAGCACCTTCCGAGTAATATGATACTTGAAACATGTGAAAATAAAGTAAAATATGTCCACGATTTCCTTTTTCAAATTAGTTAGTTTTTAAGTTATATTTTTCCAGAACTTGCATTTCTTAAATTTTTAGTGACTTACTTTAGAGTTGAGTTTCTTATAAGCAGTAGCTTAGAAGAAACAGGTGGAGTTGTCTGTGTGGCTTGGTTGGGATGGCTCGGTTGGAAACTAGTACACATCTAACAAATGCTTGCAGTGATCTAGTTCGTATCAGAAATTGGGACAACAACCTAAACAACAACCAAACAACAAGAACAACAAGCATAACAACAACAGCCTCTTTTTACTATGTACATATTTACGAACAACCGGGAGGAATATTCCAGCAGTTATGCGTCATTGAGTGAAAGGATATGTTGTCAGTCGATTCCTGTTTGCTTCTATTGTTATTGATTCCAAATGCTGTGCAACCTTTAAAACAAGGAACAGATTGGAATAAAATGCTTCGAAACAAATCTTGATGTGCTTCTGCCCCTACAACTGCAATTACCTATTTCCCTCAAAAAACGATTCAACGATAATGGCATCCTTGAAATCAGTTCAATTATAGAGAAATAACACCACAACGAAAAACAACACAAGTTGATTCTGTCCTCTCGCTGATCTTTCCATTTTCTTAAGGTTATCATATGAAACAAGGAACTGTAGTAATTTTTCAGGGTGAAATAGTGATCTAGAACCATAGAGGAGACAAGAACAGAGTTTGCTAAATGAGTCCCCAACTGATAATTTCTCTTTGTAAATCAAGCAAAGTATCGCTCATATTGGTGCTGTCAGGGGCGTGTTGATCAGCTTCATCATCCAAAGTTTCATCTTCGTCGTCATCAGCAACTTCATCAGCGTCTTCTTTTCTTGCCTTATGTCAGGATTTTGAATTGCTTCGTCAGCCTTTAATGACAAGGAGGTAATCGCCCTCAAGATCCCATCTTTGCACAAGGGGCACATTTCGCAACCAGAGGGAAAACATGATTCATGAAACGAATGACCGCATCCGTGCAAAACCTTGAATCTGGTTGAATCACTGTTGCAGCTTGAATCACATGCCCTGGGAAAATAGATAAAATGAAACTGCAAAGGAATGCCAAACATATTTTGGTGATAGGTCTAAAACAAATCTTAAAAAGTGAATTAGCAGATGGAACAGACGATTACGCTAAAGATGGCGGCAAGGAACTTTTTACCGAGATGCATCGCGCTCTTTAATCAAATTCCTATAGAATCGTTAAGGATTCGTAATTAGAACGCAATGTATCTTGGTAAAAAGTTCCTCGCCGCCATCTTTTGCGTAATCGTATAATAGACGATCGTTTCTGTCTCCATGTCGCACAATGCAGGTGACACATGCCTGGAAATTTTCTTGCCAGTCTTGCAAACGATTAAAAATGGATAAACACATTGCTATCATTTGGTGAATACATATTAAAGAGAAGTTTACCTCATTGGATGCAATCCACAGGATCAAAATGAGAGTACAAACATTGGCATGTTAGTAGTATTAAACCCGGGGAGCACTCCGGTATTTTTCGGATAGGGTGCTCAGGTTCCTTATTGGGTATAAAATTTGTGCAAGAATTATGTTTTGGCAAATATACATACATTTCTGTATTAATCAAACGAAAATGCCAAGATGAAATACACCAACATTACCATTTTGGCTCAGTCATTTTTGAACTCATTCTTTAGGTTCTTGAAATTCTGGATTACTAATTTGTGTCCCAAATATGGGAAAAGTTACAAAAATAGAAAAACATATTTCACTCATAAAGTCAATATCGAGCAACATTACTAAAATCAAAATACTTAAACATCTAAATACGTTACGCGAAAAATTTGTTGGTTCTGGCTCTTTTTCAAAAATTTAAGATCCAGACTTAATAATATTTGGATACGCAGTGTGAGAAAAGAAGTTTTTTTGGTCTATCATTAAAGCTAGAAATTATCTTTTCAGGTTGATGATGTGTACCTTATCCTATGCACTATTATTATAAATATACCCGAGTACCTCCCTGGGGTATCAAACCTCTTTGGATCTGGCTCTTGTCCCAAGAATTGAAAGCCAAGTGGCATGATCTTTGATTCAATAACTTCGTCCCCATATAACTGAGGCACCTTCCAGTAGGTCATGTTCTTCTGCTTTCGTTTTGGTCGTGCGACTTGAACAGCACTACTAGGGCTCTCTTTGATAGCTCGCAACAAATCAACAATAAATTTTGCAGCCCTAATTTTAAGTCCTTCCAACCTATGATGGCTGAAAGAAAACTTTTTGGGTGTGGCAAAGACAGAGGAGAAATTCAAAGATTGAACTTTGTTTCCATCCAGAACTCGAGCTTTCTTCTGCAAAGCATCACCGTCATCAGTGGCTCTTGACTGTGCTCTCAACAGTGAATGGAAGTTCTCAACTGGATATTCGTCCAAAGTGTTTAGTTGCTTCATGATGACTTCATGAATAGGATGCCCTTGCTGTTTCCAAAACAAGACATTACTCAATCAGACAAGAGGAGCTTTGTCATAATGATGCCTTTTAAAACTAAAGAACATAAGCCAACATCGAAATACAGCATCAACATATTGCTCAGCATTACCGCGCTTGAATATGATTGAGTAGATGGAAAGGACTAATGGCAGCTGGTTGTCCAGTAGATTAAGGAGTGTCAAATATTGAATGTCTTTGCTGTTTGAAAAGGCAGCTGTCACTTGCTCACGCACCAATGTCCATCCTCCATACAAAATTTCTTCTATGACGGAAATTCTCCATGCTTTTGGTTTATTCGCCAATATTTTCCTTTCTCCAAATATGTATGAGTATGCTCTCTCGAATAAGTTTATGTGCAAAAGACAAACACATTCTCTTGCATTAAGCTGCACATGTAGTGGCCCAATGAACGGAACAATATTCTTGAGACAAGCAGGGGCACCAGTTGGTGTGTTATGCTGTATCTGTCGCATGTAAAATTGAGCTGGCCAGTCTCCAGGTTGGGGCAAATGAATGAGGACAGGTATTTTTGCAGACAATGATTGACTGCATACTTTGCTGCTTCGAGAAAACTTTCGAAACTCTTGAGGCGTATTTCCAACTCATCAATTAGTCTGCAGTTAACCATTTTACGCATACTCCGAACAGACTGTTGCTCCTGATAATCATGTATGCTGACTCTATGTCTTTCGGTCTCTGGATCAAAGAAGGCAGCACGAATCCAAGGAGGCATGACTGAAGCGTATGTATCAGCAATGCTGCTCATCCTGTTTGCTGCGAATTCTTTCAATATACTCACATCAATTCTGGGAGTAATGGCAGATGGCTCGGTCACTGGTATTGCAGGAACACCTGGGAGCCTTTTCAAAAGAATTGTTGCCATGCTGGTTGCAGTCGATGTTTCTTGATCCTTGGGGCGTTGCTTCGTATGGATGTCAGTGTAGTCATCAATCATGAGAACAAGTAGATCCTTTTGTTCGTAGGCTTCTTGCACAAATTCCAAGACAACTCTTTCATGGTCAGAGGCTGCTTTGTTTCGTTCCCGCTGCTGAGTGGACTTGGATACAGTAATACCAACGTTGCTTAGAACTGATAGGCCTGATTCACTGATACCTTTGGTTACAACATCAGTGGCAACGATCTTCTGAAACCAATTGGCCTTTCGAGATTGCCCAAATATCAGCATGTAAATAATTGCAACGGCCTTTTTTCATTCAGGAGTTTTTTCTCCACTAAATGCTCTCCCGCAGATATAGCTTCTACGATTCCATCAAACAGCTTAGTGGCTCCTGCTGAATAGCAAATTTGGAGCATTTCATCTGGCTCAAACGGTGGCACGGAGAAATTTCCGTACTGCTCCCAAAGGAACCGTCTGCAGAAGAGGATTTGTTGTTGAAGGTCGAAGCTGGAGGAAATTTTTTCCTCAATTATTGGCAGCAATCCAACTGGAACGTAGGCAAAGGAATTTCCCACTTCTACGTGTCCAATATCTCCGAATTGTAACATTTTTACCTCAACGTTTGGGACATACTTTGCTAGACGTTTTGGCACAAGGCAAAATGTCTCTCCCTCAACTTCAACTTCTTCAAAGTTAGGAGCAGTAATTCGACGACTCTCTGTTCTGTGTGCTTTAGCTGGGTTACAAGGCTCGCCTATTGATGTCTGGCTGAGACTTCGGATCTTACTTTCATTTCTCTCTGGATTCTCTTGATATGATTTGTTGTATCTGAAAGAAATATGGTTGCCAGAATGAAATTCCAGCATATTAGAATATATAACATACGACATCTGAGAGGAATTGCAAAAACATTCATTGCTAAAGTTGTCGTTGGTATCGACTTAAAAATGCTGGGTAGCGGGACCTACACACGTGGCTTCAGTTGTATGAAACTGAAAGCAGTGTTGCAACGTTTCCAGCTTTAATGGAAACGGTGGCTCTACCACGGTAGAGATTGTTACTCTACTGGGATGGCCACTTAAAATTTGAACTTTGTTCAACTTTCCCCTTCTGACGCTTCTGCCACGAGAAAGCTTAATGAAAACATATGTTGCAGCACTTGTCTAAGCATTAATACTGCCGTGTCTTAGCACTGGCCCTGCAACTGGTGGCTAAGTGGAAACCACCAGCTTGTGAAGAGACGATTCATTTCGAAAGGGGGGTCCTTGCATATTTCTACTTTATCTCAACTAGTTGTAAGTAAGATATCATTTGGAAGGTACTTGAATAATGTCTCAAAACGTTCAATATGGTACAGATTGTGACATGAAGATTGGTATTCAGGGACGTAGGAAGCATCTCAAACTTGGGGGGCACGGCACTTCGAGGGCACTTTTTCCTTAAGAAAAAAGGGGTATTTTCTAAAAATGAAAGGGATCTTCTTTGTTTCTCGCAAAATCTTGGGGGTAAGTGCCCCCAGTGCCCCCGGTTCCTACGTCTATGTTTATGTTGGTATAGAAGCTTTGAGAAACTCGTAAGAAACTCTGAGTGGTTAAATCTGGTAGTTTAAAGAAACTCTCAGCGCTGGCTGAATTTCTTAGTTTCTTATCAAAGAAATGCGTGTATCTTTGGTTCCCGGTTCTACCATCGTTGCAGAATACTGGACCAGGTGCCATCCCTGTGGTGCCATAGTATTACTACCCTGCCGCCCTTCAAAAACCATCCGGTTCTAAAAAAATGGTGTTGCATAAGTTGGCCTTTCTTAGAACTTAAAATGTTGACGTTTCTAAGATAATGAAACTCTGAAAGGCCATTTTTCTCGAAATTTTGCAATTATTTTGGCTAGGAAGTGCGATCTTAGTGTATTGAAAAGAAAGTAATGACATACCATAGTATACGCTGGCATGGTTTTGTAATCATCTGGCAATCTTGAAATGTACGTCGGCTTGCTCCAGCATGCTGTCAGGCAGTCAATGCAGATTAGACCTTGGGTCACCCTTTCTCTTACGTCAAAAGCCATTAAAAAATCCTTTACTTCCTTGATCCGTTTTTTCATGCATATAAGGTGTTGCGAAGAACTACTCCATTCATCATGAAGAGAATTGGCACAGCTTTTTAGCAGTCCTCCTTTACCCTTTCCCATCTTCAAATCGCGAATGAACACATTGAAATAGCTACGGCAATCGATGCAATAAACAACTCTTAAAGTAAATATAACACACAAAGCAATAAGTATTTTATTGTTCGAATGTAACTTTTGCATTGTACACTTATTGTGACATCAAAACACCCTATTATTCATTGACAAAGCGTTTCTACAGGTTTTTTTCATGAGAAGTGAAGGGTATTATACTGGCATTGGAATTTGAGTCTTTAGAGGAGCCTGCGAAGTTTCCTAGACCCCCAAAATAATAATTCAAAATTAATTCAAACTTTGCATTCACAATTTTCCTTTCTTTAAGACAACACAGATAGCTTTGATAGCTCCCCCATTAATTCTTGAAAAACTGAAATGATAGTGCACATTACTTTGAGTGAACATGAAAACGATTCGTGTTCAAAATGGATAAACAGACGTGAGAAAATGACTATTTTTTACTTTTCCAGCCTCCCCGATGGCTCTAAACCCTGAGTATTGATAGATGGAACCATTTTCAAACCCCTCCAGATCATTCTCACTCTCCGTTTATTCGGTACAGGAGAGCCAAAGGTAGTGCATTTGATTTATAAACTGGTCCTACAGCTTCCATCTTTAGGGGGGAGCCTGCAAGGTTTCCTAGACCCCCCACATAATGAATGATTCAAATCCTTTTGAAAGATGCATTCACAAGTTTCCTTTCTTTAAGAAAACACAGATAACTTTGTTAGCTCGGTCCCAACCTCTGCAACTTCTTCATATTTGAACAAAGACCGAAGTCCCTGACACGAAACAAAGGACCTACCTCTCGACCATGATATCAAGAATACTTGGCAATGACGTAAATTCCACAACACGTGCGCACACTGTTTGTAACAACATTCAAAACTTGGAATGGAATCTATGGCGAAGATTCGTTGAAAATTCATCGCATTTTACCACAGTTGATGGCGATTTTTCAGTGGAGAATAGTAGAAATTGGTGTTATGTTGCTGGTGAATAGCTGTGTTACCTTGCTGCAGCAAATGAAGCCGATTTGAAACGGAATAAGGGCATTCTGCAGTGGATGAAGGTAGGCCCGATAGCTTACTTAGTAGAAAATAGCTTTAACTCGTCAAGTATTTTGGAAACTTGCGCAAACAAACATCTTTGCTTTATTCCTTGCTACAATTCATGTAATGTGTGAAAGTTTGGAAGCTATATCTTTTTTATTGCGTTCCCAAATGATATTTGAAAATAGGCCAATTTTAGGTGGGGTGGAAATTGATGTAGCGCTGATCTCTGATGAGATTTTAACCAAATGCAAAATGTAAAATGTGAAGTAGGGCCTGCAGAATCGACTCGTTGCAAAACCAGCTCTGTATCTTTATTACTCGAATGTCCATTTTGATTTTCGTAAAGGTACTCGAAAATTCGTCTCGAAGAGCTTTTTTTCGGTCATGTGACGGAAATGCGGCAACGCCATTGGCTTATAGGAGTGAAATTTGAAGATTTATGGGTTCCCCTGTGCCCTATTGAAAGATTTGACTTGTATGCTCAGCGAAAAGAATGTCACAAGATTGCGTAACCTTCACGATCAAATCGAGGCGCACTATCGTGGTTTGGAGGCTCTCGGAGTCGATCAGATTACTTATTCCACCATTGTTGTGCCGATGTTGCTGGAAAAGATACCTGAAGGAGTCAGATTTAACATGATCAGATCGACGGAGAAAAAACAAATCAATTGGGGACTTTGACGATTTACTGACGGCACTCGGGAAAGAGTTGGAAATTCGCGAGAGCCATGTTCCGGTATTCAAGTCTGGAGGGAATCACGAGAAAGGCACACGGCCTAACAAACGAGGAGAGGACACTGCTGCAACGGCGAGCTCATTTTTTGTTGGTGGCGGGAAAGATTGCAAACGCAAATGTGTCTTTTGCTTAAAAGAACATGCCCCAGAAGAATGCAGCAATGTGAAGGACATTACAGAACGAGAAAGTATTCTTATCAAATATGCTCGATGTTTTGTGTGTCTTAACTCAAAACACCGAGCCTTTGAGTGTAGACATAAGGTTCCTTGTAAGATCTGTAAGGGGAACCATCATGTGTCAATTTGCGTAGGGCCTAATCCCGCGAATAAGGAAACGCCATCCGGACAGCAACCCCAGCCGGAGCCAAGTGCACAAACGCTCAACGTAAATGCTGCTTCTTGGGTGGGAAGAACGGGTTCGGGGGACAGAGTGGCCTTACAAACAGCCTTGGCAAAAGTGAATGCCAAAAAAGAGAGTAAAGTACGGGTGTTGTTTGACACAGGTAGCCACAAGTCTTTCATCTCTGCCAAGGCTGTAAGTAAGTTAGGTGTGAGGCCAATCAGAAGTGAGCGATTGGGAATATTGCCATTTGGGAGTAGGGAAGCAGAATTCAGCATGAGAGAAATTGTACAAATTTCATTGCATTCTTTGTGTGGTGAAAAGAGTGTTAACCTTGAATGTTATGTCGTTGATGAAATAGCTGATATCTCTAATTCTCATGTTGAAATTGCTAAGAAACATTACCCCCACTTGCATGAAATCTGGTTTTCAGATGTTTCTAGGTCAGAAGATACACTTTGCGTTGATATTTTGATTGGGTCAGATACACTTTGGGAATTTCATGAAGGCGAAGCAAAACGAGGGGGGCCAGGTGAACCTGTCGCTGTAAAACGAAGCTGGGATGGGTGTTGTCTGGACCACTCAAGGTAGAAGGTAAGAGTTTAGATTCATTTGAAAGCTCTAATGTGAATTTTTTGCCCCATATCAAGAAAACCTCAGGGAAGACGGAGATTGAAGAAAATGTTAATCGTTTGTGGGATCTTGACACCTTAGGCATAAGACAAGAAGATGAGGTGCATGAAACTGTTATTGATGAAATTCTTTTCACAGGTACTAGATACTCTGTAGGATTGCCCAGGAAAATATGACATAGTAAATTGCCCTCTAACTATGCAAATTGTCTCATGAGATTGCAAGGACAGATTAAGAAATTCAGGAAAGACCCCCATATTTTTTATGAATGCAATAAAATCATTACTGAGCAGGTTGAAATGGGAATTATTGAGCAGGTTTCAGAGTTGAATGAAGCAGAAACAATACATTATCTTCCTAGTCAGACTGTTGTGAGGGCAGAGGCAGAAACAACCAAGGTAAGACTTGTTTTTGATGCTTCATGTAAAGACAGAAAAGCTGGCACTTCTCTTAATGATTGTCTACATGTGGGCCCATCATTAACACCTTTTTTGTTTGACATCATGTTAAGGTTCAGGGAAAACAGAGTAGCTCTTGTAGGTGACATAGAGAAGGCTTTTCTGAACATAGAGATCAATCCTGTTGATAGAGACTGTCTTAGATTTCTTTGGGTCAAGGATATTACTGCAAAGGAGCCAGAAATCATTGTTTATCGTTACCGTACTGTGGTTTTTGGGGTCCGCTCGTCACCATTCCTATTAAATGCTGTGTTACAACATCCTGTAAAGACATACCAAGAACAAGACCCTGAATTTGCATCCAAACTGTTGCATAGTTTCTATGTAGATGACCTTGTGTCCGGATGTGAGAATTCTGAGAAAGCTTTAGACCTTTATGAGAAAGCGAAAGAAAGAATGTTAGAAGGAGGTTTCAAGTTGAGAAAATGGAAGACAAATGATGAGGAATTGTTAAAAGAGATACAAAAAAGAGAGAGTGAGGAGAAACAAGGAAAATCAAGCCAAGAAGATATCTCATATGCAAAAGAACCTTTAGGCCCAACTAAGGACTTGGGGGGCAAGACAAAAGTTTTAGGGATAGCTTGGGACAGTCTGAAAGATGAGTTAGAGTTCAACCTTAGCAAAATGGTGAGTGAAAGCAACAAAGAAAGACCAACAAAAAGAGGAATTTTAAGCACCCTAGCCAGCCTCTTTGATCCATTAGGTCTTATAAGTCCAATAGGGGTCACTGCCAAAGTTTTATTTCAGGAATGGTGCAAGGACAAATTAGGCTGGGATGACCCAATACCAGAAGACAAATCTGTGATGTGGAAAGCATGGCTTGATGATCTAAATCAGGTTAAGTCTGTTGTTTTACCAAGGTGCCTGTATGATGGGAGTGAAGGGGAAGTACTTAGCTGCCAATTGCATGGGTTTGGGGACGCAAGCATGAAAGCTCATTGTGCAGTTATTTACCTTGTATGCGAGACAACAAAAGGTATTCATGTCACCCTCCTATGCTCAAAGACTAGAGTAGCACTATTAAAAGGACTGAGCATACCCAGGTTAGAATTACTGAGTGCAAGAATTTTAGCTGTACTGATGGACACTGCGCACAATGCTCTAAAGTCACAAATTAAGATAGATTGTATGCGTTATTAGCTTGATAGCAAGACGGCCCTTTATTGGATCTTCAATAATGGAGAATGGAAGCAGTGGGTTCAGTACAGGGTGTCTGAAATTTTGAAGCTTTCAAAGAAAGAGAATTTGGGCCATGTAGGCGGAACTGACAACCCTGCTGATCTTGGCTCTAGAGGAGTTTCAGCTAGTCACTTACGTGACAGCAAGTTGTGGTGGAATGTACCAAGCTGGCTCAAAAAAGGGAGGAATGAGTGGCCCAAGAGCTTAGTGCTTGACGAGTCAGATGATGTAAGTCAAGAGAAAAAGAAAGTGAATGTCTTTGCAACAGTTGTTGAAGAGCCACAAGATATCAGCCAGGTCATAGATGCAAACAGATTCAGCACTCTTGGGAAATTGCTCAGGGTAACAGCCTTGGTTTTGAGATTTATCAAGAATCTGAAGAGTACAAAAGAGGGAAAAGAGCTGAATGAGGGAAGATTGAGTGTAACAGAAATTAGGCAGGCAGAAAAGCTCTGGATCAAACAAGCTCAGACAACCTTTAGAGATGATGCAAACTTCAAGAAAGTTACTAGACAGTTAGATATTATAGAGATGGATGGAGTACATGTTTGCAAGGGAAGATTTGAGAGTGCAGATATGCCTATTGAAGCCAAATATCCAATATATCTTCCCAAACAGCACAGACTTACAGAGCTGACAATAACAGATTGCCATGTCAGGTCACATCATTGTGGGGTAAAAGCTACTTTAGCTGAGTTAAGATCAAGGTTTTGGACTTCTAAGGGTAGACAACATGTTAAAAAGATTTTAAACAAATGTTTTGTTTGCAGGAAACTGGAAGGAAGACCATTCAATGAACCTCCAACAGCACCGTTACCTGAATATCGAGTGAGTGAAGCACCACCCTTCAGCAATGTTGGCGTGGATTTTGCTGGACCACTTTATGCGAAAGGAGCGAAGGGTAAGATGGTAGAATGCTATATTTGTTTATTTTCATGTTGTGTGACTAGAGCCTTGCATCTAGAGCTTGTTACTGATTTATCAGCACCCACTTTTTTGAACTGCCTGAGACGTTTTTGTGCAAGAAGAGGAACACCATGGCTGATTAATTCAGACAATGCCAAAACATTTAAATCAACTGCAAAATTGTTGAAGAAACTTGCTAAGGATCCTGATGTTGTAGATTTCTTACAGTCCAGGAGAATTGAGTGGAAATTCAATTTAGAGGTTAGTCCGTGGCAAGGCGGCCATTTTGAGCGGATGGTAGGCTGCGTAAAACGATGCCTTCGCAAAGTTCTTGGAAATGCTAAACTTTTTGTCGATGAGTTAAGCACCGTACTGACAGAAGTAAAGAGTACATTGAATTCCCGTCCACTTACTTATTGTTATTCAGATTTTGGTGAGGAAGTTCTAACGCCTTCTCATTTGTTATTTGGACGAAGATAAAACCTCTTTCCACAGGTCTTGCAAATTATTCAAATTTTCATGATAATGACCCTCAATTGAACCTTTCCAAACGATTCTTGTACTTAACAAGAAAACTGAGTCATTTTTGGAATAGGTGGAGGACAGAGTACCTTGCAGATTTAAGGGAAGTTCACAGAATCAACAATAAAGAACCAGTTGAAGTGAAATCAGGAGATTTTGTTTTGATTCAAGATGATAATGCAAAAAGGGGAATGTGGAAAATGGGTATCATTGAGGAGATCATAAAAGGAAAAGATCAACAAATCAGAGGAGCAAAGGTACGCAAGATGGCAAGAGGTAAGCCAGAATATCTTAATAGACCTCTTCAGAAACTTATACCTTTAGAAAGTGCAGGTAAAATTAGTCTGGAAAGACAGGATGGCAAGGAAAGAAAAGATGACAAGGGGATGGATGAACATGTGACAGGAGTACGGGAGGAAAATGAGAAGTCCAGGGGGGGAAAGACCTCGCAGGGTAGCATCTATGGATGCGCGTTGGCGTACACAGCTTATGCTTGACTCTTAACGAGTCAAGGACGGGGGTGTGTTCGGAAACCCGGGCAATCCCACACTGCATTGTAGACACATTTTAATCACATGGCTAGTTATCAGTATTTTAGCTTTTTGCTGTAGTTGCAAGTTTAATTCATTCCATAACTGTTAAGAATGCGGCAAGGTATTAAGAGTCATCGGAATTTTACTTCAGTATTGTTTAGATGCCAAAGAGCGTAATAGCCTCAGATGCAGTAGCACTGGTAAGAGGTTCCCGGATGGTTACTAAGTTTTATGTCTTAAAAGTATTCTTACTGAGTGAAAACCATTGTATCTTGCTAAAGGAACTTGCATCATGTTATACACTTGTTAAAAGTCCTATTGGTCAAAGATTAGTCATTTATGGCATTGAATGTAGTGTTAAGTCACATGAATTTTAAAATAAATCAGACCGCACCTTGAATGGTATGAGATGAATGTCTGTAATCGAAGTTGAAGATTGAAAATGGCTATCGATGATCAGAAAGTGTTTTTTATTTAATTCTATCTGCGTTTCAGTAATTATTAAGAACTAGCAAGACAGGAGAGTGTAATCTCCTACACCAAAGCCCAAAACGTACGTTTCAATTTCTGAGACACTATATTGCAAGATTTTACAAAAAAGCAACTTCTGCAGTCTAGGGAGCAAGATTCTTTTTGCCTAAAACTCGTAGGCTTCAGAAAATCAAAAAAAGATATGACTATATTCCCACCCAATAGCGATTTCTAAATTTTGAAAGTTTGTGTATTTCTGAAAAACTTAGGGAGGGGGGCCCATTGATGATGATGAGCCCATCAAGGTGACTCTGCAACACGCTCTGATGAGCACGGAAAGTCGGTTTTCTTTAATCCTCCTCTCTAGAAACTTGTTAATTGCTCTGCAACCAATCGGGCTATCGAAATTCTGTGAAAAGTATGGGATTGCTCATACTCTTGGCAATCGAAAGATTATTTCTGAAAGAATATTTAACAAAACTGTTTGTTTCCACGGCTTTGGAGAAGGCTCATTTCAAAATAATTTACTAGCTTCAGAAGAACTTCATTTTCCACTCCGCTAATCTAAAGATTTTGATCAAACTATTTTACCAAACGCATGATATGCTCACGGATACATATGCCAAATTTGAAGTCAAAAGCTTGGCCAGTTTTTCCGCAATAAAATTCTAAAGTTTGGTCGCCTACTCTACGAGAAACGCAAGAAAAGCTGGTCAGTCGATTACGATTGGCAACTGGGAAGGAATCAGTGAAACGCTTGTAAGCACATGTGAAAACAAGTCGGCAGTCTTTGGAGACTGACAGTGCAAATCTATCTTTTTTCATACAAATCCGTTGTGCTTGCACGAGCTATGGAATATCTTGTTTGACTCCCAAGGCGAAGAAAAAGAAAGAGGTTTGCAAAACAGTGGGTGCCAAAAAATGATCAAAAAATTCCATACTTTGTAATCAAACGCAACATGATGCAATCACCAAGGTAGAACATTCCAAAGCGACTGTTCCTTCACGAAAGCCTGAAATCGTGAAACTATCCTGTGTCAAAGTAATTATAATTCATACTTCAAACAAAATAGATGAAAGAAAACTTGCTACTTGGGATGGACACACAATACATTATTTCATCTTCAGAAAGACCGTTTCATTCTAGTGGGTATTGTTTGCAAACAATAAATACCCGATGATGGTGGTTTAAATTTGCACCCATCAATGCAATGTCGAGGTAGAACTTTTGACCATATCTTCTATGCTTTGACCAACTCAAAATCAGTTGATTATCGTTATCTTCGTATCAGGCTCCATAGACAAGGGCTCAAAGTGGGAGCCTTTAACCCTTTCCATCTTTGTGTGTCACTTGAGGTCCCACCAAGAAATTTTAGGTAAAAATTGAAATCTCTTCAAATTGCTTCAAAATCGGTGCACAACCCATTTCAAGTGTGCTGATTACGAATATGGACAAAACTTTTGAAAATATCGTTACCAAAGTGCTCCAAATGGCACAAAATGTGGCACAAATGACCCAAAATCCAAAAGGCATGGAATTCTCTCAAAATTGGTTCTGAACCTATTTCAAACATGCTGATGACGAATATGAACAAAGATTTTGAAAATGTTGTCACTAACGTGCTCCAAATGGCACGCAAAGTGGCACACGTAATGGCACAAATGACCAAAAATGGAAACTGCGTAGAATGATAACATAGTTCATAAGCTTGAAAATGATTGTACGATAGCATTGAAATGGTTTGCTGACAACTTTATGAAATTGAATGCCGATAAATGCCATTTGTTGGTTCTTGGGCAGAGATGTGACGATCCCGTTACTGTTAGGATCGGAAGTGCTAACGTTGTAAATAGCTATGAAGAGAAACTACTTGGAGTTCAAATTGATAGTAAACTTTCCTTCGAAAACCATGTTTCCAAACTGTGCCAGAAGGCTAGCAATAAACTTTACGCACTTGCTCGCATATCACCATACACGGATCAGAGAAAATTGAGAACTCTCATGAGGGCATTTATTACCAGTCAATTTCAATACTGTCCTTTAATCTGGATGTTTCACAGCCGGCAGCTCAATAAGAAAATTAACAAAATACAGGAAAGGGCTTTGAGAATAGTTTATAAGGATGCCGAATCTACTTATAGTGAACTATTAGAGAAGGACTGTGCTGTTACTATTCATACAAAGAACCTTCAATTACTTATGACTGAGATGTACAAAACCAGAAATGACCTGAATCCTTCTTTCATGCAGGAAATTTTCTGTGAAAATGAAAGTCATTACAATTTGCGAAACAATGTCGAATTTGTTCAACCAAGGGTGAGATCGGTGGGTAATGGCACAGAAAGCATCAGATTTAAAGGTCCACAACTATGGCAAATGCTACCGCAAACAATACGAAACTCGGGATCCCTTGCTCAGTTTAAAGCAAATATAAAAAATTGGAAGGGAGAAAATTGTCCATGCAAGCTGTGTCGCACTTTCATTCCGAACTTGGGCTTTTTATGATGTTTTTAAAGATTTGTTTTATTGTATACTTTGACGAACTGTAAATAGTTTTAACAACTCTGTATCTTTTATCCACACTTTGTAATATATATTTTTAGCGTTGGAATTAATTAGCTAAATTTTCTAGCTATCAGTTATTTTGATGTCAACGATAAAGAAGTTGTTAAAAAAAAAATGATCTCAAAATTGGCACAGAGCCTATTTCAAGCACTCGGATTATGAATATGAATGAATATTTTGAAAATATTGTCACCAAAGTGCTCCAAATGACACACAAAATGGCACACGTAATGGCACAAATGACTAAAAGTCGCAGCTGCGTGGAATTATCTCAAAGTTGGCACACAGCCTATTTCGAGCAATTTGATTATGAATATGAATGATTATTTTGAAAATATTGTCATCAAAGTGCTCCAAATGGCACACAAAGTGGCACACATAGTGGTGGCACAAATGACCAAAACTGGAAACTGCGTGGAATTACCTCAAAGTTGGCACAGAGCCTATTTGAAGCACTCTGATTATGAATATCAATGAACATTTTGAAAATAATGTCACTAAATGGTTCAAATGGCACATAAAGCTGCACAAATGAAAAAACTAGAACCTGCATAGAATCATCTCAAAATTGGTACAAAGATTATTTCAAATGTACTGATTACGAATGTGAACGACAATTTTGAGATTGTCCAAGTGGCAAACAAAGTGGCACACAAAATGGAATAAGAACCTCAATTATTGGTACAGAGTCTATTTAAAACATACTAATTACTGTCTAATGCTGCATACTGCAAAAAAAGCAGAAAAAATGAGATTTTTCAGTTTTTAGGGGTGTTTAGAGGGGCTCTAGGAGGCCAAAGGTGAAAACTTGAACTTCGCTCAGTCACATTTACGACAAATTTGGATCATTTAGAGTTTCAATTCAAGTTCTTGAGGGAAAAAGTCAAAATCGAATTGAATCGTCATTAATCTTCACCATTAATCTTCAGCGTCTTGAGACTGGCTGCTCTGCAGATCGAACTCTCTTTGTATATGGTAATTGTTCCAGCACTGTCTTTGAGTATTCACTCCAGTCATCACTCCAGTCATCACTCCAGTAATGGCATGCTTAAGAAAAAGTTAAACTAAAAACTACAAAAGGCCTCTGCGGAGGAGGCAGTGAATTCAAATTTTCTCTTACTTATATCAGAACATTTGTAAAAAAGAATAAAACCATTCCGGAGTGTATATCTTAAGTCTGGGTTGCAGAATTCGCGTTTGTCTGAAGGTAAACATCAAAGTAATGGGCGGTCCAAAAAGTAGCAAAAAAGTGGTAGTGAACACATTAAACATGACACAGTTTTGTTCCCTGCACGATCCTGAATGATTGCCTTGGCAGACTACCTGCTGAAATGTGCTGCTTTAATAAAATCTAGGTTTGGCAGACATATTTTTCCTTAATTTTTTTATTTTCTACTTTTAATTTCAAATTACGCATTTTTAGTGTCAATTTCAGGAAAATAAGCACACTTAAGAAAAATAACAAGAAAACAAACACATGCGTCCCAGAAGAAGCAATGACCAACTTCTTTGTAAGCTGAAATGTAGTTCTATCAGTTAAAACAAACTGAGCTAAAATCAGATAACCCTGGGCAGAGATATTAGCAAATGAATTTGTTGTTGAAATGAGCATTCTGTAAAATTCTACAAAAATTGCATGAAAAGTAAACAATGTCAATTTCATCCAACTTCGCAAGCAAATATCTCCGGACTCGGAAGTCACAAAAGTCTACTTTTTGCTTTATTTTGATCCTCAAGATATCCTCTTCAAGACCATAGACTATATCACGATAAATGTTTTGACTGAATTTGATTTTTCCAATATTTTGTATTTTCTTCCTTCAGCTGGATCACTGAGTGATGAAATCAGACCAACAACGTTCATTACATTACGAAGGTTCATGCCAAAGCGGCTCTTCATTCCTTTTCTGTCACACACTGTTTTGCAAACCTCTTTCTTTTTCTTCGCCTTGGGACTCAAACAAGATATTCCAGCTCGTGCAAGCACAAAAGATTTGCATGGAAGAAGATAGATTTGCACTATCAGTCTCGAAAGACTGCCAACGTGATTGCAAGCGCTTCACTGATTCTTTCGCAGCTGCTAATCGTAATCAACCGACCAGTTTTTCTTGCGTTCGTTGTCGAGTATGCTACCAAACTTCAGAATTTTATTGCGGAAAAACTGGCAAAGCTTTTGACTTCAAATTTGGCTTGTGTGTCGATAAGCATATCGTGTGTTTGATAAAAAAGTTTGATCAAAATCTTTAGATTAGCGGAGTTGAAAACGAAGCTCATCTGAAACTAGTAAGATATTTTGAAATGAGCATTCACCAAAGCCGTGAAAACAATCAGTTTTGTTTAATATGTTTTTCGATTGCCAAGAGTATGAGCAGTCCCATACTTTTTACAGAATTTTGATAGCCTGATTGGTTGCAGAGCAATTAACAAGTTTCTAGAGAGGAGGATTTCTGCAAACCGGCTTTCCGAGCTCATCAGAGCGTGTTGCAGAGTCACCTTAACGAGTTTCTAGAAAGGAGGATTTCTGAAAACCGGCTTTCCATGCTCATCAGAGCGTGTTGCAGAGTAATCTTAATATGAGTGCCTCGAGTTTCTCATTTCCCAGAGTTGACCGTCAGCGTGTTTTTACTTGCTTTAGCTTAATGAAAGCTCTCTCGCAGCTGACTAGGGTGAATGAAAGTATGAGAAAGTATTCATAGGCTAAGAAAAGGTGGGGGAATGCTGCTGCATTTAACGGATATCTAGCATTCTGTAACAGCAAATCAAGCACTGCTTGCAGGTTCCTTTGCAGGCAACTCGATCTTCAAGGATACCCATCACTTCGTCTGCTTTCGGATCAATGTCACAAATTCTCTCCTCGTCAGGTTCTTCCAAAATACTTTCCACTGCCTGAATATCATCAAAATCATCTTGAAGCGTTTTACTTAGATGCTTGAATAATGAGATGAATAAAGCAAAGCCTTCAAAGAAATGGCATGGCAGATATACCGACAAGTGATGCAACCTTTTCCAGGCCCTGAGATGGTGTGCCGGTTTTAGAGAGCTCTTCAGATCGATTGGGTCAAAACAAGAAGTGCCCCTGATCAACGCTGAATTTGCAGAAAAGTGCTCCGTGATCGTGATACTTGTTACTGTCTGGTCAATAACACGTCTGAAAACAACTGCATGAAACCTCTGGACGACATCATCTGGAGTTTCACCCTGATCAACGTCTCATGGGCTTCAGACCTTTGAAAAGGGAACATTTTGAAATATCAGAAAATATATGTAGTTCTTTCTGATAGGCACCCGCTAGGTCCATAGATGGCTGTAATCGTTTCTGGTTCAATTCAATAATTGTTTGCCTCTTAAAATTACCAGTTTTTTGGAAAACAAACTTGGGGCAAAGGGCGCACGGGGAAATTTGCCGGTGTCCCGGTGGGCCAGTCCGCTTCTGAATGCTTGAACTTTGCATCACAAAGAACTTATTAAAAACTTTTGCTTCGTGTTTGTGAGGTCCCCCCGTCCATCCGAGGGGCAAATCACTTCAGGAATCTTGTACACCTCCCCCAAGAATCTTCAGGAATCCTACGGAATCTTTGAGAATCTTTGTAAATCTTGAGAATCTTTGAATCTTCCGTAATTATGAAGAAATTGTGAGAATCTTATAGAAGTTTTGCAAAATCTTCGAAAATCTTGAAAATTTGTGGAAAGTTTCTGGAATCCCATATCACTGTCAAGAATCTTTGTTTTAAAATGAAAAAATTTTCCCCACAATTGCAAAAATTCGCACCATCCAAGGTAAACCTCATTCAGTAGCCCTGCGTAGTGAACATAATTTTGTCATGTGGTTGTTGTGGTTCCAGTTGCTAGCCTATGCGCATGCGCCTCTCGCGTTTTGTTGCAACTCCTGGTACATTGCAAATGCAACTACTTTCAGCGAAATGTGCAATCGATACTACCACCTTACCTATTATTCTAGGATACTACCTTAACTGGATGTGTAGTGAGCTACCTCTCCGGAGGAGTGAACAAGCGCAGCTAACTTTTCTCGCTCACTCCTCCGGAGAGGTAGCTAATGACAATAACGCTCAAAGTTAAGGTAGTAGCATTTAACAGAAGTTAAGGTGGTAGTATCGGATAAGCATTTCGCTCAAAGTAAAGGTATCCACACAATGCTCCATGCAAAAATTTGAAAAATTCTGGTCAACCGTAATTTCAACCCCTTTGCTGTTATTTCTGATCGTAAATCACAGGTCACGAAAAAACAGGTAAATCAACGTTTACATCATGGGTGCTGGGAAGTCGCTAGCTGTATTGCCACGGAGGAAAATATTGTCTGTTGCGGAGGAGGAGTCAGCATAAGTTTCATACTTCCTCCGCAGAAGTGAATGAATTTTCCTCCGCAGCAGCATATATGCTGAAACATAACTACAATGTCTAGCCGAATTTAGTTTGACTGTGTGCCAATCAAGGATCCTGATGGTGAAAAATGGCTCAAAGGAAATAAACTCTCTCTTAATGTAATGAAAACACATGCCATGCTCATTTCTACAAAACCGAAACATAACACTCTAAAATATCAAGGTGAATCCTTGAAGCTAAAAATTCGGAATGATGAGCTCGATGTTGTGCAAAAAAACAAAATATCTTGGGGTGCAGATTGACAACAAGTTGGATTGGAAGGAACACATTAAGACGGTTTCCACAAAGGTCTCAAGGGCAATTGGCTTTTTGAAACATGGGAAATCATTTCTGCCAGAAAAGACTTTGAGAACTATGTACACAGGGATTGTTGAGCCACATTTTCGCTATTGTTGTTCTGTTTGGGGCTGTTGAGGTCTGACTGAGATTAACCGGTTGCAAAAATTACAAAACAGGGCTGCATGTATTATAACTGGCAGTCGCTTTGATTCACCGGGCCTGCCACTGGTAAAAAGACTTGGCTGGAAGACCATAGATGAGCTAATCAATAATGAGTCTAATATCATGGTCTTCAAATCCCTGCACGGCCTTGCTCCACCATACATGCCCAACCTATTCACAAAGACATCCCACTTAAACTCGCGTAATCTTAGGAATTCGGCAACTGATCTAAGGATACCAAAGAAAAATTCAAAAAATGGGCAGAAATGCTAAATCTTGGAATGGCCTCTCAGCCTAACGTAAGCAGGCATCCACTATTTATAAATTCAAAAAACTCGACAAACAGTAGGTGTAAATATGTATTTGGATTTCATTTTATTGTTAATATTTTTTTTAGATCATAGGGTTTTATTAGTATTTTATGAAAATTGTAATTAAGTTAGTTTAGTCTTTTTTCTATTATATTTTAATTTGTAAATTTGATAGTGGAGGGCCCCTTGAAAATCATCATTGATATTGATGAAGGGCTACCCTCCTTAAAAATTTGAAATGAAATGAAATGGAATGGAATGAAGGCGAGGTTGCGGTCTTTAGCGCTAAGCGCTGGGATCGCAGAAAAAGCTAAGTGCTAATCGAGTCCACTACCCGTTGTACATATGAAACCCACTCCGGCTGACTGTTCTGGCTGCAAAGTCAGAGGATTACACCATTGGGCCACAAAACCTTCAATCCTGAAATACACCTTCAGTACCCTCTTGCAAGGAACGAAGCAAAACTTTAAGGGCTGACATTTGACATCATAACGCTTCTCAGAAAAGGGCAATGAGCTGCCTCTTCGGTGAAACAAAGCGCTTGGATATCGACAATACGACTGCAAAAGTGATAAAAGGGCAAATATAAGATCTGAAAGAATATTGGAATCCCATGAGGAATCCTAGGAGTCTTTGGCAAAATTTGGAAGAATCCCAGGAATCTTCGAGAAATTTTGTGAGATTCCGGAAATCTTGGAATCTCGTACGCTATTTTTAGGAGTGATTTGCGCATCGCGTCCATCTCCTCTTGTTCAATCATAAATCATGGTGTTCTTTCATTTTGTCGTTTCAATTCAATGAAATTGACTTCCTTTGCTCGTCTCGCAAAGCAGGATGAGACGGAGATATAAAACTAAGATTGGGGCTCGCTGGAAACACTCTTTTCCCCAAAGCCCTGACGAAAAGAACAAATGCATTCGTCACAAAGGATGCTTCATATGCCAACGGATTTGGCCCCAAAACTACTGGCAGATAAATAGCAAAAGTGGACTTCGGCGTCACATGATTATAGGTTGATAAAATATTGCTGTGAAGGAAACAGCCATGACGCAATGTTTAGGTGTTCTTGAGGGGCTTTGGCATCAGGCAATGCTTGCGTCGTGCATAACGGTGGGTCCTCCAGTGTGATGGTTTGGCTGGTTTGGGGGCCTTGACATCATTGCAGGGTCGATAAGAAAGGGAGACAAAGATAGGTTAGTTTTAAGAAACGTTCCCGCCTAAATTTGAAGCGGGACATTTGGGCAATGAATACCTTAGGATAACCCTATTCTTTTTAAAAGTATATTTTGCAGGATTTTACAGAAAACAAATAAAGATTGAAGACACATTCTGAGTAGAAATTTGAAAGAATCATAGCCATATAAGAAGCGTTTTAGGGTAGCGTGTAGGGTAGCGAAAATAAATCGAAAAGAAAGGGACACGATACCAATGTCACTCGTCGGATCCGAGGATGCTTTTTTTTATATCATCAATTAAAAATTTACAATACAAGATACTTGCTACACTACTTACATGATACTCTACGATACTACAAATACAATACCACGAGGAGCAAGATATCATGTCTACCCCGTGGCTTTAAGAAAGAAAATAAGAAGAAAAGATGCTTGCAGTGATAATTTGTGAATAAGTTCCTGCTCTCAAACTTATGTGAAAATAAACATCAAGGTTGTTATAGGGCCTCTAAGGAAGTCGTAAGAAACTGCTAACACTCAAATGTTGATAATTCTAAGAACCTTTCAGAACTGGCCCAAATTCTTAGTTTCTTATGAAATAAATTCGGATCACATATCAAGGACAGAAATAGCTGTCAAACTTTTTTGTGTGACAATTCAGCTAATGTTGAAGAACGGGGATACCCCTTCTTGGAAAAAGAGGAAACCCCAAGAAAGGGCTAAACAGTGCCCTTAAAAATAAGAAGTCTTACATTTTTCGCTCTCTGGAAAGTCATCCCCTCTCTGAACTGCTCATATTTGTAGGGGGGAATCATAGCAACGTTATCAAAAGACAAATCTTAGTCAAATCAACTGCAAAAGGTATTTTGAAGAATGGAAAATTGGGGAATTCGCACCCGACCCCCTCCAGCCCCCATGAAGCCCCCGGAACTGAATCCCTCTCCAAATGGGTCCCAACCACTCCCGAGCAAATACATCATGCACAAAGGCTGTAAATCGATCTCGTTTATTGCCTTTCACTGCATTATGACTCATTGTTAAATTTAACCTCCTCACTTCCTTTTTTAAATGTAACCTTATAGCTCTTTGGGACAATTTTGCATCGCCCTTCTTTGCCACCCTCCTCATCTTCTGTGATGCCAGCAAGTCCATTCTCAACAGCAACTTTGTGCCGCATCGTCAGATGAAGGCATTCTCTTTCTGGTCTTTCGGTGTTCTCTACAGGCTGTTTCCTTATCGTCACCGCTCCCGTGGCCTTAATGTCAAGTTTGATATTCGTCGAACAATTCGGACAATTGATTTGCATGTGCGTATTATCTAAGAAAGAATATAGGCAACTTTTAAAGATTATTTTGAGACGCGATACCTAGCCTAGGCTTATTACCTGAGTGTTTTGGTTCCTAAGTGTTGCTTGCTACTATTACTACTGCTACTTTTCGTTGGTTAAATGTTCGTTAAAAGCGACTTTTTTTGCATTTCGTCGTTCTGATTTGACTTTTAAAGACAGGCATATTCAGCGATTTGATCAATGGGTGTCAGGACACAGATGTTTTGATTGATTATTTATTTATGCTTTCGTCGCGCATAACGGTATGTCCTGGTGTGATGGTTTGGGGGCCTTTCACATCATTGCAGAGGCAGTGGCGGAAATTATGGGGGGTTGGGGGGCAATTGCCCTCCCAATTCGACAAGACTCGGAAATTTTCCGTAGAAGTCGGAAATTTCGGAGGTGGGATAGAAACTGCAATGAAGAAACGAGTCATATTTCAGAAGGAAAGAATTTCTATTTTGAATGAGCAAACAAAATGCTCACGCTCTATCTGCAGCATATTATAAAGTTTATGCACTAACATTCCTTTCAAAAACGAGAAGAAAGTGTTTTGGAATAGTTTGGGTACAGTATCGATATTTCCAAGAGATGCTGGAGCATAATTAGGAGCGGCGTTCTAAGCCAATGTTTAATTACTGCAGTTTTCAAAATTTTCCTTGGGATGCTGACTACAAGACGAACGATCCGACAATTGTCAACGTTTGCATGTCTATGTTTAGGGCAAGCAATCGTTGTATGGCGAGATGGGTTCTAAGACAAAGTAGAGGCCCTTTACGCAAAATGTTTTTGAAAAGTAGCTACTAATACTCGTCAAATATTCAACTTTATGACTGGCAGATAAGGGATCCAAGAGGTCTTCTTAGCGAACATAAATTGTGTTTGCTGTAACCTGGGTATCAGAGTCTCAAAAAAAAAATGAAAAGAAGAAAGAAAAACGAGTCACGATCAATGTCCAGGGTCCGAATTTTGTCATTAAGCTAAAGAAACATTGAAGCAAAAAGGACACTTGCCCCAGTTCTTACATCTCTCTATGTCCCTTGCTTTCGCATTACTGAATTGAATAGGCAGAAAAAAGTCTAGTAAGTCTCCTCTTCGGTTATTTACTTGAATTGTTCTCTGAAGGGAATACTACGGGCAATATCTCTGCGGAAGTCTAATGTTATTGCGGACGCCTGATATTATTAAAGTATAACCAAAAACTATGTAGAGTTATATGGTTTTTGGCCATAGAACTACCACTTTTCTTTCTTCTTTTATTTATCTTTTTTAGGCTCTTTTTATATATTTTTTGAGGCTCTGGTACGTTTGCTCATGCTAAAAAAATTTTATGGGGCTGCTACTCTGCAAAAAATTGTCACAAGAATTGTCAAAAGCCAAATTCAATGCCAGTAAACATTGGGTCGTGAGAAGCGTTCTAGGCAAAAGTAGAGGGACTTTTCTCAAAAATTTTCTTGGGGTATTCGCCACCAGATTCCTAGAAGCTGTTCAACTTACCCATATGATATGTTTTTGTCATTTTCCATCAACATTTGCTGAATATAGATGTTGTGAAATCAGACATACCTATTCTCTTAGCACATTTTAGGACCTTATTTATGTCAGGTCTTCCAGCAAATAAGTCAAACAGAAACATTTCTCCCGACTCGGAAATTGAAGGCCCTTGCCCCCCCCCCCACTCAAAAAACTGAATTTCCGCCACTGTGCAGAGACGATAAGAAACTGAGACAAAGATATGTTTCATTTAAGAAAGTTTCCCACCTAAGTTTGAATTGATGTCGGTGACAATCATTTATAATGATACCTTTAGATAACCCTATTCTGTTTAAACATATTTTGCAGGATTTTGCACAAAACAAATAGAGATAGAAGAAACATTCTTAGCAGAAAGTTGCAAGAATCTTAGTCATAAAGAAACATTTTAGGTAAGGTAGGGTGTGAAACTGAACATTAAGGTTGTTATAGAGCATTCAAGGAACTCGTAAACTCCGAGCACTCAAAATTTTGATAATTCAAAGAAACTTTCAGTACTGGCCCAAATTCTTAGTTTCTTACAAAAGAAATTTGTGTAACATATCCAGGACAGAAAAAACTCTCAAACTCTTTTGTGAGATGTGACAACCCAGCTCATGTTGAAGAACGGGGATACCCTTCCTTGGAAAAAGAGGAAACCCTAAGAAATGGCTAAACAGTGCCCTTAAAAATGATAACTCTTACATTTCTCGCTCCCTGGAAAGCCATCTCCTCTCTGAATTACTCATATTTGTAGGGAGGAAACATAGCAACGTTATCAGAAGACAAATTTTAGTCAAATTGTCGTAAATACTCTCGAATCTCAGGCAAAACGATCCTATCTCTATCGTATATGGACCATGGGGCAAATCTATCGCATGTTGGAACTATCGACCGAACTCTACAACGCTCTCTGTCAACTCATACTCTAACTACGCCTACAATCATAAAGTCGTTAATCATCAAAAATGTCAATCAACATAACTAGCTCAGCGAAGCGTGGTCTCTAAATTAACAACAACAACAAAACGTCACGATATACTCCCCCGGGTTGATCAAATACCTATGATCAAACATCTAAAACTACGAAAATTAATGTAAAAGATAAACTCACGTTTGTTGAAGTCGTCTTACTAGTTCTCCCATGATTGCTGCAGTCCTCTTCGATCTTGTCGTCTCTTGCTGTTCTTCACTCTCCTTCGCAGTCTGCTTCCTCTCCACCTGATCTTCATTGTTTGCTATTGTTGTCTGCACATCATCATCGCTTGGAACTTCCAAAGGTATCAAATGCTTCACACTGCGTCTCAATATTGTAACTCGATTGTCATTGCTTAACACTCGTATCTTTGCAACACGTACGACTCCATCTTTTCCCGCTAAAATTTCTTCGACTCTCGCCAGTCTCCAAAAAGCTCGTCGTGTCTTTTCATTCAACAACAATACGATATCTCCACATTTGATTTGAGATTTTGAACTCAACTTATCATTCTTTGTAACTCTTTCTCGCAAACTCAACAAGTAATCTCTTCTCCATAACTTCGTAAACATTTCGAGTAATCGTCGATGATGTTTCGCTCTTCGTGTTAAGGACTGATTCCTGCTAACAATCTCGAGATGCGTGTCAGATGGTACTGTCGTAATTCGACGACCATATATCAAATGTGCTGGTGTTAAAGCGTACGAAACACCTTCTGAATCGTCGTAAACATAACTAATAGGCCTTGAATTTACTATGCCTTCTACTTCAATCAATAACGTGCTCAGCTCGTCGTAACGAAGAATTGATCTGCCGATTACTTTTCGCAAACATTTCTTGACAGAACCAACCATGCGTTCGTACATAGAGCCGAACCAGGCCGCCCTCTCCGGTATGAATCTCCACTCGATATTTCGATTCGCTAAATAATTCAAAACGGCCTTTGATCTGACTATTTTTCGAATTTCGATACTCGCAGACTTGAAAGTTTTCGCATTATCGCTCAGAATCAATTTTGGTAATCCTCTACGAGCCGTAAATCGTCGAAATGCTCGTAAGAATGACTCAGTATCTAAACTTTCTGTAAGTTCGAGGTGTACTGCGCGTGTTGATGCACATGTAAATAAACAAATGTAACTTTTCGACGTATTTCCTTGTGCACCTCGTATATATAAAGGTCCAGCAAAATCCAATCCTATATTTACAAAAGGGGGTCCTTCGTCAGTTCTAAATTCTGGTAATGATAACGAAGGTGCTGTTGCAAACGCTCTTTCTGAGAACCATTTGCATAACAAGCAATTTCTAACAACTCGCTTTACGCTTTCTCTTCCACACAGAATCCAGTAACGTTCACGAACAACTGACAAGGTCATGCGTACACCACTATGCGCAACAGAATCGTGTATTTCTCGAATAACTAAAGTCGTAAAATGGTGCCTTTTTGGCAGCAAAATCGGTCGTTTACTTGTATCAATTACGGGTGCATTTTGCAAGCGAGTTTTGCATCGTAATATCCCTTCATCATCGAGAAATAAATCAAAATCGTGTACGAGCTTAGGCGGTTTACCTTTTCTTTCTTTCAAATATTCAATTTCTTCTACAAAAGATTCGTTTTGAACTTGTTTCAAAATTGTTTTCTCAGCGTGTTCTATTTCGTTTGAAGTAAGCGTATCCGATTCGTGTTCAATATTCAAATTTGATTTCGCAACTTTTGCTTTCAATTTCGCTATGAATCTAAGTACCCAGGCCATTGTGCGTAATAATTTGACATTCATCGCGCTTTCTAATGACTGACAAACACTTTGCATGAGTCTAGACAAAATCAGTGCACCAAGAAGCTCTAATCTGGGTATTGTCTGTTTTTTGATGGGTGAAACTCTCGATTTAGAGGCAATCAAATTGACACAAACAGATCCATCATCGTATCTTGTGAGCAGATACACACAAGCTGCATAAGCGGTTGAGCTCGCATCTGAAAAGCCGTGGACTTCAAACTCCGTCGGTTTGGCCGCTCTCGTTTCAAACAAACAACGAGGCAATTTCACGTCTTGAAGCCTTTGGAGATCGAAAATTATCGAATTGAATTTGTTTCGCATATCACCTTCAAGTTCATCGTTCCAATTAACATTTTCGACGCACAAAATCTGAAACATTTCTTTCAACTTGATAGTGACCGGTGTCAGAAATCCAAAAGGATCAAATATTTTGGCTGTTAAACTGCGCACTGATCTTTTCGTCGGGGGCAGCGTATTCGCAAATTTGATCAGTTCTTGAAAATCGAAATAAAATTCGTCGGATTTCGTGTCCCAATTTAGGCCTAAAACTTTCGCTTTGTCATTTACCTCATCTGCTGTTTGTGGGCCTAAAGTTTTCTTCGCAAACGATTCATCATCTTCTCTCACTGGCATACTTATTTCATCGGTTTTAGAATCTGTTTTCGATTTGGTTTCTTCGTTTTGAATCAATTTCATCAGATCGGGGGAATTCGATTTCCACTTTCTTAGATTAAAACCTCCACGTTTCATAATTTCTTTGGAAGACTCGAAAATTTCAAAGGCTTCTTCGACTGAATTTGCTCCGCCCGCCAAATCATCCACAAATAATTGATTTTTCAGCAATTTAACGACATCGGGATTGCTGTTTTCGAATTTGCTCAAATGCTCGTTGATTACGTAGCCTAAAGTGCTCGGACTTGATTTTAAGCCGAAAACTAAACGCCGGAACCTGAGATGTAACAATTTCGGAGCCTTTTCATCATCAGAAGCTTTGTACCATAGGAACCGCAAGGCATCACGGTCCTTTTCGGCAATAGAAATTTGCAGAAAGGCTTTCTCAATATCTGCAACCATGGCGATTGGTTTCGATCGAAATTTGGCTAACACATCAAAAATGGGCGGTATGAAGTTAGGTCCATTTTCAAGATAATCATTCAACGATAAATCATTTTCCTGCGATTTTGCAGATCCATCGAAAACAATTCTCAATTTAGTTGTTTCTCTGTCTTTCCTCGTTACGCCAAAATGAGGAAGATAATGTGTCTCATTTTGCTCGATGAATTCGCTTGTTTGTTCAGCTTCTGGCACTAGTTCAATTATGCCTAACTTCAATTGCTCATCAATGATTTTATCATACTCTTGTAAAACCTCTTTGTCTCTTTCGAGACGTGAATACAACGAATTTAACCTATTCAATGCTTGATCGAGGTCAGCGGGCAAGGGCTCAGGCTCTGAACCTTTTCTGGGAAGCTCTACTTCATATCTTTCACCATCGTGCCTGATTTCTTTCAAAAACGGATGTGTTTTGTTCTCTTTTTCTTCGTAAATACCCAAAGATTCGGTATCCCAAAATCGTTTTAATTCATTCGCCAAAATGTCGTTTTCGGTTTCCAAGGGGGGGACGTTCTTCTATGCAAAAATTCGATATTGTGTTGTTTACTTCATCATTAGCGGGGGCTTTTACAGGGCCTGACAAAAGCCAACCAAATTTGCTCTTTACTGCTATGGGCCCTTCTGTTCCTTTAATTACGTCTCCAGATACCAAGTCCCAGTATCTGTCGGATCCAATCAAAAATGTCTACGGGTTCATTTTCGTTTTCTGAATTGAGGGTGTCGGCAAACTCTAGGTTTTCTAGATGGGGGTATTGTGTTAAATCTACCCTCGCGGGTAAATTTGTGCAAAGGGTGGGAAAACTCAAGGCTGTTAATTCAACCTTCTCATCACTAACCCCTTTTAAGCTAGGCTTAACTAAACTGCAAACACTCTTCGTGAATTTCTCGCCACCAAACGTGTTCAAATGAACCGTCTCTTTCTTCATCGGTTTCAGATTCAGCTTTCTTCTCAAATTTTCAGTTATGTATGTTCGCTGACTTCCATTATCAAACAGTATGCGTACAGGAACTCCCGTCGATTCCCCTTCCTTATATGCTGTTAGAGAACCTCAGCTCTCTTCTCGCTAATTCTCTGATAGTTGATCGAAGAAATTAAACAGTAAGGTAGACGTCATAATGTGGAACCATCTTTCATAACGCATATCGTCTCAACTCTAAAATCTCACTCTCTGCATGCTATTCATTTCTGATGACTAAGCACAGAACGTTCTAGAACGAATACATTGATTTTCCTAATATGGTTCGATTTTTACTCTACCGGGTTTCACAAAGATTCTGTCCTCCAATTATATCTTAGATAGCTACATAAATCATGTCATGTGCTAAGCGATGAAATATGTCAAGCATTACTCAATGTCTGTGTCTCGTTTCTATGTAGAGGTTCTGACGCAACATTAATTAGTACAACAATAGAAATTTTACTGCCCTACAATATGACTCATTTTACTACTGTCCGTGGGTGGTTAAGCAAAACAAAATACAACGAGGTATCTAACCATGCGCGAATTGTGAAGGATTTCCCAACACACCCCCTCCTTGACCCCCTAGGCGTCAAGCATAAGTCTGGACTTCCATCGGGAATCCTTAGCAGCAGCGCGGGGTGACTGGTTTCTCGTACAAATTGCATCTTCAATCCTATTGTTATTTGTACCTTCATTCTTCTCCATACTTACCTCTTTGCCCTTTATTTCACTCTCGTCCTTTCCCTCTTTTTTATCATATCCTGTGGAGGCAATTTCAAGGGGAAACAATTTCAAAATTGAACGGTTTAAAGTTTCATTCTTACCACCTGCTTTGCGAACCTTGGCACCTCGTATTATTCCATCTTTTCCTGTGATCAGATCTTCTATGACTCCTATTTTCCACTGACCTCTTTTGACGTTGTCTTCCTGGATCAATACCAAGTCTCCTTTGGAAATATTTGCCGCTCTGGCATCCTTCATCTTGTGGAACTCTCTCAGATCAACCAAATATTCCTTCCTCCAACGATTCCAGAAGTGGCTCAGTTTCCTAGAAAGGTAAAGAAATCTTTTAGTCATGTTACCTTGCAATTCATTTTCACTTTCATCAAAAGACGTATCAATATTTTCTGAGAGTGGTGATATTCTTCTACCAAATAAAAGATGAGATGGGGTTAGCGCTTCAACCATTTCGTCGTACTGATAGGTTAATGGTCTCGAATTTATTGTACTTTCTATTTCTGTGAGTACTGTTGTCAATTCTTCAAAGTTCAGTTTCGCATTTCCAAGAACTTTCCTCAGACACCTCTTCACAGTCCCTATCATTCTTTCAAACAGCCCCCCAAACCAGGCCGCACGCTCCAAGTTGAATCTCCTAATTATTCCCTTTGTACTCAAATGGCTCTGTACTAACTTGTTCTTAAACAGTTTCTTGATGAACTTTGCGGAGGCTTTAAAGGTTTTTGCATTGTCTGTCACTAGGAGTGATGGTGTACCTCTTCTTGCTGAAAAACGTCTCAAGCAGTTGATAAAAGTTGAAGCATTTAGATTTTCAACTAATTCAAGATGAACTGCCCTTGTTACGCAGCATGTAAATAGTGCAATATATGCCTTTACCATCCCATTTTGACTCTTAACAAACACAGGTCCAGCAAAATCTACCCCTACTTTGCTAAAGGGTGGAGATTCTCTAACTCGAAATTCTGGCAGTGGTGCAATAGCTGTTGATTCATAGGGCTTCCCTTCTAGTTTCTTGCAAATG
Source organism: Aurelia sp. 4 Dawson et al 2005 (assembly GCA_964019985.1). Lineage (NCBI taxonomy): Eukaryota > Metazoa > Cnidaria > Scyphozoa > Semaeostomeae > Ulmaridae > Aurelia > Aurelia sp. 4 Dawson et al 2005. The sequence goes on from OZ026504.1 coordinate 10,185,463, forward strand.
AAACATTTTCTGATGATTTTCTTCACATATTGTCTGCCCTGTGTGACCCAGAACCTTGATCTTAATTCTGCCAATGTGCTTCTGACCTTAAGGTGGTGTACTCTGCTGTGGCAATCTAGAATAACAAGGTTCGTAAATCTATGATTCTTTGGGGGAATTATTGGGTATTTCATTCTTCATTCAATTCTGAATTTTCAAGTCTCCCTTTGCACACAAGGATCTCATTCTGCTCAATCACATTCAAGCTTTCTCTTGTTTTCTTGAAGCTCTCATTTGACTTAAGGTCTTGTTGTGCATCCTTTATCCAAATACTCTCAGCATTCTTCAACTCTTCTGCTGTGAGTTCACCTAAGCACAATTCTCTTCTCTCTCTTTTCAGTCTTAGGTTCCCTAAGAATCTTTGAACATATGCAGTTACTATAAGCAATTTACTCAGTGTGGAAAATCTGTTCAAGTCAATGACTTCGCTGATCTGCTTACTCTGTTGGGCAACATTCAACATTACGCTTGCTTTCTTTCTCTCTTCTTTGACCTCTGTGGAATCTTCAAGACTAAAGTCCTTAGGCCATGCTTTTATCCTTTGTTTCAACCAATCAGGGCCTTCCCACCACAATGCGCTTTGTTGCAAACTGCTAGCTGTCATTCCCCTTGACCCGATATCAGCTGGGTTTTCCTTACCTGGTACATGCCCCATTGCTCTTTTTCAGATACCTTTAAAATCTCATTAACAAGATGCTGAACAAAAGTTTTCCACTCTCCTTGGTTAAAAATCCAAAAAAGAGCGGTTTTGCTGTCCAACCAGTATCTTATGGCATCAATTTTCAACTTTGAGCTCAAGGAATTTTTTACTGTCTCCATTAGGGTCACTAGAATGCGTGCTGACATCAATTCTAATTTGGGAATAGACAATTCTTTCAAGGGAGCTACCCTGGTCTTAGCACAAAGCAATCTAGAGTGAATTCCTGTGGTTGTCTCGCATACAAGATAAATCATGGCACAATATGCATGCTTGCTAGCATCTCCGAAGCCATGAAGAGTGGTACTTATGATCTCACCATCAATGTCTCCAAGTGTGCATCTTGGGAGGGAAATGGTATCACTACCCTTTAAGTCTTCTAGCCATGCCTCCCACCTTCTTACCTTATCTTCTGGAAGGGGATCATCCCAATTTAGTTTCTCAAGACACAGCTCCTGAAAAAGGACTTTTGCTGCTACTGCAATTGGACTTATGAGCCCTAACGGATCAAAAATAGCAGCGAGAGTGCTCAAAATACCTCGCTTGGTAGCAACAGTTGTAGGAGTATTTCCAATCTTTCTCATATCAAACTCAATTTTATCTCTTTCTGTGTCCCAAGGGATTCCTAGAACTTTGGTTTTCCCCCCAACATCCTTGGACAAACCCAAGGTTTCCTTGGCATAACTGCAGTCATCTTGTGCATTTTCTCCTATCACTCTTATTTCTACTTCCTTCTCATTCCTTTCAATTTTCTTTCTTAGCTCTTCATCATTTGTCTTCCATTTTCTAAGTCGTAGACCAGCCTCCAACATTCTCTGTTTAGCTTTCTCATACAATGCATAAGCTTCCGATGTACTCGTGCAAGTTGTTACTAGATCATCTACAAAAAATCCTTCTATCATGTCTCTAGTAAATTCTGGATCTACTTCCTTGTATTTGTTCAAATGATGCCTGATTACAGCGTTTAAAAGGAAGGGTGAACTTGAAATACCAAATACCACAGTACGGTAACGATAGACTTTAATTTGCGGCTCCTTGTCATGAATATTACTTACCCACAAAAAACGCAGGGAATCTCGGTCTTCAGGATGAATTTCTATGTTTAGAAATGCTTTTTCAATGTCCCCTACAAGAACTACCTTGTCTGTTCTGAACCTTAAAAGAATGTCAAATATTAAAAATGTCAAGGATGGACCTTTATGTAAGCAACTGTTCAATGACACACCTGTATTCTTGTCTTTGCACGAAGCATCAAAAACTATGCGCACCTTGGTTGTCTCCACATTCTCCCTTATAACTGCTTGATGGGGAAGATAAGATACCCTAGGGCCTGGCGGTTCAAGGTTGGAGACTTCTTCAATAATACCTTCTCTGAGTTGCCCTGAAATTATTTGGTCATATTGCTCAAGAATCTCAGGTGTTTGCTTCAATTTCTTTAGTTGACTTTTCAATCTAGTCTGGCTATTTGCTAAGTTAAGTGGAACTGGATCATGACCAATTCTCCATGGCAAACCAACTGAGTATTTCAATCCTGTAAAAAGAATGTTATGAATTACAGTTTCATGCACTTGATCTCCTTCCCTGATCCCAATGGAATCAAGGTCCCACAATTTGTGAAAATTCAAATCTGCTTCCTGTTTCTTAGAAGGAACAATGTTCTCAATACAAAGATTCACATTTTTTGTTAGAAATAGACTTTGTACCTTTCGTTGGTGACTCATGTTTATTGATTGACAGCTAGTTCCTGTTTGTGTTCGTTATTACCCGCTGTGCTGTTGTTCGTGAGTATACAGTTTTGTTTATGCTTTTGCTGCATGTTTTGTTGCTTTGAGTTCAGTTCGTGCAATGATGTGATTCCACATAGATTTCCTAAAACCAAACTTTATCAGGTTATGGGCCCAGATCCCGCCGATCGCGGGCAGTTTTCACTGAATTTGTAGGTTTCAGTTTGGCTGTCTGAGTCTGTTTATCACGATGGCGACTGAAGACATAAGCTTTAAAGTGGAAAAGTTGACTGGAGACAACTACCATAGCTGGAAATTTCAGATGAAAATGTGTCTGATAGGAAAAGATCTATGGGAGATCGTTACTGGCACGGATCAACTGGCAGAGGGGGCTACAGATGCTGAGCAGAGAAAATTCAGGAAGAGGGAGAATTTCGCTCTCGCTTCGGTATGTTTATCAGTGGCCACAAATTTACAAATTTATGTACGATCTGCCAAAAGTGCAAAAGAAGCTTGGGACAACCTGGAACAGCATTTCGAACAAAAGTCACTCTCTCGTAAGATATTTTATCGTCGAAAGTTGTATTCTGCTCGCATGGATAAGGGCACGAGTATGCTAGCACATGTGAATCACATCAAGACTTTATCGGAGCACTTAGAAGCAGTGGGAGATGCCGTAGCTGAGAAGGACTTGGTTATTATTCTAATTAGTAGTTTGCCTGAAGAATATAACCATTTAATCACGGCTCTCGAAACTATTGCGGAAGATAAACTTACTTGGGACTATGTGCGTGATAGATTAATTCATGAGCATGATAAGATGCAGAGCGGAAGTGCAGGAGCAGTGAAAGATGATGCTTGTCAAGATGCACTATTTAGTAAGCAATCCCAAGAGCAAACAAAGCCATCTAGCACGAAGAATTTCAAATGTTTTTACTGCAAAAAGAAGGGGCATTTTGCAAAAGATTGTTACAAGAAGAAAGCAGATGCAAAAAAGACGCAAAACCAGTCAAACCAGGAATCTGCAAACAGAGTTGAAAGTACACAGGAATCTGAAGAAGACAGTCCTGAAATTGCTTTTTCAGCAGGAGGTCTTTCATCAACGGAAAATGATTGGTGGATTGACTCTGGTGCTTCACAGCACATGACGCCTAGCAAGAAAGGAATGACTGATTATGTCACATTCAGAAATCCTTTACATGTCAAGCTTGCTGATGACAGTGTATTGCTGGCATATGGAAAGGGTAATTTACACTTATCAGTTTTTGATGGCACAGAGAAGGTGAACATTACTCTGAAAGACGTGCTTTATGTTCCTAAGATACAGAAAAGGTTGCTGTCTTTGCCTTCGATGACGCAGAAGAACGTTGAAGTGAGATTCAAAGGCCAATTTTGTAAGATTCTTATCGATGAAAAGCTCTACAGTATTGGGCACAAGCATGGAAAACTGTACAAGCTTAATTCGGAGCCCATCGAATCATCCTTCTTTGGAGAAACAGAGAGCAATGAAAAGTCTTTGTCATTGTGGCATTGTCGTTATGGCCATTTGGGGTATGATAATCTCAAATTATTGCATGAAAAGTCAATGGTGGATGGCTTGAATTTGAATTCAAAGGATCAAGTTGATCGAAATTGTCAAGGCTGTGCAATGGGAAAGCAACACCGCCAACCCTTTCCCAAGAAAAGCCAGAGTAGAAGTTCTCAGCCACTGGAACTTATTCACAGTGACGTTTGCGGTCCCATGAGTGTTAATTCAGTGGGAGGTTCCAGATACTTCGTTACATTCATTGATGATTATTCAAGATTTACAACAGTGTATTTCATGAAGCATAAAAGTGAAGTTCTTGAAAAATTCAAAGAATTTGTTGAGTTGGTGGAAAACCTTTTTGAGAAACGTGTCAAGAGTTTGAGATCAGATAATGAAAGTGAATATGAATCACGTGAATTCGCAGAGTATTGCAAGAGCAAAGGAATAAAGAAAGATGACACTATTCCTTACACACCTCAGCAGAATGGAGTTTCAGAGCGTATGAATCGTACCATAATGGAGACTACCAGATCTATGTTACATCATGCTGAGCTTCCTTTAAGTTTTTGGGCAGAAGCTGTATCAACTGCAGTTTACTTGCGAAACAGAAGTCCGACGTCTTACCTGAAAGAGATGACACCCCATGAAAAATGGCACGGCTCTAAAGCAGATGTGAGCAACTTAAAAGTATTTGGCTGCAATGCATATGTCCATATACCAGATCAGAAGAGAAAGAAGCTAGACAAGAAATCTGTTCAGTCTATCTTTGTTGGCTATCCAAACAACAGCAAGGGGTACAAGTTCTACAATCCTGAGACAAAGAAAATGTTCAGAAGTCGTGATGTAATTTTCATCGAGAACAGTTTTGGCAGCAAACATCTTGATGGTGAAATCAAACTTCAGGATCAAGAACTGATTGAGGGAATGCTATCAAAGCCTGATGTTGTCTACTTTGATGAAAACCCTACTGAAGATGCTGTGGAGGAGCCTGTGATACCAGAAAAAGAGCCGCGAAGATCACAGCGACAACGAGTAGCTCCTGATAGATTGGGTACTATTGCTGGAGAATGGTGGAAATACCAAGATGTTAGTTGTGCTTCCATTGCTGTTTCTGATGCTGAAGAGCCAAGGAGTATCAGTGAAGCACTCAACGGAAAGAATGCAAAGCAATGGAAAGAAGCCACTGATGGTGAATATAAGTCACTGATGCAAAACAAAACGTGGAGATTGGTTGATCTACCTAAAGGAAAGAATGTTGTTGGATGCAAATGGGTATTCAAGGTTAAACGGAATGCAGACGGTGATGTCAGTCGCTACAAAGCTCGGTTAGTTGCTCAAGGGTATTCACAAGAAGCAGGACAGGACTATGAAGAAGTATTTGCTCCTGTCGCTAGATACAGTTCTATTCGATCTGTATTAGCTATCGCAAATCAGCTTGATTTAGAAGTTCACCAAATGGACGTTAAAACTGCATTTTTGAATGGTGATCTTGAGAATGAGATATACATGGAGCAACCAGAAGGTTATGTTGATAAAAATCGACCTAACATGGTTTGCAAGCTGCAGAAGAGTCTCTATGGCCTAAAACAGTCAGCAAGATGCTGGAATATTGCAATAGATCGTTTCTTGAAAGATTCTGGATACGTTCAAAGTAGTGCTGATCCTTGTATCTATTCAAAGTCAGAGTCTAAAGATGGAAAGAAAGCAAGTTTGATGATAATTGCTTTATATGATGATGATATTCTGTTAGCCACAAATGATGTTCACATGCTAAAAGCGGAAAAGGCCAAGTTGAAACAACGATTCGAGATGGAAGATCAAGGTGAAGTTCACTATTGTCTAGGCATGTCTATCAAACGAGATAGAGCTGCAAGAGTGCTTACCATTAATCAAAAAGCATACCTCGAAAATGTGCTGAAAAGATTCGGAATGTATGACTGCAAAGCCGTATCAACCCCCATGGAAGCAGGGAAGAGATTTGAAAGGTTAGCTGATGGAGAGAATGCATTGGATACAAGAGAGTATCAAGCAGCTATTGGATCACTGACATACGCTTCAATGCAACTAGACCTGATTTGTCAGCTGCAGTGGGAGTATTAAGTCAGTTTATGGCGAATCCAGGCCCAGAACACTGGAGTGGAGTAAAAAGAGTTCTTCGTTACATTAAGGGAACACTAGATCAAGGCCTAAAGTTTGAGTCTTCAAGTGATTGCGACATAAATCTCCACGGATATGCAGATGCCGATTGGGCAGGAGATGCTACTACAAGAAAATCCACTTCCGGATACATGTTCAGTCTAGCTGGTGCAACAGTTTCATGGAAATCAAAGAGGCAGACTGTTGTTGCGTTATCTTCTACAGAAGCTGAGTATATTGCCTTATGTTTGGCAGCTCAAGAAGCTATTTGGTTAAGAAGCCTACTTGAAAGTCTCGGTTTTAAGCAATCGAAAGCTACCAAATTGTACGAAGACAACCAAGGAGCGATAGCACTTACTAAAAATCCAAAGACACACTCGCGTACCAAGCATATCGATATAAAGTACCATTACATTCGAGAGGCTGTAGACAAGAAAGACATTGAGCTCGTTTATTGTCCAACAGACAAGATGGTGGCAGACATTCTAACGAAAGGACTACCCAGACCAAAATTCCACGAGTTGCGCTCATTAATGGGAATTACAAGCGACCATTGATTGATATATTTTTCAATAGAACATTCGTCAAGTGGGAGTGTTAGAAATAGACTTTGTACCTTTCGTTGGTGACTCATGTTTATTGATTGACAGCTAGTTCCTGTTTGTGTTCGTTATTACCCGCTGTGCTGTTGTTCGTGAGTATACAGTTTTGTTTATGCTTTTGCTGCATGTTTTGTTGTTTTGAGTTCAGTTCGTGCAATGATGTGATTCCACATAGATTTCCTAAAACCAAACTTTATCATTTTTAGGTTCAGAAAAATTAATTGTCTCACCTTTGAGCGGTCCTGAGAGTACCCAACCAAGAGAAGTGCTGACAGCAATTGGCTCTCCTGCCCCCCTCGTATGAACTCACCATCTTGGAAACTCCACAAAAAATCTGAACCACACAAAATGTCAATTTCCAAAATTTCTTCATTCCTACTAACATCGGAAAAGAAAATGTTAGACAAATGTGCAAAATTATGCTTAATTTGCTCAACATGAATATTTGCAACATTAGAAATTTCATTCAACTCAAAAGCTTCTATTTCAACAGGGTTACCATCAAATAAAGAGCATAAAGAAAATTTGAAAACTCTTCTCACAGCCATGTCTGCCTCTTTGCTGCCAAAGGTTTTGATTCCAAGCTCTTCACTTCTCTCAGGCTCTAAACCTAACTTGCTGACAGCCTTTGCACTAAGGAAAGTCTTCTGACTTCCACTATCAAACAATACTCGCACTTTTTTCTCTTTCTCACTGTTTAAACAAGCTAGGGCTGTCTGAAGTGCAACTTGTACTCCGGAACCAGCAGTGTTTCCCACCCAGGGCCAGGTGGCAGCATGGGCATTTAGGGCTGAAGATGCTGGCGGTGCACTAGGCTTAGGCTGAGCGGTTTCCTTACTTACAACTCCCGTTGGGGCTTGGGGTTCCTTATCAGAGACCTTCGGACCATTAGCCTTACAAATAGCAGGGTGGTGTTTACCTTTACAGTGCTTGCACCTAGTTCTAGACTTGCACTGAAATGAACGATGTCCCGAACGAAAACAATTAAAGCACTTAGCTGCTTTCATTAAGATATTCTTCCGCTCTTCAAATGTCACTTCGGTGCAATCTTCACTTGTATGGCTCTTCTGCTTACAGAAAATACAGGTCGGCTCTTCGTTGCAGAACAAAGCCGCTGCAGTTCCGCCATGTTGTTTCTGCTGCTTTGGTTGTTGTGGTTGTGGCTGATGTTGCTGTTGTTGCAACCCAAAAATTGGCACATGTGACTCTCGAACTTCCAACTCTTTCTCGAATGTGTGTATGAGCTCATCAACGTTCCAGTCAAGGCGATTGCTTACGCTTGAAAAACGTATCATGTTGTATCTCAACGATTCTGGAATCTTCTCCTGCAGAACTGGAACTACTATTGCGGAATATGACTCTTGGGCTACTCCGAGTGCTTCTAAGCTGCGAAAATGGCTTTCCATTTGATCGAACAGTGTTCTCAATCTGACAACGTTTCTTTCACTGTACACTGGTGGCAAATTTAGCAATTCGTTAATGTGGGCTTTCTTGATAACACTTGGTCTGGCAAATCTTTTGTGTAAAACATCCACTGCCCCTTCATAATCTGCCTCCGTAAGTGGGAATCCGGCAATAACACTACGAGCAGGCTCTTCAAGGAAACTTCTTAAATATTTGAATTTATCAACACTGGCAAGTTCATCGTCATCGTGTATTGCGCTCTTGAAGGCGTCCCAGAATTCTTGCCACTGTGACACTTTGCCTGAGAACTTTTTTAATTCCAGCTTCGGTAATTTTGCCTTCACCCGCCGTCGCATTTGATCACTTTTCTCACTCGTGCCCGACACTTCTGACCTGATGCTCTCTCTGGATTCGCTTCTCGACATGTGTGATTTGTTGGACTTGTTGTCGTTTTCCTTCAGTATTTCGTCGAGGCAAATTTTTGCGTACGTCATCTTCTCTTTAATATCATTTGCATCCTCGGCTTCTTTGTCGAGATCACGCTCCTCTGCATCATTTTCAATAAGTTTCTCTAAAATGTCTGAGTCCAGCTTCTTGAGCGCTTCAAAGTTTTCATCTAGGCTCAGTAACCATTGTCGTAGCTGTCTCAAGTCGATTTCTGCAGGATCTTTCTTCTCGACATCCAAAATCTTGTTCAATAATTTTGTGACGATTCCTCTCGTGGTCTTGCGTTTCTTCTTTAGCTTGTCTACATCCATTTCGACGAAAAACAATCCCGGCTCTGTGTGGACCAGTATGTTAGAGAACCTCAGCTCTCTTCTCGCTAATTCTCTGATAGTTGATCGAAGAAATTAAACAGTAAGGTAGACGTCATAATGTGGAACCATCTTTCATAACGCATATCGTCTCAACTCTAAAATCTCACTCTCTGCATGCTATTCATTTCTGATGACTAAGCACAGAACGTTCTAGAACGAATACATTGATTTTCCTAATATGGTTCGATTTTTACTCTACCGGGTTTCACAAAGATTCTGTCCTCCAATTATATCTTAGATAGCTACATAAATCATGTCATGTGCTAAGCGATGAAATATGTCAAGCATTACTCAATGTCTGTGTCTCGTTTCTATGTAGAGGTTCTGACGCAACATTAATTAGTACAACAATAGAAATTTTACTGCCCTACAATATGACTCATTTTACTACTGTCCGTGGGTGGTTAAGCAAAACAAAATACAACGAGGTATCTAACCATGCGCGAATTGTGAAGGATTTCCCAACATATGCCATCGTTTTCGCTGTCTGCAGTAAGACTCTTCGTGATTCATTTCGTGATGATGCAGAAGCACTCGTCGTTGTGTTTTCGCTCGAAGCCTGTCTCGGTTCGTTTCTCGTATTGCTCGCATTGCTCGTAGTCGCATCTCTTCTTGTTTCGTTATCAGACTTCGTTATCTCATCGCAGATCGATTGGTGGTGTCGCTTGTTGCATCGTCGACAATTTCTCGTTGTGTAATTACAATTTCGTACTCGGTGATTTGGTCGTAGACACGAAAAGCACCGTCCTTGTGTTTTAAGAATCTGCTTTCGCTCATTAATATTCTCCACTTTGCTGCATGAGGCTGAATAGTGTTCACCTTTACAATAAATGCACCAGATATTCGAATTTCTTCTTTCGCTTTCATTAAACAGCACAGAGGCTGTAGATCTCGTGTTTTGGTTCCAATTGTTCGGGTTAGATACATGTGATCTCGTTTGACTCGTTGTCGTTTCACTAATTTTCGCTGCTTCTCCGATTTCTCTCGCTTCCACTTCTCGTTCCAGCAATTCCAACAGTTCATTCATTGACCAAATTTCTCGGGATATCAATCGTGATACTTGCACTCGTACGTCGGTCGGAAGTTTTCCCATCACAATTGGGATCCATGTCGCTCCATGTGTTTCGCTAGATAGTCCCATATTTTCGAGCCCTCTAACACTTATGCTGATCTTATCATATAAATACATCAGTTGTCCTGGTTTGTCGCCACTGCATGGTTTAAGCTTGATCAGCTCATCGGTAATGGTCGAAATCGTCAATTGTTTTCTGCCGAATCGTTTCCTAATTCTTTGCTTTGCCTCTTCGTAATTGGCCTCGGTGATTTGCAACCCTTCAATGACCCTTGCTGCTGGCCCCTCCAGATAATACTGTAAATAATTGAACTTCTCAATTGTTGGGATTTCATCGTTATTGTCAATCGCAGTTTCAAATCTGTCCCAAAATCCAGCAAATTTCAGCAAATCTCCGTTGTATTTTTGCAGATCTAACTTCGGTAGTCGGGCGTGGCTTCTGGTTGTACTTGCTGTCGAATGCATGCTTGAGTTTGGACTCATCTCTCGTTCGTTTCGTCTCTGATTTCGAGTTAAAATGTGTTCCGTCTTGTTCAGTGCTTCTGTTATCTTGTAGTTGATTTCTTCGCTTTCGTCTATTTCTTTCTCTATAGTTGTAACGTCGCATATTGCCAAGATTTCGTTATCGATAATATCTAAAGTTCCTTTCTTCTGTTCCAATCATGTTTTCAAATTCTTGATCGTAAATTGGCCTTCGTTCGATAAAGTTCCTCCATCTATTACATCGTTAACTTCGTTGATATACTGTGTTATCTTTCCTCGATGTGCCTTTCTCGACGCTTTCAATCGTTGTAGTTTCTCGTCAGTTTCTTTGCCCATGATATCGCGAATATGTATCTCTTCGTTCGTGTTTAGGTTCGTTCCGCCCCACGTTGGGCGCCAATTTATGTCGTAAATACTCTCGAATCTCAGGCAAAACGATCCTATCTCTATCGTATATGGACCATGGGGCAAATCTATCGCATGTTGGAACTATCGACCGAACTCTACAACGCTCTCTGTCAACTCATACTCTAACTACGCCTACAATCATAAAGTCGTTAATCATCAAAAATGTCAATCAACATAACTAGCTCAGCGAAGCGTGGTCTCTAAATCAACAACAACAACAAAACGTCACGATACAAATCAACTGCAAGAGGCATTTTGAAGGATGGAAAATTGGGGAATTTGCACCCAACCCCCTCAAGCCCCCATGAAGCCTCCGGAACTGAATCCCTCTCCAAATGGGTCCCAAGCCATCCCAAGCAAATAGAGATCATGTTGGGATTTTTGAAAAATCAAATAACCCCTCAAATGGGTTTCGAAGGACACCCATTTTCTGACGTCATGAGTAGTAAGACAACAATGGAATGACAAAGGATTTCAAGCTCAGCACAAAGGGAAACAAAGGGCTCGCACAGCTGAAAGTTGGGTGTGGAAATGCTCCCATAACCCCTTTACGGGAACGAAAACAGCCAAAATATGCCGTGATAAAGAGGCAGGGAAGGTTGGGCGATCTTTTGACGTTAGCATGGACATCTGTGAGGTTGCAGTTCTCGGCATCGAAATGTCTAAAGAGGAAGAAACTTGGAGGCGAGGGACAATGGGAATGACGCCACATCCGACTGCAACGAATAATTGCTGCTGAACGTAGTGAAGCAGCCATTTAGACGAGTTTTACAAGCAAAACACGGGTGGCCGACTATCACCATGGTTGCAAACCACAGAACAAAAGGACAATCTGCAGACTCATCGATGCTTGTGATTGGATAGAACAACAGTGGCGATAGAGCAACAGCAACAACAAAAGCTTTTCAGCACACCCCTCATGACTGACTGAGTACAATGCAATACTTTCAACTTCAGTTTTGCGAGAAAGCTGGGCGACTTTCGTTCCAAGAAGAAAAAGAAGAAGATTTTCATGCATTCTGGTACGTATAAAATCATTCTTTACACCCATTTCATAACCAGGATGAGAGGATTTCTTTTTATCCTCTGCGTTGTATTGACCATTTATTGTTCTGCAGCGGACAGGTTTCAAAAGTGGCAGGAAGATGACATCCAGCAGGAGGGCCTACGTGTTGCTTGCGCTTTCACCAACAAACGGCCGCAAGCATTGCTTGCCACTGGCAGGAGATGGATAAAAAACCAGTCTTCAAAATTCAGAAGGAAAATTGCAAGGAGTTGTCGCAACAAATCGAATGATACCTACAATAGTGTTTCAAGTTTTTCCTTGCTTTTTCTTTTGTTCTTGGCAGGAGATGTTGAATTGAACCCTGGACCAGCAGTTACATCAAGTAACAGCCACTCTGAAAATTCACTTTTGGAATTGCCAATATTAGTTGCAATAGGAAACCAACACCAAGGGGATGTATGTTTCAGTGAAGAATCACGTGGAAGACAGTGTGCTTTTATGGCACTGACATCACTTGCCTACAGCCAGCATGCAATGTCAGCAACACATTGGCAGTCTGAGACATTAGATGAAATTCTTGACTTGGGTGACTCCCAGTTCTTGAATGCACTACAGAGAGGATTTATTCCTGATGCCCCAACTTTGTCAGAGCAACTGCCATCAAATGTGCATTTTGCAAGATCAAATGAAGATAACAACAGTGACTTGCCCTTTGAGGCACAAAATGAAATATCTAAACCCATTGTGGTATTGCCACATGTGGCAACAAAAGCAAATGCATCAGAAATGCCCATTGAGGCACCCAAATAAGAAACTTCAGTACTGGCCCAAATTCTTAGTTTCTTATAAAAAAATATGTGTACTACAATTTTTACGAGTCCAGTACAGTACGCAAATTCAGCACAATTTTGTCCAAACAAATCAAAGTTGATATCAAATCTGTTCTGCAAAGTAGATGGAAAATTGTTGGTAGCTGCTGATAACAAATGAAGGTTAGGGGGAGGAGGTTAACAAAAAGACGAAGGAGGTAAGAAGGACTAAATAGAGCTTTACGGTACATGCAGGAAACTTTTGCGAGCTCCAGGTGTTGTTTTGCAACTTTAAATTGTTCAGCTTGATGACAGACTTCCATTCATCCAGTCATCCAGGACAGGGATTGCCGAGAAAGATTTATACAAAATGGTGATAATTTGCAGCTCAGATTCGTTTGCAGCGACCAAATGTTACGATATTTGCTCGCCGTGTGATATGGGTTAAATACTTTGGGTTAAATACTTTTCAAGTAAGAATGCCAGGGCAGTAGATTATTTGGGAAAACGTTATACGAGGGGAGTTGATTTTTTTGCAAGCATTTCTCCACCAGCCATGTAACAATAAATTTTGCACTGTTTCGTTCATCAAGTAGCTGCTAATTTGTTAATAGCATATGCTGACACTGTTTTGTTAACGGTTAAATTTTCAATGCCTTGAAACTTTCATCGAGTATTTCTGTGTACATCGTCTCAGTGCAGCCTGCGGGTAGTTTTTCCTGTTTCAGAGCAAGAGCAGCGTGAAAATTGATTCTATAATATAAGATTTGAACAATAGGACGCCCATTGTGCAGTAGCTTGAAATTTATATCGGTAGCGAGCCATCTTAACTTATTTTTTTTTGTTTTGAACTTTGTTTACTTACTTTCACTGTTCATTAATTTGACATTTTCAATAGTGAGCCATCCTAAGTGCACATTACGATTAAGGTGGATCTGTACTTAAGGTGGCCCACTACTGAAAATTTGAAAAATTGCGAAACAGTGAAAGGTGGCTGAAAACCAAGTAAAAATAAGTTCACAGCACAAAAAACACTAAGTTAACATGGCTCGCTACGGACATAAATTTCAAACTGATACAAAGTGTGTCCCGTAATCGCTCATGGTCACATGTCAACTGCTACAACGCTCCCCAGCCACCATCTAGACACGTGCTGGCATCCCTAAAACTCGAATAACTTTATTGCGTTTATTTCACCCCATTACAAACAGCAAGCCGTGAATTTCCAGCATACAAACAGCTGTTGTCGTGTCTTCTCGGTCTTTTCAAAAAGCACAGCCACTAAAGCAGAAGCAGCAATTCCCTTAACAAAGCTAACAGCTAGTATAATAGATATTGTTCTATATCTCATATGAAAAATGTATCCAATCATATGGGATATTAAACAAGCTCCACACACAGTAAAACTGCTCTGCAACCATACCTTTCTATCTGTTTATAGTTTCTTCGTGGCTTGTTTAGATTCTTGAAATTTCTTTAGTATTTACCTATACTAAATAGGATTTTAAAAAGAGTTGATCGCCGTTGAGTCTATCACTGAATGTCATGGCATATTCCAAGATTTGATTGTGCGGGGAAAGTGCAGAAAGTCATAATTATGGAATACTGGATGCCACTGTATCCAATCTATCGTATGAAAAGTGTATACAAATCGCTCGATCTAGACTCTGTGCTGCCATAGAATAAACATCTTTCCGTGAGTCGCAGAAAGGCTTCATTTCATTTCTTCAAAAACAAAAAGTCTGTTGGGTTTCTTTCACAAAATTGATATAGATCTAGCTGGTTCTGCTATAGGCCTCATTAAAAAGTTGCAAACATACAGCATTAAAAAAAGCACAGAGCAAATCGAGTTTTTCTGTCTTCTTAAAGGGAATGTAAGCCTAAGCATATGTAAGTGGAAAAAGCCACTTGTGGTCAAATTCTAGCCAATCACATATCAGATTTTTCCCTTTGACCTTGACAAGTTACCCAGGTATGTTGTGCCACGTTTCATGGCCTTCTTTTGTATTTGTACGGTTGCTTTCACTGCCGAAAAATATCTGCGTTAAAAACACAAGAGGTAAAGCGAGAGCAAATTTGAACTGATAGTGAATTCCTATTCACTGACAAAAGCTAAGATCATAAACAAAATATGTAATTGGTTGCAGATCTCGTGTCTAACGAAAGCAAAGCTCATACCCGCGCGTATTCGTCGAGTTTTAGCCTCGATCGAGCATTCTAGTCTTTAGCTTTAATGTTAACCCCATTATTCCCCCACACAAACTTTTGATTATAAGATGGAGAGTAAACAGGAAAGAGAGCTGAAATAACCATTACTTTCCTAGTCTTTCATTGCCAATTAAATTTTAGATCTTTTATTGTTATAATTACAGTCACGTGACCAGCAGATATCCATATTTGGAGAATAGTCACAAAACAAACCTGAGGCATCTACCAAGATATCCAAGCAGCCCTATTTAGGGATGGCCTGCTTGCCTCAATCAGAGGACGGCCCTAGAAAAGGTGGGCTAAAAAAGCCATGCTCCAAAAACACATCCTGAATCAACTGAAATTAAATTTCTTGCTTGTTGGAATATACGGACTTTGACCCCTGGCTTTAATACGGACTCAGATTTAAGGAAAACGTCTTTATTGAATCATGAATTGGATCGGCTTAACGTTGATATTGCTGCATTATCTGAAACCCGCCTACCAGAAAGCGGTTCAATCAAGGAGAGCTCTTACACCATATTTTGGCATGGGAAGCCACAAGGGCAGAGACGCGAACATGGAGTTGGTTTTGCCATACGAAATAACGTTGTACCCTTTTGTGAAACTCCAGTGGCTATAACAATCAGACTTCTGACTTTGAAGGTTCACACTACCAAAGGCCCTCTAACGATTTTCAGTGTATATGCACCCTCTCTCCAGGCTGACGACGAGGTTAAGAATAATTTCTACCAAGAGCTTGAACAAGAGATAGAGGAAGTGCCAGAAACAGAAACAATTATAATACTCGGCGATTTTAATGCAAGAGTTGGACGTTCCTTTGAAAACTGGACAGGCATACTAGGGAAACATGGCATCGGAAATATGAATTATAACGGACAACTATTGTTGGAAGTATGTGCAAACCAAAATCTGTGTGTCACCAACACGTTCTTTGCAGGAAAGATATCGAGGAAAACATCTTGGAAGCATCCGAGATCTGGGCATTGGAACCAATTAGACCTTGTACTGACCAGACGTTCCCATTTAAAGGAAATCTTACACACGAGATCTTATCAGAGTGCTGAATGTGACACTGACCATTCTTTGGTTGGCTGCAAGGTTAAAATTCGTGTGAAGAAGATATGTCGCAACTAAAGTCCTAGTCGTTCTTGTATAAACGTCAGTAACATAAAGGATTATCAAAAGTGCACTACATTTAATAATGAAAATAAAAAACTGAGGGTAGATTTGACATCAGCCAACGAGGCATGGCGTGGTCTACGTGATTGGATTTACAATGCTGCTATTGCAGCCTTTGGCAAAAGTGTAAAGAAAAATGTTGACTGGTTTGAGGAAAACTCACAATTATTATTACCACTTGTTGAGGAGAAGAGATCTGCATTGATCGCATACAAAGACTCTCCAAGTGTTGGGAATCTTGAAAATTTGCGAATGGCACGTAGTAGGATGCAAACAGAAACAAGGAAATGTGCTCAGAGTTACTGGCTTAACATTTGCGATGAAATTCAAAGATCAGCTGACATGGGAGATACTCGTAAAATGTACGAAGGAATCAAACGTTGTATTGGTCCTGCAAAAGGGCAGTTGCCCCACTGAAGGATCTTCAAGGAAATATTTTAACAGGCAGACAGCAAAAGCTTGAGCGTTGGGTTGAACATTATGGGATTCTGTATACAAGAACATCTGATATCAATATCAATGAGGCTGTATTTGCGACATTACCTCAGTTTGAAATCATGGAGGATTTAAGCACTGAACCAACACTAGAAGAACTGCAGCAAGCTATAAATTCTATCCCTGTAAATAAGGCATCGGGAAATGATAGCATACCAGCTGAGATTTATAAATGCGCTAACAAAGAGTTACTTACCAAGATTCATCAAGTTTTACTTTTTTGCTGGCGTGAAGATGACGTCCCACAAGATTTTAAGGATGCGCGATTCATACAACTATATAAAAACAAGGGTGACAGAAGTGAATGTGACAACCACAGAAGTATCTCTCTGCTGAACATTATTGGTAAAATATTTAGTCGAATCCTGCTTCCAAGAGTACAAATTTTAGGAGAAAACATTTACCCAGAAAGTCAATGTGGCTTTCGACAGGGGCGTTTTACCACAGATATGGTATTTTCAGTACGACAGCTTCAAGAGAAACGCATGGAAAAGCGTGTCCCTTTACATATTGCATTTATTGACCTCACAAAGGCCTTCGATTCTGTAAGTAGAGAGGGTTTATACATTATTCTCAGGAAACTTGGCTGTCCACAAAAGCTACTAAATTCGGTCGTTACACATGGGTATGATGGCAACCGTTGCCTACGAAAACGAAGAATCTAAAGCATTCCCCAGTCAATAACGGAGTAAAGCAAGGATGCGTCCTTGCTCCTGTTCTATTCAACATATACTTTTCTTACCTGATAAGACATGCTTTCGAAGGAAACGATGAAGGCATCTATCTCAGATCCAGACATGATGGGGGACTGTTTAACATTTCTAGATTCAGAGCAAAGACCAAAGTGAGAGAAATGACTGTACGTGAACTACTCTTCGCTGACGATGCGGCACTAGTTGCTCACAGTGAAGAGTCGCTGCAAAGGCTTCTGGACAAATTTTCAGAGTCATGCAAGAGTTTTGGGCTCAGGATAAGTTTAAAGAAAACTGTGATAATGCATCAGGGATCTGTGGGATCCAATTCTGAAATTACCTTGGATGGAAATAGTCTTAGCAGTGTCGATAAATTCTGCTACCTTGGTTCCACAATAACGAAGAACTTAGATCTAAACGATGAAATATCAAAACGAATCAGCAAAGCAGCCATGAATTTTGGATTACTAAAGAAACGAGCATGGGAGAATAATAGACTTTCTACCAAGGTCAAGATTCGCATATATGAGACTTGCGTGCTTTCTTCGTTGCTCCCCCCCCCGGACAGTGGCAGGACCCGAAAAGCCCGGGTACAATAGGGTTAATAAGTTCAATCATCGGATGAAAGAAGCTCTTTATCTGTTTTAAGATCAGTTCTAATTGATTTCATATGGTCTTAGGTTTCATATGGTCTTGATTTCATATGATTTTTTTCTAACTGAATGACGAGATAGCGTTGATACATGGTAGGATCGATGTGTATGGCTGAATTACATCCCCGGTGTAGCAGCTATCCATAGATACGAGGGCTAATGCCACGGCACACCTTACATGCTGTTCTCACTCATAGCACCCGCTTTTTTTGCTACTTGTTTAGCCCTATTAATACCGGGCTTTTTGGACCCTTGTAGTACGGGGGGCGCACAAAGTGCCCCCCCCCCCTCCGTAAAGTCGCCAATATTGCAGATATGAGAACGAAACTTGGTAAAATGGTGTACAGTAACAAACTCTATACAATAAGCTACTTTTTTATTTTTCATTAAGTTCATGACGTCACAATGACGTCATAATGGAGGAAAATTCCAATATTTGCCTGCTGTTGGCAAAATTGACAATATTTAAGTTTCTATTTGACTATTCCTTTTTTAAATGGACTAGACTGTATGACAAAGCCTTAATAACTAAAACTCCATAGTATAATATCCATTTAAGTTCACCACACATACATTATATATTCATTATTTATATACACCAGTTTTTCATTGTTTAATTTAAACCCCTAATTGTCAATGTAGATACTCTAAAATGCCTCAAGACGATGTATAGTAATTAAGAGAATCCTTTTTGGTCATCAAAGTTTTCTAATACATCTGTTATTATTTATATGACGTCATAAACATTGATGACGTCATTAAGTTTGAAATTGCTGACGTCATCGAAAATGAATAAAACTACATATCATCTGAAGCTCTTATCAAGATCTATTGAATGGTAGTACTCTCAATTATCTGTGATCATTCTAGAAAAAATAAGAGTCCCTTCTTTTCTTTTACTGCTGACCACGTGTTGAAAAGATGTTGGTCACGTGATCAGTGTCTATCATTTTGAAAATTTTTTTAGATTTTTAATTAATGTACTAAATTTGGGGAACAGTCACCAAGTTTCAGCTCTGTATCTTTCCAGCTGACGACACTGCATCAAATAATCTGCGCCGCGGGCACTTTGTGCCCCCCCGGTAGTAATAGGGTTAGGGCAACTACAAACGATATATCACAACAAGAAGGACAACTATTTTTGTGTTTTTTGATTATACTACGTTTTTTCTTTTCCCCGACCTTGAAGCCCTTTGTCTTCATGATTTTCCTCTCTCCTCTGGTATAGACTTCTGGGGGTTTATCGAAGAACCTTTCTACTCGGCTAGCGCTGGGTTCCGGATTGTCGAAACTGGGGGGTCTGACCGTCTTTTGGTCTTCTGCATTCTGATATGTACGCATAATACATTTATATTATTTTGGTTTTTGACACCTGATCTTAAAGGTTGATTTTAGAAAGCCATGAATCAATTACTTTTTGCAGGATACCGCAGCAGAAAGCTAGAAATCGTTTGAGTATATTTGACTGCCTGACCTCTAAGACGGAGGCCCCCCAGTTCGACTATCGGGGAGCCAATGAACTTGTCTTAGCAAATGTTTTTTCAGCGCCATCGAAGTTCTTCATCTGTGCTTCCATGTTGAAAATAACCAAAGAATGTACAAAGAAAAAGTTATATTCGATAAGCAAACCTTGGAGAACACAGGCCCATGTTCATTGGCCCGAGGAATGTTTGTAAAACAATGGAAATATGGAGGAACGTTTGTCAAAATAGAGATTTGGAAGAAGGTTTTGAATAAAAATTTTCAACAATGAAAATTGAGACAAATTATTGGAAGAAACTGTTATATGCAATTTAGTCAGAACACATTGGCAAGACATGTCAAATGATTTGTCTCACAACACTTTAGCATTGATAACATGTATATCCACTCATTTCCAAAACGCATTTCAATACTCTTAACACAATTTAATTTCCCCAAAGAAAGTAGGGTTATTTTCAATACTATATACTCTGGAAAGCCTCCAAAGCTTAGGGAAGCTTCATCACAACTCCTTGAAACAGGGTGATGTCAACCAACTTCACCAAACATGGTGCCCAAATAGTTACTGTAAAAAACATCACAGAATGTTCCAACTGGGTTGAGGGCCAAGTCAGAATTGAATCACCTTTAATACTTATCTTCCTGACCTTTTGTTGGTGTCTTCATAATGTTTTTGAAATTTGTGCCAAGCTATCAATCCTCAATCAAAACTTCAAACACTAACAGCCATATTGTATAACCAATTTCAAACTATGTTCTTGGTTTTTTCATCATTTATCTTCAAAATGTTGGACTTCCAACAACAAATCTTTTGATGCAAAAAGATGCTAGGCATCCGTTGATCACAACACTATCACATTTCATCTGACTATTTCCAAAACATCTTTGTTTTCTTGCCTGTATTCCCAACATTACAAATCAGTGTAGAGAGGTACAGTTGTACCCATCCAGCCAGTCACTACTTCCTCAAAAGTGAAAGTAGCCCATACCTAGCATTTCCCTCCTTCTTACTTGAGTTGTTGGCTCTGACTCAGTGTCATGCGGAACAGAACAACAAAGTCTTTTCACCAAAGCTGGCTCCTCCAACTAGTAACTTGTAAATTATAAACATGCGGCCGGATAGCTGAATCATAGTATTGCTGGATATAAAATAATTTCGAATCAGGAAAGGTTGTCCCAAGAAGTGTAGACTTGCCCCAAGTCTTTCAGGTAGACTTACTACTGATGATAAAATAAACTTGAGACAAGTCTGCCAAAAGTGCTGCGTAGCTAGTGACTATGGCCACAAGGGGCTCTTTCAACTGGATTGCCTCTGCGGAGGATTTGAAATGATGGAACGAACATTTGAAAGAAACAAAGAATTTATGAAGTGCCAAATGCCAAAAAACTCAGTTTTTGTAGGCTCACACAATATTTCAATGGGCAAAATTATATTTGCATGGCCAATTGTATATTTCAATGGGCAAAACCATATTTGCATGGGCAATTCTAATATTTCAGTGGACAAAACTATATTTGCATTGGCAATTTTAATATTTCAATGGGCAAAACCATATTTGCATGGGCAATTTTGATATTTCATTGGGCAAAACTATATTTGCATGGGCAATTGTAATATTTCAATGGGCAAAATTATATTTGCATGGGCAATCTTATATTCATATGGGCAAAATAACATTTCCATGATCAAATTCATATTTGCTTGGGCAAAATTTAATTTCCATGGTCAGATTATATTTCCATGGCCAAATTACAACTCAATTCAATAAAATATATATCCAGGGGCAAGTTTCAATTCAGTTCAGTAAAAAATATTTCCATGAGCAAATTTCAATTCATTTCTGTAAAATATATTTTTTATGGGCAAATTTCAATTCAATTCAGTAAATATATTGCCTTGGGCAAATTTCAATTCAATTCAATAACATATATTTTCATGAGACACTTTACGGCTAATGGCATGATAACATAAGCGCATTGTGTTAGCCTCTTTATGGTGAGCAATAGTTCGGGTGCGCACAAGGAAGGACAGCCTCCAAATAAGTGTGTTCGCTCTTCTTGGTAGTTGTTGTATCTGCTGCTGCTACTTTCACCCTGCTGCTGCTGCTCTCTAGCTAAACTGTCTTTGCCGAAAAGTCTATTATATTATTCGTTGCAGTCGGATGTGGCGTCATTCCCATTGTCCCTCGCCTCCAAGTTTCTTCCTATTTAGACATTTCGATGGCGAGAACTGCAACCTCACAGATGTCAATACTAACATCAAAAGATCGCCCAACCTTCCCTACCTCTTTATCATTGCATATTTTGGCTGTTTTCGTTCCCGTGAAGGGGTTATGGGAGCATTTCCACACCCCACTTTCAGCTGTGAGAGGCCTTTGTTTCCCTTTGTGCTGAGTTTTAAATCCTTTGTCGTTTCATTGTTGTTTTACGACTCCTGACATCAGAAAATGGGTGTCCTTCGAAACCCATTTGAGGGGTTATGTGATTCTTCAAAAATCCCAACATGATCTCTATTTGGTTGGGATGGCTTGGGACCCATTTGGACAGGGATTCAGTTCCGGGGGTTTCATGGGGGCTGGAGGGGATCGGGTGCAAATTCCCCAATTTTCCATCCCTCAAAATGCCTTTTGCAGTTGATTTGACTAAAATTTGTCTTCTGATAACGTTGCTATGCTTCCTCCCTACAAATATGAGTAATTCAGAGAGGGGTTGGCTTTCCAGAGAGCGAGAAATATAAGATTTATCACATTTAAGGGCACTGTTTAGCCATTTCTCAGGGTTTCCTCCTTTTCCAAGGAAGGGTATCCCCGTTCTTCAACATGAGCTGGGTTGTCACACATAAGTTTGAGAGCTTTTACTGTCCTTGATATGTTACACAAATTTCTTGTGTAAGAAACTAAGAATTTGGGCCAGTACTGAAAGTTTCTTTGAATTATCAAAATTTTGAGTGCTCGGAGTTTACGAGTTCCTTGAATGCTCTATAACAACCTTAATGTTCAGTTTCACACCCTACCTTACCTAAAATGTTTCTTATGACTAAGATTCTTGCAACTTTCTGCTAAGAATGTTTCTTCTATCTCTATTTGTTCTGTGAAAACTCCTGTAAAATATGTTCAAACAGAATAGGGTTATCTAAAGGTATCATTATAAATGATTGTCACCGACATCAATTCAAACTTAGGCGGGAAAGTTTCTTAAATCTAACATATCTTTGTCTCAGTTTCTTATCGTCTCTGCAATGATGTGAAAGGCCCCTAAACCATCACACCAGGACCTACCGTTATGCGCAACGCAAGCATTGCCTGATGCTAAAGCCCCTCCACAACACCTAAACATTGCGTCATGGCTGTTTCCTTCGCAGCAATATTTTGTCAACACAAAATCATGTGACGCCCAAGTCCACTTTGTCTGCCTATTCATCTGACAATCGTTTTGGGGCCAAATCCGCTTTTTCCTCCGTGTTATTTGGCATTTGGAGCATTCTTTTTGAGACTGTACATTCACAAATGTCAAGAATGCAAGCGACTAATTTGCCGCATTCTAGAGTTACTAGAGTAACTAACCTGCAACACAGACGATGACGTAACGAATGCATATGCACTTATTTTTGTCAGGGTCTGGGGGAAAAGAGTGGTTCCGGAGAACCCCCATCTTCGTTTTATATCCCCTCCCATCCTGCTTTGCTGCGACTGGCAACTGAGACAGGCCTGTGGAATCGAGGATCATTTCACCCCCAAAATGCCATACACATTTGGCCTAAATCCTTTGTTTCCCTTAAAAATACAGCAAAAAAATGCACATATACCCTCTGTGTTTCTTATATTTTTAATGCCTGACACATAGAGTTCATTTACTTCCCTCAACTGGGCTCTCAAATATTTCAAATATTTAGTAACATCTCACGCAACAGGTAGATGGCATACTTCGCACTCACAATATATTGTTCTATTACCGTGCAGTACAGGGCCATAGAACGCTGCTGTGATAGGAGGGGGGGGGGTTAATCGTTCTTACAACCGAACGCCACATCTAACTATTGCGTCTGACGCAGCGCCTCGAAGAAAGGAAATGGACATTACATAGTTTGATCTTATTGCAACAAATACCAAACAAAACTTGCACCAAGTCAGTATTACACCAAAGCATTGTACAAAACAATTGTAAACTCAAAAGACAAGGTATGGACTTGGTAACTGTTCCTATTACTGTACAGTCCAGGCCGTAGGACGCTGTTGTGATGGGGGACAATTGTTCTCCCAGGGGGCCGATGGGGATGTGCCATTTTTCGGAGTATCGTCCTCGCTTATTCTTCCTTGAACGGGGTATCAAAAGAAAACAATTTTTCTGGAGCCCGGTTGAATAATGTGATACCAATAACAACAGGCAGCAAATTACACTCCTAAGGATCATTCGGTACGACGGCGGGCCAGCGCGACGCCGCAGGCGCCGAGCGGCAAGCCTAATGATAAGGAATTGTTGGAAAGAGCCTTTCCAATTCCTGATGCACTCGCTGTTCGTCCATCGTTTCTTGCTCACCTACCTCTTTGTAGAAGTATCAGGATGTCTTCCACTTTGTTTCTTCCTGTTCAATGAACAATAGTTGGTTGCGTTTTGGCGGGAATGTGAAAACCGAAAGGAGGCTAGCACATTGCTCTTATGTTATCATGTTATTAGTCGTAAAGTGGCCCATGAAAATATATGTTATTAAATTGAATTAAGATTTGTCCATGGAAATATATTTTACTGAATTGGATTGAAATTTGCCCATGGAAATATTTTTAACTGAATTGAATTGAAACTCGCCCATGGAAATATGTTTTATTGAATTGAATTGTAATTTGGCCATGGAAATATAATATGATCATAGAAATGTTATTTTGGCTATACGAATTTAAATTTGACCATAGAAATATAATTTTGCCCATGCAGACATAATTTGCCCATGCAAATATAAAATTGCCCATACAAATATAATTTTGCCCTTTAAAATATTAAAATTGCCCATGCAAATATAGTTTTGCCCATTGAAATATACAATTGGCCTTGCAAATATAATTTTGCCCATTGAAATATTGTGTCAGCAAACAAAAACTGATTTTTTGGCATTTAGTACCCCATAAGAATTCGCCTTTCGTACTTTGACCTTGCAACCATGGAAATGAATTGCACTGTTGTTCAAATTTGGTTTTCATTGACTTGTGTGGAAAGGAAGGAATCCAAAGAGTAAGAGGAAGTTGTTTTTAGGACGCATCTCGAAGTAAGGATACCGAGTGTTTGTGACTTTGCAGTGCTCGGAAATTCGAAGATGGACTTCTCGAGCTTGTTACCTTCTACAGAGAGAATGTTACAGTTGCAGTGGCATCACAAACTATTTTGGTGGAGAGTTTGCTTCTTACATTGAACCAATGAGGAATTTAGCTTTGATCGCGAGGAACTGAAGCTTGAAAGTGAGTTTGTTTCGGTTTCTGTGTTACCCACTGATTTCGAGCACAGCTATGCATCTCTGTGAGTTTTGGATAATTCTTGTTGTTTACCAGGTCCCATAAAAGCTTCCACCTTGCACATCGGCAATTTCCAAGTATTTGTTCGCAACTTGAAATGAAATCTCGAACTCCAGCCCCTTTCCAACTTCACTGCAAAGTCACTGTAATCTTTCCTCATATCAGTCGCTGTCCCTGTGTCGCCCCATTGTTGGTTATTCTTTTCTTTGAGTCAGCCAATAAAAACCCCACCAATTGTTAGGCCGGCCAATGATAACCGATAATGGAAATCCCTTGCCACTTTTATCGTGTGGGTTAAATTTTTACAGTGATAAATTGTGTGAATAAGCAGACGAGTTTAATATTCCCTAGTGAGACCATGCGCCACCATTACACTACTTCTGGTTTCTTTGGCTGTTATCCCACATTGCCTTGTTTGTATTCAAAGTTTGTGTTCTTTTTATTTTTTTTTTACTTTTCTGAGAGACGATGAGTGTTCCGATTTATTTTTTTAGTTTTAGTTGTGCATGTAATGCCTTTTGTTTAGTTTATGTGTTACTGTTTACGCTGCGGCTTATGATTGAAGGGCTTTGCATCAACATGGTCAAGATTTTTGCATATGGTCAACTAGCGGGAGGGTTTCTTTTCCGTGATGCCGGTTGAAGTAAATCAATGGCGGGCAGCAATAGGTACGTTTCGAATATCCACACAAAAATCGTTTTGTCTGAGCAAACTTGTCAGGCCGTTTTCATTACTTTATCAAATTATAAAGCTATACTGGCTTTGTTGCTGTTTCGTTGCATTTTCAGTTCTGGTCCTGCCTCTGGCAATGATAGTACAGTTTCTTGCAGTGCACTCTTTCGAAGGACAGTCCAGCTTTTTGCCCACATTTTCCCGCACATATTACATCAGCAGGGTAATCATATATATAACTGTCGAACTCTCTAAGCGAATGCCCCTAGGTTTCATTTATTTTGTCAGACTTGCTCGTTACCGATATTGCACTATCCGGAAATTCATATTTGCCAATGCCTATGTTTACATGGTTTGCATGACATGTTACACACTGTTGTAATGACGTAAAAAGTCCACGTGTTTTGGGTTGGACCCAGTCCCCTTTCCGGCCGGTCATCGTACCAGCCATTCCCACCTTTGTTTCGGATTCTTTACATTACGCGCATTCAACGGTTTGGTAGGATTCGATTAGAAACGTATATCGAGGTTAGACGCACGAAGCAATATGGTCACGTAACTTTGTAAATAGTATATCGTTATGTTTGGTTTGATAGAAAAGAGAAAACGTCAAGAGTGTCTCTCTGTCCAAGAACTCAACTTCTCAACACATGGCGCCCAACGTGGGGCAGGGAGCAAGCGAAGAGCAAGATGAATAGCTGATATACGGATTTAACGAGATAGAAATAAACGAGGACATAAGATGTCAAATCCGCCGTCACCGACCACAGAGAAGAGGACGAGAACGGGTGGAGCTGCAGGAGCAGCAGAAATCTCAGCAGAAATGGCTGAAGAGAGTTTAAAAAGACTAAGAATTACGCGACGAGGAAATCGTGCGACAGCAACGAAGTTAGAGAGGCAAGCTTGGGGCCTCATGAAAGACCACAGACCAGAGAGTTCTGTGGAAGATACGGAAGAACTTGTAACGAAGCTCTCAGCGATATTGAAAACGTTGAAAGTAAAACAGGACGATTTAGTGAAATTAGATGAAGAAATTTTGCAAAGATGCAACGTTGACCACATTGAAAAAGAAGTGGACGAAGCCAACGATGTATAATCGAGGATTATCGAAATTAGCGAACGAATCGAAGGATTTTGCAAGAGGGTCAGTGCACAAGACGTGGTGGAAAGAGTTTCCACAAGTACACCTCAACGAAATATATTAAGTGGATTAAATCAGAGCACAAGTTCGAGTTCGAGTAATGGTAATCAAGGAGTGAGATTACCGAAGATTAATTTGCCAAGATTTCGTGACAAAGTCACCAAATTTCAGTCGTTCTGGCAGAGTTTCAAATGTTCAGTCGACGATAATGAGAGTTTGTCGGCAGTGATGAAGATGAATTATCTAGTAAATTCGCTAGAAGGACCTGCCTATAAGGCCATCGAAGGACTTGCGATTACCGATGAAAATTACGAAAAAGCAGTCGAGATACTAAAGAGCAGATTCGGAAGGTCACAGGAAGTGATCTACTCGCATATGCAGGAATTATTAAAACTGCAATCCCATCCGAACGATAATATCGCACAGATTCGAGCAATGTACGACAACATCGTTGTGCAAGTACGAGGATTAGAAAGTTTGGGTATAACCTCAGAAAATTATGGCCCGTTGTTAATAGCAGTGATCATGACCAGATTGCCAGAAGATATCCAGTTGCAAGTATCCCGCATTTCATCAATGAGTATATGGAAAATCAACGAAGTCATGAATATTATCGAAAAAGAAATCGAAGCACGAGAAGTGGTTAAAAAATTCGGCGTTGCAGAGAATAAAAAGAGCGAAAAAGCAATAAAACCACGATCCAGTTCACCCGCTGGCACAACGAAATCATTCGTAGCGAAAGAAGAAAAGTCTAGAAAGATTCAGTGTTACTTCTGCAAGAAGGAACATTTTGCGGAAAGCTGCAGAGCCGTGACAGACGTAAAGAAACGAATCGAAATATTGAACAAGGCCAAAAGATGCTTAAATTGCTTCAAATTTGGACATCAAGCGAAAGTGTGTTACAGTGAAAAGAGATGTCAAAACTGTAATGGCAAGCATAACACAGCGGTTTGTCTGAAAATAGAGGAAGCAACGACAACAGTTCAGGATAGCGCTAACACTACGGACAGCTCGATCACGACTTCAGCAGTGAAGGGAACACAGGATGTCCTACTTCAAACGGCCAAGACGTATGCATTTGGCGAAGATAGAAGCAAGAAAGTTCCAGTGAACATTTTGTTCGATTCTGGAAGTCAGAAGAGTTATATCGCAGAGAAACTGAGGAAGAAACTGTCCCTGAAATCAGAGAAAACAGAGACAATAAATTTGAACACTTTCGGCACAGAGAGTTTTGTTAAGAAGAATTGCGAACGCGTACTTGTAAATCTAGAAGTGCAAGACGAAATTGTCCCCATTACTGCGTTAAGTTTCCCCGCCATTTGCTCCCCAGTTTCTTCACGCGTAGAGGTAGGAAATTATCCGCATTTGACAGGCCTTGAGTTAGCGAATAGTGTAGAGCATGGCGATCAGGAAATAGGTATTCTCATTGGCGCAGATCATTACCATGATATAGTTCTAGGCGAAGTAATCAAGGGAAGCTCAGGGCCTGTCGCTATTCGTAGCAAATTGGGATGGTTGCTTTCAGGGCCTACTGTTTCTCAAAACGAGAAAGTCACTGCCTGCTCTAATGTCATTTCAACTCCTGTTTTAGATATCCTGCCCTCCAAGGATGAAGTCACAAACGAGAATCAAGAGATCACAGAATCACTGAAATCATTTTGGCAACATGAATCGATGGGCCTAGTCGAAACTGAAAACGAAGCCAATGACAAACAATGTCAGAGCAAAACAAAGATCGAGTTCAAAGACAAAGATAAAAGATATGAGGTAAGCCTTCCTTGGAAGGATGAAACTTTTGATCCTTTACCATCTAATTATGATATGTGTAAAATTCGATTAATGTCTTTGCATCGCAAATTGAAAGGAGATCCAAAGCTTTTGGAGCAGTATGATGCAATATTCAAGGAACAGTTAGCCTCAGGTATTATTGAAAGGGTGCCACAAGAGAAAGAGAATGATAGCGACGCCCATTTTCTTTGTCATTTTGGTGTTGTTAGAAGTGATCGACAAACAACGAAACTACGTGTTGTTTTCGATGGCTCCGCGAAGTCTGGACAAACAGATCTTTCTCTTAATGACAGGCTAGAAATAGGAGAGAATTACATGCCTTTGTTGTTCGATACATTAGTGCGTTTCCGCACACACAAGGTAGCCTTGACAGCAGATATAGAGAAGGCGTTCCTTCAAATTGGTATTTCTGAAGATGATAGAAATGTCTTACGATTTCTCTGGTTCGATGACGCAGGTAAGGATAATCCCACTATTGTTCAGTTTCGCTATTGTTCGTTGGTCTTTGGTCTTCGTTGTAGTCCGGCAATTTTAGGTGAAACAATAAGGCATCATGTTTCACAATTCAAAGAAGAATGCCCTGAAGTCGTTAAAATTTGAACAGATTATATGCCGACGACTTATCTTGCGGAACAGAAAGTGGGGAGGAGGCCTTAGAAATTTATGCGAAATCTAAGGAAATCATGATGAAAGGCGGTTTCAATTTGCCTAAATGGAACTCCAACAATAAGGTTCTCCTTAGTAAAATTGCCTCAATGGAGAATGAAGTACGTTCACAGGGAAACGAGGAAGGTAAGATTGTCGAAGATGACCAATCTTATTCTCAGTTTGCGGTAGGTACACCTTCAAATGGTGAGAGTACAAAGGTACTCGGGGTAAACTGGGACAGTGATTCAGATACATTTTATCTTGATTTAGCCCATGTAGTCAAATTTGCGAAGTCTTTGCCTCCAACAAAGCGATCTGTGTTGAGGATTACGGCTAAAATATTCGATCCTCTTGGATGTTTATGTGTGTTCACCATAAATTTAAAAGCGTTTTTCCAACGGCTATGTATCAATAAAATCGATTGGGACGAAGAACTACAAGGTAATGACAGAAAAATGTATGAGTCGCTTGTAGCAGAGTTAGAGAAATTCCATCAATTAGGAATTTCCAGGTGTCTTTTTTCTGAGACAAACAAGTAAAGAAAATAGAAATACACGGGTTTTCTGATGCAAGTGAAAGGGCGTATGCCACTGTAGTTTACCTTCGCATAGAATACGTAACTGGGGAAGTACAAGTAAAATTTGTGTCTTCGAAATCGAAGGTTGCTCCAATTAAGCAACAAAGTATGCCCAGGTTAGAGTTGCTAGGAGCTTGTTTGATAGCAAAATTGGTGAATAATATTCGAGACATTTTACAAGATGAGTTGCCAGGTAAGATAGTGCAAACATTCTATTGGGTTGATTCAATGTCAGCTCTATGTTGGATCAAAAATGTCAAACCATGGACACAATATATTCGTCACAGAGTTTCAGAGATCTTGAAAACATCTGATCGAGATCAGTGGTTTTATTGCCCGGGGCCACAAAATCCGGCAGATCTACCCTCAAGAGGTAAGTTTTCCAACCTCGCTGCCAATCGCCTGTGGTGGGAGGGTCCTGAATTCTTGAAAGGTAACCCGGAAAATTGGCCTAAGTCCCCATCTGGCAGCAAGTTAGAATCAGAGAGTGCAATGAAAGAAAAATTGAAGAATGATCCGAAAATAACGCATTCAATGTTAGTTTCTGACATTAGTTCACAGCCTCGCATTGACAAAATTTTGGACTTGTCAAGGTTTAGCACCAAGGGTAAGTTGCTTCGTACCATCGCTTGGGTTATGAGGTTTGTATCTAATCTGAAGTCTGCAAGAGAAAAAAGTCAACTAAATAAAGAAGAACAGGTGAGTGTATCCGAGGCAAACAATGCAGAAAATTGTTTGATTAGGTCAATACAGAGTGAGGCCTTTTCCAGTGAAATTGCTTAGATTCGAAATCTACAACAAAACCACCACTACGGGTAAGTCAGTTCAATCTGTTTTTAGATGAAAATCGCGTTTTAAGGTGTAAAACTCGGGTGAGTAATGCTTCGTTATTAGAGTCCAGTAAAACACCTATTCTTTTACCGCCACGAAACAGGTATTCTGAACTAATTGTACTCGAATGTCACAACAAGGTGTTCCACAACGGAACAAGAGAAACTCTCAATTTGGTGAGGCAGAAATACTGGATACTACGGGGGAGGGAAAAGGTAAAAAGTATTGTCAGACATTGTGTTTTGTGTAAAAAGATTGAAGGTTTACCGTACCAATCGGTATTTTGCCCGGACCTTCCAGATTTTAGAGTAGGTGGTGCTCCGCCTTTTACTCATGTTGGTATTGATTTTGCGGGGCCATTGACAGTATCGAACAAAGAGAACGCAAAATGTTATGTGTGTCTTTTCACATGCGCCTCCACAAGGGCGGTGCATTTAGAGCTTACAGAAACATTAGATGTTGAGGCATTTATTCGTGCATTCAGGCGCTTTTCAGCTCGTAGAGGTTTGCCAGCCACAGTTATTTCGGACAACGCCAAGACATTTAAGTCTGCGTCCAAAGAGGTAAGAAGATTGTTGCGTTCCCCGAGGCTTCGTAATCATTTTGCTTTACAGGGAGTTAGGTGGAAGTTCATTGTGGAACTTAGTCCCTGGAACGGAGGCATGTAAGAACGTCTAATTCGTAGCACCAAACATTGTCTTATCAAGAATACAGGTCGGTCCTTGTTGAATTATGCAGAACTAGGTACGATCTTGGTAGAAATTGAGCGTGTCATCAATTCGCGCCCACTTACGTATGTGTTTGATGACCAAGAAGGAATAACATATTCTCTTACTCCTTCTCAGCTAGTGAATGGAAGAAATTTATCGATGATGCCAAATGAAAGTCATCATGAGGTGGTAAGTACTCATGAAAGTCTCTCCAAAAGAGCACGTTACCATCAAAGGGTTTTAAGCCAATTCACGAAACGATGGCGAAATGAGTACCTTTTAAGCCTTTTAGAGGCATATAGGCCGAGAAATGGCTCCAAGGAGCCCCCAATTAATACAGGAGATATTGTTATTCTCAGGAACGACTTTACAAAGAGATGTTTTTGGAAGCTGTGCAAAGTGGCGGAGTTGCTAAAAGGAAGAGATGGATCAGTTCGTGCTGCTAGGGTGCAGGTCGCCTCAGCCGATGGTAACAAAAAAGTGTTAAACAGGGCACTTAAATTTCTTATTCCTCTTGAAATTCACGCTTCACCTGCTTTATGCCATAGCGATACTCAAGCGCAAAAGACAGTACAAGCGCCTACGCAGCCTTTGCAGCGCGCTACACGATCGAAACGAGCTGCTGCAGTTATTGGAGAAATAGTTAGAAGAGACAATGAACGATTTTGATTTATTGTAGTTGGTATTTTCGAGATTGATTGTAGTTTATTTTATTGAGGTATACTTAGAAGTTTTAGATTTGGTCACTGGTGTGAACCAAACCGGGGGAGTGTGTTGTAATGACGTAAAAAGTCCACGTGTTTTGGGTTGGAACCAGTCCCCTTTCCGGCCGGTCATCGTACCAGCCATTCCCACCTTTGTTTCGGATTCTTTACATTACGCGCATTCAACGGTTTGGTAGGATTCGATTAGAAACGTATATCGAGGTTAGACACACGAAGCAATATGGTCACGTAACTTTGTAAATAGTATATCGTTATGTTTGGTTTGATAGAAAAGAGAAAACGTCAAGAGTGTCTCTCTGTCCAAGAACTCAACTTCTCAACACACACTCTATACACAATGGGCTTTAAGGCGAATCCTGCTTAGTGGCGACGTCGAGACAAACCCTGGCCCAGATACCCTTGATTTTTGTTGTTGGAATCTAAACAGCATCACAGCACATGATTTTCTGCGAGTTTCCTTAATTGAAGCATATAATTCGGTTTATAACTATGACCTCATTGGTATCGTTGAGACTCACCTTGATAGCACGAGCAATGAAGATAGACTTGCATTAGATGGTTATACTTTTATTAAAAGTAACCATCCACAAAATGTGAAAAGGGGGGGGGGTGTTGGTCTCTATGTCAAAGATTCCCTCCCTTCGAGAGATCGCTCAGACCTCGTGACTTTTCCGGAATGCATTGTGCGTGAAGTCCAAGTCAATAGAAAAAAGTATTTCTTTGCCGTAATTTACAGAAGCCCAAGCCAAAATCCAACTGAGTTTGATGATTTCACCATGAATTTTGAATTGTTGTTATCTAAAATGGCTGCCGAGAATCCTTCCTGTGTCGTTATCACCGGTGATTTTAATTGCCGATCTTCTCAGTGGTGGGAAAATGAAATAGAAAATAATGAGGGAAAACACTTTGAACCACTAGCATCTGACCTTGGTCTTTACCAATTGATTTCTGAACCAACTCATTTGATGGGCGATTCTAAATCTTGCATTGACTTAATTTTTACGGATCAACCCAACCTTTTTATCGAATCTGGTGTCCACTCCTCGCTACATGATCAATGTCATCACCAGATCATTTATGGAAAATTAGCTGTGTCAAATTTAGCCCCACCCCCATACACTCGCAGAATTTGGTATTATGATAAGGCAGATGGGGTCGGCATTAAGAAGAGCGCTGAAATGTTTCGATGGATGGAGAATCTGGAAACGTATGTCCCAATGAGCAAGTTAAATTACTGAACAAAGTTCTTCTGAATATTTTCTCAAATTTCATACCCAATAAAGTTAAAATAATCAAGCCCAGTGAAGCACCATGGATAACGAAACATGTTAAGAATTTTCTGCGGAAAAAGAATCATGCGTATAAAACCTTTGTTAGGAGAGGCCGGCCAGGTGATAAGCTCGCGGAAATACAAAACATGATATCAAAATGTTCGGAAATGATTGAGGATGCAAAGCGACAGTACTTTCTAAAAGCTGGTAAAACCTTAGCAAATCCTGCGACGGGCCGTAAAACATATTGGTCATTAATTAACACTGTTCTAAACAAGGCCAAGATTCCTATAATACCACCTCTTTTAGAAAATGGGATATTCGTGATGGATTTTACTGAAAAGGCACAAATATTTAATGATTACTTCATTCTTCAATGCACAACGATCGATACAGGTAGTACCATACCACAAAATATTCCAGTAAATGCTACACTACTGACCGATTTTCACGTGTCCGATGAAAACATATTGAAAATTATTAGATCACTCAATCCAAACAAAGCGCATGGCTGGGATGAAATATCCGTAAGGATGATAAAATTGTGTGATTCTGCGTTGGTTGTACCATTAAAAATAATATTCATGAGCTGTTTGAGAGACGGTACTTTCCCTGATATATGGAAACACGCAAACGTGGTGCCTGTGCATAAAAAGAATGAGAAAAATGTAAAGACGAACTATCGTCCAATCTCTCTGCTTCCAATTTTTGGCAAAATTCTCGAAAAACTCATATTTGATTCTCTTTATTCTCATCTTGTTTCATCAGAATTACTGAATCCCAACCAATCAGGTTTCCGTCCCGGTGACTCAACAATTAATCAGCTAATCTCGATAACACATACAATATTTGCGGCGTTTGATTGCAATCCTCCTCTTGATGTTCGCTCCGTGTACCTTGATATTTCTAAAGCATTTGACAGGGTATGGCATGATGGGTTAATATATAAATTAAAGCGATGCGGTGTCTCCGGGCAACTTCTAAGTCTTATCAAAGATTTTTTAAAAAATCGAAAACAGAGAACTGTACTGAATGGACAGAGCTCTAGTTGGGGAGATGTATCAGCAGGAGTGCCCCAGGGTTCCATTCTAGGTCCCTTATTTTTTCTGGTCTACATTAATGATCTAACTGCAGACTTGAAGAGCAACGTTAAGCTTTTTGCTGATGATACGTCACTTTTTACAATTGTGCAAGACTCAGACACAGCTGCAAGTGACATGAATCATGACCTGGAGTTGATCAGTAAATGGGCTCATGACTGGAGGATGTCCTTTAATCCTGATCCACAAAAGCAAGCAGTCGAATTAATATTTTCGAAGAAAAAAACTGAAACCAATCATCCCGAAATTCTTTTCAATAACACACCCGTGATGCAAGTTGTCGAACACAAGCATTTAGGAATAGTTCTAGACTCAAAGTTGACCTTTTCTTCCCATATTAAAGTAGCTATTTCTAAAGCAAGAAAGAGTATTGGTATGTTGAGGTTTCTTTCAAGATATCTACCTAGAAACACCCTTAACGAGCTATACAAGCTCTATGTTCGACCTCACTTAGACTATGGAGATGTCATATACCATGATCCACCAAAAATATGCGAGTTCAGTGGAAATGTCACCTTGTCCAATCTTATGGAAAAGCTAGAATCTGTCCAATACTCTGCTGCTTTGACCGTCTCAGGTACATGGAGGGGAACATCTAGAGAGAAGTTGTACGCTGAGCTTGGATGGGAATCTCTTGGTCTTCGTAGGTGGAGTAGACGCCTTACTTTGTTCTATAAAATTGTAAATAACCTAACACCCAACTATACAAGGGATCCAATTCCACCTCATCAGCAGTCTCAATACTCTCGCCGAAAGCATGATGTGATCGGGCAAATAAGGACAAGAACTGAAAGATTCAAATCTACGTTTTATCCACATTGTCTGTCCGAATGGAATGCACTTGAAACTGAGACTAGGCTTGCGCCATCTGTTGCCATCTTCAAGAAGAAGATGCTATTGAAAATTCGCCCTTCTGGAAAACCCGTCTATGGGATTCATGACCCAAAAGGTCTGTCCTATCTAACTCAACTAAGAGTCGGCCTCAGCAAGCTAAATTTTCATAAATTTAAACACAATTTTAAAGATACCACGAACCCTATGTGTCCGACAAATGATGGTATTGAAGATACGGAACACTTCTTGTTGCTCTGCCTTACTTCGATTTACAAAGACAAAACCTTCTCGCTGGAATCTATGCATTATTACGACCACTTGGATATGTAAATCTTAAAAATGATGCTCTATTGCAAATCTTATTGTATGGCGATGATGATTTTCCCAATTCATTAAATCGACATATTCTTGAGCTTACGCTACAGTTTATCCATGAAACTGGTCGATTTGAATGAAGATCTATCATTTACCCTATTCATTCATAAGCCACCCAGCAGTCATCGGTAAATTGTTGTATGTAGCTTTTTGTAATCGTATATTTAATTCTAGTTTAGTTCTGTGTTTTTATGGAATGGCGTCGGGGTAGACAGGGTATTATGCTCCTCGGGGTATCGTCTTCGTAGTGTAGTTAAGTATATTGTAAGTAGTGTTTTAGGTAATTCGTCCTTGTAACAATTTTTATATTGAGTATGAAAAAAAAAACCGATTCATTCTTCCTTTCAACCAATCACATAAAGTCGTAGCATGTGACTCCCATTGTTAAGGTATGCGCTCAAATCTCAAATTCACTCAGCTACATACAGATTAGTAAGCGACCTTCGGCCGCAACAAGAAACCATATCACTGTTTACGCAATTCATAAGAATTCACTCCCATTTGAATCTGATGCAAATCAACATTCATTGAACTATTTTCCTAGGCCATCAATGTGCACTTTAGCTCGTACGGTGACTTACTTTCGAAGTCACAAAGGTGTACTATGCATTTTTCCCGTCCAAGAGTCCTCTGCATAGAAGTTTTTATCGATGTAAAATAAGTTGACAAACAAGCAAATCCACTGTTGTTGTTGTTGTTGTTGTTGTTGTTGTTGTTGTTGCTCCCTAAAAGGAATTTTGACTTACTACTTTGGTCCTGTATTTTGACTTTATCTTTTCAAGAACTTCAAGTAAGGCAATATCTTATTACCAGACACTGTTATTGGGAAAATTAAGTATCTTATTACAAGATGCTGTTACTCGCAATAAAGTCTGTCTTAGTAAAAGATACTACAATCCTAGCCATAAGTGTTGAGAATGTTTGGGAAATCTCGAATTTTTGCATTTAGCAAACCCCGGCTCCCCCAATTCAATGTTGTTTGTGAAGATGTCCTAAAATCTGATAACTGCCATATCTTCTGAAGACGAAAAACAACATCGAGATGGGGGGTGGGGGGAAGTGGACATTTTGACGGTATTTTGGTTGTGAGGTCTAAAAAATAGGGGAAAGTCGATTTTTTCTCAACACCTTATGGCCAGGATTGTAGATACTAAAGACAAAAGTATCTACGATAATGTTTCAAGATACTAGTTACAAGTTACTTTGCAAAAGGATGCATGACCAATCTCTTCTACAGTTATCCTTTATGGGTGGCACATTTTTTCAATTCGTTGTGCATCCGTATTGCAGTAATGCCTAACTGAGTGCATTTTTTGGTCATTCCTACTCCTACATCATGTGAAAGTTCCCTCATGCCCCATTGTTGTGGAGACACGACTCCTATGGAGCGCATTCGTTGAATTCATAAGAAATATTTCATTTAGGTTCACTAGTCCCTGAATTTTCCTTACAAGTTCACCGCATTTTATCATTTTTTCCAAAAGCATCCACGAACCGCGGAGCGCAGTGGAGGCAAGGATCGCCAGAACATGACGTTTTTGGTCTGGGGAGACAAGTCAATAAATGATTTCAGGAGACACAGCCCAATGAAGTCTTCATAAAATGAACCACAGATGTTTTCAAAGTTTTCAGTAACAGTCCTTGTTTGCCTTAAGGATCAGGAGTCTCTTAAATAGCCTGCCTTCTAGCTCTCTTCGTTTTGGATGCATAACTATGCCTCCAAAGCTTAAAGGTATGCATTATTCATGAAAATTGATTGATACAAGTACTTTGTAGCTTCAAATTGTTTTTTTGAAAATATCTTATTAGAAGATACTATTATTTAGCCAAATTATTATCTTATTACAAAATACAGCTACTGGGAACGGGAAGTATCTTATTACAAGATCCCGTTACGGTTTTCAGTATCTAATTACCATATTCAAGATAAAAAGACAAGATGCTGCCATCTCTGGTTGCAAGGTACATTGTAAAACGGACACTTAAATTGAATTGTAACCCTGGGTGTAGAGTTTTTGAAGATAAAAGCTTCCAGAATGTTTGGCATGCGCACCAAGTTTGCAACCAGAAAAATCTTCGTCATGTTTTGGAATTTTCCACTGGTTTTGCAGAAATCTTTTTTTAGCTTTCATCATGATGATAATGGTAACTAGAAAGATGATTAAATGCGACAAATCTATGAATGAACTATCGTTTCAGAAGCTTTTGTTTCATTTTATTGAATTGAAAAATGCCTTCCCATTCTCACCGGACCGTGCACTCGACATTACGCATTATTCTATTCCCGAGAATCTAGTATGAAGCATGTAGCCTCCCTCTAGACTAGTGCCAGTCCATTGCGGCACAAGGGGCATATTTAAACCAGTGCACAAGTCAGATGTGGCCTTCTTTCAAGAAATAATGAAGATTGGCGAACTCTGAATCGACCAACCCTCCTCCCTCAGTGGCAGTGCACGATGCGACCACTCTCCTTGCCACAACAGCGAAGTCTCCTTCGCACTACCTATAACTTAAATAATGTGGAAAGGAGAGCGGAAGGTTCGGTGATAATATAGTACGAATCAAAGGAGTTAAGTGTCAGACCTTGAGATGCACCCAGAGATCTGCTTGCACTGCTTCGATGAGGGCCCTGTCTTCACCTACCAATCATATGACCTCTGCCTTAACATATACATCATCTGACAGAACTTTTACAACAAAAACTCAGGATACTATCAACGTTTCTCATTTAAATGGTTTGTAGGCCTTAGGCATTAAATTTGAGAAAGCAAAGGCACCGTAACTTCATAAATCATAGGGAAGGTTTCAGGTTGCAAATCTTAGAATAAGTACGACGATGACAAAAGACGTCTTGATTTTTGCTTCATGATGAAAAGGCAATCCAGTTATACCCTTAAAATGATGATGAAAAACTTTTGACTGGATTGTAACTGGATTGTCTTTTCATCACGAAAGCAAAAATCAAGATTACTTTTCTGATGGTCGTTCTCATTTTAAAGTGCCACTAAATGTTATGGGATTTTTGCAGAAATCGATAGAGATTATTTTTCTCAGCCAGAATCAGAAAAAATTGTTTCTTTAGGACATCTGGTTATTTTTATATGATTTTTCAAAGTTGCGTTTTTGTCCCAATTTGGGGTGTCAAGGACGCGGAAAAACAATCCAAGAGGAGGCATGGGCACGAGACTTCCTCACGTCATATCGGGAAGGCAAAGCGAAAGCTCAGAAACGCGTGCAGGAAGCTCACACTGGAGTGATAAGACTTGCTGCTCTGCAACCCAAGCAGATACCTGCCGGATACAATGTAGCAGAATTTTCGAAGGATTAGTACTTCATCCTATTGCATCTCATCTTGATGAGTGACTTGGCCGCGCCAAAATGAAGATAAACAACATAATTGAACCATGCTTCGCCTAAAGTCAAATCGGGTTCTGTAAGCCTAGGTACTACTAGGCCTACGAATTGGATATGTTGGACCAACGTTTCTTCCGAGAAAGTTTTCCTTCAGTGGGAGCAAATACTGTTCACCTTCAAGATTTTGGAGTTCCTGTCATCCTAATGGTACTGAAACCATTTGACAAGAAATGGAAGCTGCGTCAAAGGAAACAAAAAGAAAGGCCAGTAAGCGACTCTTGCAAAAGGCCTACCATGCGTTAAGTTTTCGACGATGGCACAACGGGTGGTGGGGGAAAATTAGTTCAAAACTGATAAATATTTCTCTTCTTACTTCAGTGTTTGCCATATTTGTCTGGATAAGGCCATCCGGTTTCCTCTCATATAATTCGATCAAAAAAACATTGTCCAGGCAGGGCCTAAAATCCAGACAAAGTTGGCAAGCACTGATGAAGTAATAAGAGAGGTATTTGTCAATTTAAGCTAATTTTCCCAACCACCTGTGATGTCACCAGATAATATTGATCAAGCCACTTGAAGAATTTCAGGGATATTAAATTGTAGTATGTTTGTGAGATGATTGAAATCCCTCTTTTTCACTGTGAGATATTAAAACACGTCAAAATTACAACAATGCCTTTTACTTCAAAGTTGAAGAGGGTAGGACCAGAGGCAGAAGTGTTCTCACCACCACTAAATTATAGCTGCTTGTACTTCCATTTCTGGTGACAGATACTGTATAGATCCGTTTAAAAATTATCAGGATGCAACAAAAAAGGAAATGTAAAGGGCTAGTCAAGGAATCATTTACTAGATCTTTGTGACCGGCTTCCCAAATTTGATGTTCAAGATTTTTAGACTTCCTGTTTTTTTCTAGGATTTGACTCCTACTCCACACTTGAATAAACATTCCTTTGGTGATATAAGCACATGAGCCAGATGGACAACACCCAGCCTCAGATGTCGGAAATGTGTAAAATCAGCTACATTCACTAGTGGAGCAAAGTGTTCATAATCAATAAATTTTTACAGTAGCCCCCTTTCCTTCACATACTGTTGAAAGAGGCAATGGGAAGCAGTGGAATGGCTTGACACAAGTTTCCTCTGTGGCACAAGGAGCAGTTGAATGTAATCCATGGCATAAGTTTCCTCTGTGACACTTTGTACAGGAGAAATGACACCTTATCACCCTGGAAGCAACTTAGCTTTGTCTTTTTTTATGTATGATTGGTTTTTAAGAAAATGTATTCACATTGTCAATATTCTTCAGAGTATTCTTCAACATTCTCCAGACTAACTTCAGGGAAATACTTTGGGATCAGTATAATTGAGAGGCGTACAAATCACTCTTCCAAAAGAGCATGAAATTTTTCAATACAAAATGATTTTCAGAGATTTTTTAGCGACTTTACTTGAAATACGCAAGCATGTGCCCCTCAACTGTAATGTCAACAGAAAAAGAATGGGTAAGACCAGCCAAGGCTTGTTTACACCCACTTCAAGTCAAGTGATGATTCTCTTGAAAAACAACTCTTGATTACTGTAGAATTTTTTGTGGTATGGAAACCTGTGCCATAAACTAAAAATGGTACTATAATACAAAATACCCAAGAGTAAGGTCACATGACTTGAAGTGGGTAAACAAACTTTAGTTGGTTTTGTCTTCACTGTTCATATATTCTGAAATTGCACAATACACAAGTTCACAGTTGCAAGCGATGTCAGTATGTTAGGTAGTTGGATGCATGCAGATTTTGACAAAAAACGTTTATTGGATTTGAGCAACATCATTTTGCTTCCAAAAATGCAAGTGCATTACTTTCAGGGAATTGTCGACTGTGCATTTTATGGTTGTTGTGTCAATATGAATAATCTCTTCAATTTTTTGTGAGAAACTAAGAATTTGGGCTAAAGCTGGAAGTTTGTTAAGATTATGAAATTTTTGAGTACTCAGAATTTCTTATGAGTTTCTTGAAAGGTTCAATGACAATCTTCACGTTCACTCTCTGTGCCATTGTAAAAATTTCAAAACAAGCCAGGTTTTTCAAGCTTTTCCACCGTTTAGATATTTGTCAAGTAGGGTATACTGGAAAAGAGTAAAATGGGTCAGGTTTTGATAAAATAGGGCGTGAATTTTGATAAATTTTGCCCAAAGCTTTGTTCAAGGTTTTTCTCCAGCAAGAACTGCTCAAACTACCTTTGTGAACAAGGTGAATGTTGATTTATGAGTTTTCAGGGTACACTATTCCTGCAATAAGGACCAACCCATTTTACCCCACAAGAACCCTACCTTCCAAGTAATATGATACAAGAAAGAAGTGAAAACACAAAGTAAAAACTACCTCAGATCAAAATAGACGATTTGTTAAGAAATAGTTTCCCATTACTGGAATTTCTTAATTTTCTTAGCAATCTAAAGGTTGAGTTTCTGATAAGTTTTTTGTAAAAAATATGTATACTGTAGATAATCCATAAAACATTCATGGCTGGTTTGTCCTGTGAATGACTATGAATGAGCAGCCAGTCTGCAGAATAAATGAACCAGAAGTGGATAGCAATTGAAAAATGTTGTGGCATGATCAGACATGTTGAATTTAATTTTCTTCAAGCTCACCTGCAAAAAAGAGAAAAAATTGTCACACAGTTAACCTGGCTGAAAGGAAGTGAATAGCCATCACAATGAAACTAAAATCATGTAATCCATCTTGAAGACCTTTATCATGGAGGGGGCAAGGATTTTTTATACTGAAGATACCTTGGGATGCCCCATTCTCAAGGTTATATTTTGCAGAATTCCTAGTACAAATGAAGGTTTACTTTTTTGCATTCTTGGCCACGCTAAAGTATAATTTCCAACAATTTAAATCAACAGAAAGTTAAATTTTGGCTCTTGATGTCCAAGGTCTACTGGGGGGTAGAATGAGTTAAGTAAGGGGAAAAGTTGGGTTGGTCCAAAATCTTGCACAATCTTTGTTCAATTTTCCCCAAGCTAGTACCACCCAAACTATCTTCCTTGACATGGTGAGTGTTGATTTATCTGTTCCAGCTCCACTGCTTTCCAGCAATCAATACCACAAATTTTACCCTCCTAGCCTGTCTGATCTCAGTAGACCCTACAAAATACTAGATTTCATGATTGTTTGCAGGAAATCTAATGTTTCAGATCTCATGTTTCTGTGAGATATATTCACAAGGCGAATTACAGGTTCCTATGCACAAATAGGGTCGGCTGATGGAGAGGACGTGTCAGAGTTCTCGTCATAGATAGAAGTTGAAAATTCATCGACAAGCACAAGCACAAAGATTAAATCTTGAAAACTTCGATTATGAAAGAACAACAAACCTCAGCAGCTGTCGTTGCGTTAACCAATTTCAGAAGACTCTCTGTTGCAAGCTCGAAGACATTATTCACGAGCTAAGAAAAGAGCAAGCCAGCAAATGGTTTGCCTCAAATCGGTCCACACCATCATCACATCGCAAATTTGGGCCTCAGCCTTTTCATGCCAGTCATGAAGCACAACCACGGCCTCAAGAAGCTCTACTTCTGCAATTTCCGCGTCGTTGTCACCATTCAAAAACATGCTTGAAGTACTATTGATATACTCAGCAATTCCAAAGTACAGAAAATCGAACTGCTTTCATGGGGATCTCTCTTTAGCTGTTCGTGCTCTGTTGTTCACTGCGGCTTCCCTTATTGAAAGGAAACGTGACTTCCTGATATGATGTTGAAGGAGATTCGTTCCCAGTTCCCTTTATGACCCGTCCTTGACACCAGAAACTGCATGAAAAATGCCCCCGTCTCCGCAGAAGGAATTAGAATTGATCAAAAATTTTTGTTTTATCATATTCTACGGGTATCAATCTGTCGAAAAGCAAAAAGTTCCTGGAACGTTTAGTGGCACTTTAAGATTTATAACAAAGCTGCGGTTTCCGGATTCATCATCAGTTTCAGGCTGCACTACCTGAAATTTCAGCCCCAATTCCCCTGGCTGAGCTGTTAAAAAGTTGGCAATCCAACCAGTCTTTTTTATATTTCACAACGGTTACAAAACTCGCCCGCTGAAGGGGGGTTGGAACGGAACATAAGATCATCCCTACATCTTATCAATTTCATTAAAAAGTATTAGAGCTAACGAAGAGATTATGGAACTCACCATTTTACTACCCGGTGACCTAAATAAGTGACCCGACGGAATCTGTTATAGAAAAATAAGTAAGAGGCCGATAAAAACTGCCTCAAACGTTCTTCTGTTGCTAAAAGATTACCCTGCATCATGAGCATTTGTTCGGCACAGTAAATTTCCTAACTTAAGGATTTCGAGGCAAACGGCATGCTGGAAATTCTCAAAAAGTGGTAAAAAACTGGGGATCGATTTACAGTAATTCAAGGTCTTCAAAACAATAAGGAGCGTGTTTTATTTTGAAACTGGGAATAGGCAACTCAGTTAAAAGCTTTAGAGCAAGTTCATAGTCATAAGATACCAAAAGTATTCTTGTCTCCAGGGACAAGGATACTTCTGCGTTTCTGAAAGCAATTCTTGAAGATTTCAATTTGCGTTGAAAGTTGAACTCCTTTGAAATTCCATGATTTTACATGGAACACTTACGCCAAATTCTTAGACACCCGGAGACTACAAACTTTCTCTGGAAACTTCTGAGTGAATTGCCTATTTCCAGCCTGAAATAAATCGATCACGCTGTTTTGATGACTTTTTGAGGACTTCAGGATTGCCCTTTTCCCAAAAATCCTTGAAAAAAATTGCAAAAAATTCTCTTAATGTAGGGTAATCATTCAGCGACAGAACAAAGCTTGAGGCAAATCCATTGGCCTCTTACTTATCTTTCTTTAACAGCT
Organism: Aurelia sp. 4 Dawson et al 2005; assembly: GCA_964019985.1. NCBI lineage: Eukaryota > Metazoa > Cnidaria > Scyphozoa > Semaeostomeae > Ulmaridae > Aurelia > Aurelia sp. 4 Dawson et al 2005. The sequence goes on from OZ026504.1 coordinate 10,229,322, forward strand.
TCCGTCGGGTCACTTTTTTGGGTCGCCCGGTACACTGTATTTACATGAAGAGAACGTACATGGCCAATTTCGCGCGCCATCATGTTATTCTATGAGCAGAATTGCATCAGGGGATAGGCTTTACACTGTTCTTGTGACACATGCATTCTTTTCTTGTAAATAAATACATCAAGATCAACCAGAAAAAAGTTTGAATTGTGTATGAGTATTTGAAAAAACAACCTCCAAGGATTTTCATTTTTATGAATAATGATGGTTTCTCAAGGTTTCCATTTGATATTACCAACACCTTGAAATTGTCGTCTAAGCTGATTACCATCAGCCCACGGTGAGTTCAGATGAGATTCGTCTTCATTTTGCTCGAGTTTCTGAAATGAGTTACAAAGAAAAGGCTTCACAGAACTATGACTAAAAATATAGAACAATCACTTATTTTCATTCTAACAAATCGAGAACTATTCTACTGAGTTCGAGCAAAAGCTATTTATTTAGGTTTTTAAACCGGTAATTTTCAAAATTCATCTAATTTCAACAACCTGAAAACTGTTGTGTAGCTAAGATGTCTACCTAGATTAAATGCGTTGCTAAAGCGTCAGTGAAGGCCAGTGTTATGATACTGACGCTAAAAATGATCATATAAAATGGTTTACCTCCAAATGTTTCAATTTTGAAATCATCCTTGCGTACCATTTATCATAGCCTGTAAACAGTGGCACGTTTTCGGTGCATCTAACATGAATCAAATACAGCAGAGCAGTCTACTCCTCGTTTTTACTTCTATATGAAACTAACACCATATGGGCAATTTTTGAAAAATAGGATTCCAATTTGCAGGCTTTTAATAATAAAAGAAAGTCAAAGATCTACCTTCATATCCTCCTGTTTTCGATAATAATAAGCCATCATTTTCTTTTGCTCTTCTTCGTTGATAACTGGCTCTCTACCAGGTGCTCCTTGTCCTTTCTGAAAGAAGTACGATTTTCAACATTTACTATGATCAAACCAAAGATTTGTGTTAATTGCATTAAAAGAAACCTTGTCTGAACCTAGCCGGTGTCTTAACCTTATCCAGACTTCGGGGGGGGGGATTGGGCTAGAGAATTTTTCCACAAGGCTCTTTGAATATCACTTAGAATGGTCTGGTTTTTAGTGACTTTTGATTTCTATCTAAGAGACATCCTTTCGTATCAATTTCAACACTTTCAACTCCGATTGAGGGGGTCAACGCATGATTTTAAGTTGAGTGCTCTGCAAAAAAATTTCTTTTTCAGTAATAACTTTTGAACCAGAGGCTCTATAACAATGAAACAAACATTACAGGACTTGTCTTGACACAGGCTTTCACTTGATACATAGTTAATTGATTTTCAATGATGTCGTCAATATTTGGTTGTTACGCGCATTAAGCATTGACGAAAACCATGTTAGGCTACACTGCTCGAAAAAGAGCAATGAATTATGATTCAGCTGGTTTTTTATACGCATTGACCATTTTTGCTATTTTTCGAACCAATTTAAACCAAATTTTAGACCAAAATTGCTCTTTTTTGCGGACAAAACAACTAAATGCTGACATCAGCAAAAAAATTAGAGGTACGAGGCATAGATTTCAAAATAAGAACTTCAAGGATATAATCTTTCTATGTTTTAAATATCACATTGGTACATTGTATCAATTAGGAGATACAGCACAACAAAGTTCATGTTGTTTTGCACATAATGTAGCAACGTTTGCTGACGTCAGCACTTAGTCACGTGACATAAACAAAAGCAAATGAAGTCATCTTGTTTGCCTGATCATCTTTAACCCTATCCAGACTAAGCGTTTTGAAACTTTGGGGAGACTAAGGACCCCCTAGTACCCCCTGGTGTTTTCTCAGAACCATAAGAGCTAGATGCTTTAAACTTGGCACAAGAAACATCGTGTGCCAAGTTTAAAGTCTCTAGCTCTTATGGTTCTGAGAAAACAGCGAGGGGGAGCACTAGGGGGTCCCTAGTCTCCCCAAAGTTTCAAAACGCCTAGTCTGGATAGGGTTAAAGACATATGGACCCCTGAAAAATCATCATTTTTAAACAAAATTATAAGGAATAAACTGAGTTAAAAGCTATGAGCGGACAGGTCTCAGATTAACAAATTCTTTGTAATGAACTTAGCACGTGTGCTGATATCGTCTAATTAAGAAACAAGGATGTGAACAAGTATTTTCATTGCACTATTTATAGATTACTGTTCTTAGCTTTTTTCATCCAAGATTGCTTTTGAGGGATTTTGGCATTGATTTACTACTCTTAAAGGCACATAAATTGTTGTTCTCCTTACATAAACGCATATGACAGGGTGTTTCAGAAAATAATGCAACTGAATTTTATTCGAGTTTCGTCAGGAAACAATAAGATTCGAATAAATCTGAGGCAAACCATATAAAAGTAAAATCTATCTTCTTTTCAATGATATCCAGGTTGGGTGGATTAATTGATTTGCGCTGCCTGCATCGAAAAATCCTTAAAATCGGCTTCATGTCTGAACGTTGACGTGGCGCACATAACTGAACATACAGTGAACATTTGATGCTTTCAGCCAATGATATACTTGGAAAGCAGACACATGTTTTCTGCGTTCAGGATTGACGTCAACAGAAATCGCCGTCCATTGTTGTTCACGCACGAGAGAAAGTTCGCGCACGCGCATCACGGAAGTGATCTGCATCAAACAAAAGATTCAACCACCATTGGCTGGTGTTGACAATGTCTGGAGTGACAATGTTTGTTATTTTTTAAGGTCGTCAGCTTCCGTGTCTATTGTTGCTAAGCTGGCTAAGCAACTTTTAGACTTGTTTACCAACTCTGACTTGAAAATTTACCAACAATTTTTGATCTGATAAAAGTTAAGACCCCATTTACACGATGCTGGTAGAATTTGAAAACGGCAGAATTCTATGCTGTCTTGGAAAATAAGCTCCCGTTTACACGATGCCGATAGAATTTGAAAATGGCATGAAAAAGTGCCGTTTTGGCCTTCCGTTTACACGATGTCGGTAGAATTTTATTCTTATTCCATAGACAATAACAACTGACGTCAATAATCAATCAAAATAGATAAACAATAACGACAATAAAGACAATAGGGAGGATAAAAAATATTAGCCTCGTGACGAAAGCGACATAAAATTCTGCCGGCAAAATGCGCTTACACGATGCCGGCAGAATTTGAAAACGGCAGAATTAACAAACTTTGCAGTTTTGCTAACCAAAACTAAATTCTGCAGGCGAATTTGGAAATTCTGCCGGCATCATGTAAACGGGAAGCCAAAACGGCACTTTTTTATGCCGTTTTCTAATTCTACCGCCATCGTGTAAACGGGGTCTAAGATTGATGGCTTTTCTGGGGTATACCGGAAAAACTAAACCGTATGATCCTGAGACTCCTATGACCCCTAGGACTCTCAAGTACTGAGCTTGAAAGAACCCTTCACATTGGGAGTCATTCCCTTAGATGGCCTCTCAAATAACAAGACAGTTTCCTTGCGGATATGTCAACCACTGTCAGTTTTAAAAAGATAGGGCCTACGTTTCTCTTGTTGTTTTTAAAATGGTTTCAATTATTATACAAATCTTTACTGTTGCTTTTTCTATGTTATTTTTCTAGTCAAGCATAGGAAAAACCTACCTGACTGATTGCGCACTGCAGATATTTGTTACTTTTCTTAGCCTTACGTATGATAGTTTTAGGCAGCATATGAACTACCGAATGTGTCACCAAAGAAGATGATGACTGGATTGTAAATAATGTGCAAGAATTTTTCCATAATTGATGGAAAACTTATATCCCTGCTGTATTTGTACGCTTTGCAAGGGAGGAAGAGCCTGAGTAAAGAACAGAAAATCGGATAGATTATGTGATTATGTTCACAACCGGCAGAGAGAAGACATCTAATTATTTGGCAACACAAGGGAACTTCCATCGCTGGGGGAGAAACCCCATGCTCAGCAATAGACCTTTTAGCTATTCTACAAAAGAGCCTGGATCGAGCGTAATTTTTATAAACTTTTACACGCGATATTTGATCGAGTGGCGTTAGGGCTTTAATCACTATTGTGCACATTCGAAACTTCTGCAGAATGTAGCTTAATATCGTTTGATTCGGATTCTTTTCAGAATAGCTAAAAGGTCTATTAAAAGACTGAAATGTGTATTTATCTGTACTTGTGTTGTATTCACCATGGAAATTGCATTCAACCCAGGCTGAAATGAACGGTATTGGCACTAAATTTGAACAATTATAACGGCAGTAACCTGATTAGCATATAGTATCTTGAAACACTGCCTTTATGCAGAGTGGATGACCCTTCTTTGTCAAGGGAGGGACCTTTCAAAACTCGGTACTAAAGGGTCTCAGGGGTCATTGGCGTCTCAGAGTTTTAAGGTCTGGTCTTTCCAGTATGCCCGTTCCTGGTTCTTTATCAAATTAGAGGCTATTAGGAATCAAAGAGCCTGAATGTCAATGAAGAAAGCCTATTGTCTCAAGTTATACCGTGGGTTATGGGTTGTAAGACACTGCAGTTATTTTTCTATTTCTGTAGAAGAGGTATCTTTTTCATTTTTCCTTTGGCATTATTCATATACAAATTAGCATTTCAGCAAATTGAAATGTATAAAATCTGTCTACAATGATAATACCTCAAGAATAAAAACCTACAGCCCTATCTAAGGAGATGTGTTTGAGTGTCTGGTTCTTTCGGTGGGTTTTAAGTTGTTATTTAATGTCTATCTGGTGCCGGTAGCTCATGAATTTGGCAGGAGGATCATTCTATAACTTGACAGCTGCGTAATGAAAGCACTGTTCTGTAAATTCACTGCTATATCCAAACATCAAACGCTAGCTCCCCGGAGCAGTAAATAATTTTTCCTCCGCAAAAAAGGAACTATGCTGTAGTAATCATGCACGGGGTCTAATGACACATGGAAAAGCTTTTATGGCGCTATGTCAGTCGTAGGATTTCTACTTACAGGACAGTCATGGGGATTAGCGCGGTTTCCCTTCGAAGTCATTGAGGTGTAATTTCACATAACGCAGAATACAAAAGGCTTTGACGACCTTCTTTCATTGCGTTGAAGGGCAACTTATAAAGCGAGGCTAGATTTGTATTTATAGCGACATAATAGCTTTACGAGCGCAAATCTTCAGATAGCAATATCTGTTGCTGAATTTTAAAAGTCCTGTAATACAGGTTGCTTTAGGCCAATTTTCGTAAGGTATTACCCATTCATTTTATACTTGTTTTTCCTTCATTCGTAACATTGAAACCGTAATCTTTGTAAGGTTGATCGTAAGGAAGTTCATGTACGTCATTTGACATTTCACGCGTTTTAGGAATAAATTCAAGGAAGGTATATTCTATCAGAGATTATAACACTTGTGAATCAAACAGTAACTCCTCAACCGACTATTGTATGACTGAAACTTAGTACTTGTAATATGGACTATAATATTTCCGCGGTAACCACTAAAGAGAATATTGATTGATTCTGTATTTAGAAATCTTAGAGTATGAATTTGTATAAATAAGAGTTCAACTTTACGTTAGACAGAACAGACATGGATAAGTGATGCTAGTGTAGGAAGGGTGGATTACCACCAGCACAAGAGTCTTGTGAAAGCTCTTCGTGTTTATCATTTACTGTTTAAGTTTAAAGGGCATACAGTGCTTGAGAAAGACTGGGATGCGCCTGACGTTATATTTGTGCATTTAAGGGCATACAGTGCTTGAGAAAGACTGGGATGCACCTGAGGTTATATTTGTGTATTTAAGGGCATACAGTGCTTGAGAAAGACTGGGATGCGCCTGCGGATATTTGTATATTAGAGAGCTCCTAGCAGTGAGAGCCAACC